>JAVIAB010000160.1:14835399-15435399 GCA_032433765.1 Megaustenia siamemsis | reverse complement strand
AAATTTACAATGAGTGTGTTTCTTGATAGGCTGAACATTGTGTATGTAGTTTTTTTTTTTTTTTCATTAATGGGTAGCAGCCAGGAGTTCGTCCATTCTTAACACTTTACCTACCAAAGAAAATACACAGGGAGATAAGCCCTGAACGAACTGAATTTATTGAGAAAATAATTTTAATGACACCAATGTCTTAAAAATCACATCAACAATGCAATTATTGAAAAAAATCTAAATGTTTTATACATCAATATAGAAGAAGATTGAAGTAGGAATACATAAGTAGTAAAAAAAAAAATGTTAAAATAATATAATTTATAGAAAAATGTCTCAGAATCTGTGAAAATTAATTTTTTTCTCATTTCACTTAACAGATCTTGTCATGTGGTCGATCATATTCGCGTTGTTTTTTTATAATTAAATCCATTCAGAATTAATAATTTTGGATACACACAACATTTTCATTCACAATTAGCACAAAAAAGTGAAAAAAACGTATATTTTTATGTTTATAATGTTTTGTTGCACACAACATGCTTGGTTCTTTATATTTTCCTTATATAAATATATATGGCCCTTTTCGTCTTGTCAGACGGTCTAGTGGAGGCTATTGCGTATTTTTTTGAGGTATTGTTTTTGCCGAACAGCTTCTCTCGTGGCTAATTCTACCAATGTTTGACAAACACACGCGGTCACATAATGAACAGGTCAGGCTCGCTGGTCCACAGGGTTTACCATCCTTTTTCATGAGTCTCTTCTCTTCTAAGTCCTGTCTTAGAACAGTCTCAAATGTTGTTATACCGTTCCTTATACGTGCTCTCCATGATGTGCGATCACTTGCCAGATGTTGCCAGTCGTTTTCACAGATGGAGAAGTCTTTCAGAGATGATTTGCAGATATAAATATAAACATTTAGAATTTCGAAAATTCGAGTTTTTACTTACTCCAAGACTAAACTGTAATCGAATAATATAAAACAAAATTGTGTTATGATTCGGTACTAACAGTAGAATCCATTCTAAAATTGTTTGAAATAGATTGATGTAAATCGACTTAAGAAATGAGGCGATTTCGAGGTATCGCCTCCGAAAAAGTAAAGGAAAATGATGTCTCATAAAAATCTTTTATTTTTTTCTACAAAGTAATTGAATACCATTTCCTAATGTCCAATTCTTTTAAAATAAACTTTTTGCTAGAGATTTTAACTTGTTTCAGCTTAAAAAAGTGTTTAAATAAGTCAGTAAAAAAAATAAAATATCGGTGACCGTCATCTGTACAGTACACGGTCTTTTTACAAAAAGGCGAGCCGTACAGTACACTGACCATTGGTAATGAAAGTGTTAAAGTTTTCCTTGGGCATTGTGCACTTCTCCCGTGTGTTACCGGGGCCTCATTATGAGGGAAGTAAAGAATAGTGACACTGTGACCTTCCAGGCATGTCGTAAGAGGCGACTAAGGAGATTGATCGATGGCTTGACAAGCTGTCCTTGTAAAAAGTATTGTTATGGAAACAAAACCATATATTTTAGAAGCAGTGATCTCTGCAATATGTGCCATTTTGGCACGCAAGGTTTCTGTTTTTGAGATTGTGGTTCTGCCCTATGTGCTGTCTTCGGCTCGAAAGGACAATAGATAGATAGATAGATAGATTGTGCACTTTGGTGCTAATCAGTGATATAGATTCTTCCCGTGCCCGTATCGCGAAGTCGTCTGTGTACATTTCAGAGCGTACACTGGCTGGAATGTCCTCTACGTTGTCATTTATGAAGATTAGGAAAAACGTTTGGGATAGTACTCCGCCTTATAGGACACTGCTCGATCCTGACTTTCTTACGTTGTTGTCCTTATACTTGTACTCTTGCCGTTCTGTCTTGTAGGAAAAGTGCTGATATAGTAAAGCGGTAACCTTCTGTATAGTTCAATGTTAGTATTTTAACATCGTTATGATGTTGATATACATGTCAGTGTTTAGAAGCCAACATGGGGGACTGGTTGGTCTCGAGGTAAGACGCGGGCCTCGAGACAGAGAGGTTGTGGGTTCAGCATCGAGGCCTGGCTTGAAACGTCAATTACGTTTTGCTCACCGACGGAAAAACTATGAGTACCTCTGAAGGTCTCGTAGATGTCTTCAACAAAATGTAGGCCAAATATGGCCTTTTCCATGGCCAAAATTTGTTAAGAAATAACAATCGTTTCTTCTTTCCCCCAGTGTTCAAGGTCTTTGTCGATGCTACGTTTCGTGCAGCTGAGCTGAAACCATCTTCAGAGCTTTCGCTAGCGTGTAGCGGATGTCCAGGGAATGGGTTATGACAACTATGGCGTTATTGGGCACGAAATGAAGAAAGATAATTTGTCAACAAAAATAAATTAAAGATAAGCATTGTCTTGGAGGCAATCATAAACGTTTAGCATGATCTTGGAGGCAATCATAAACGTTTAGCATGATCTTGGAGGCAATCATAAACGTTTAGCATGATCTTGGAGGCAATCATAAACGTTTAGCATGATCTTGGAGGCAATCATAAACGTTTAGCATGAATACGCGGGGAAAGACATTGTCGTCCCTATTTTCACCTTATTGTTTTAGGTTAGATATGACATTATATAAAGGTTAATGTGGGACGATAACATTAGACAGGAAGATGAGATCATTGGGGACTAGTAATCAATGTGAAACAAAACAACTTACTCATAGGAGTAAGTTGATATAACGCTTGAATTACATTTTAGAAATAGGAGGCAGAGAGCGAGAGAGAGAGAGAGAGAGAGAGAGAGAGAGAGAACATCTTAGGATATGGAAGACATTTTAAGTTTCTACTGCACCAAAAATTACATTACTTTTGCAGATGATTGTAGTAAGCTTTGATTTTTCTTGACTCGGCCATCTCGTTCTCTTGTTTAATAGTTCACGTGTTTACTTATATAGAGACTCCCTTCACTGATATAGAGATTAGAGATAAGGCGTATCGCTGCTGTTAAAGGCAAATGGTGCAAATGTTAAAACAGTAAAAGGACTGTTTAATTCGCGTGAGTGACTAACATTCCCTTTTATTGAATGCTCTCGATCTGATTAATGTAATCCATTATTCCAATTGTAAATTAAACATTTTGTTGAATGCTCTCGTTCTGATTAATGTAATCCATTATTCCAATTGTAAATTAAACATTTTATTGGATGCTCTCGTTCTGATTAATGTAATCCATTATTCCAATTGTAAATTAAACATTTTATTCAAAAGACAAAAAGATGCCATATTAACAAGCTTGAAAATCATATACATATGCAAACATATATATGATGCTTGCCCCGACTGAATTTAGGTACACAACTCGAATTCCAGCGGATGATAACACACTTATATCAGAGAACACGTATTCTTGCTTCTATTAATAAAGATTGTTGCATGATTTCCTTGTTTGAAATGTTTGATTATGGCGCAAATGACTCTCACAAAGCAAAGTACGACACGCTGCAACGATTATAATTCCTTCTCGCTGTCTTTTTTGTTCAGGCTGTCTACCTGTCATGTTTATGTCTGTTATAATTTATTGAAATATAAACAGTGACTATACTTTTAAATGTTTATCTTCACTAATCTCATATCATATGAAAGCCTAAAAAATCCCACTATGCTTCTTCTTCTCCTTCTTCTTCTTTTCTCTTTCACTGATACCTAAAAGGTGTCGTGGTTTATATCATTTGTCGTTCTTGAGCTGCTCGAACTGTCTGAATTAGTGATTTTCCTTTGTTGTTACATGTCTCTGTCACTGCATCTGTCCATCTTCTTCTGGGTCTTCCTCTTGGTCTTTTTCCATGCATTCTCGAGAAGAACGCCCTTGATGGTGATTGATAATGATTCATTCTGACCAGGTGGTCAAACCATTTAAGTTGTTGTTCTATATATTCTTGGCAGGGTTTTGTTCCTACTATTTTTCTTATGGTTTCATTTGGCATTCTATCTCTTCTTGTGTTGTTTGTTACTTTTCTCAAGCATCGCATCTCACATGTATTGATCTTTCTTAAATGTGATTTAGAAAGGGTCCATGTTTGACTTTCATAGCACAAAGTTGGAATTCCACTTGCAATAACCACAAATCATTATCTTACTTCCCCTGCAGGTTTTGATTTCATTTCCAAATTCAGACTGGACGATCCTCGAAGACAGCGAGGCCTAGCAACAGTCCAAGGCAGCAACTCCTTCCAGACAGCGTACCGTATAGAGAACACCGCCAGTCTTAGGATACCGACCACGTAAGAAGGGAATGTGTGATCAAATTGTTTGTTTGTTCAAGTTACTAGCTAATTACTTCTTTTACTCGTCCGCCCTTAAAATAGCGTTAATTTGACGTAAGTTGCGTTGTGTTATATTTTGCAGGATGATGTCTTAGCTGCATTTGTTTCGACCCAAAACATCCGAAATTAGCAGGATACATTTTTTTTTTAAATAACGTATTTACCTTCCCTCTTCGAGAAACAGGAGAGAGAAGTTTGAAGCTGTGCATGTATAACCCGTGCATCATCAGTACGAAAACCGCTCGATGTCTAAGAAGGGGGACATAGTTCCTATGAGGTTGTGCTTGCTCATGCAATAATCAAACGGAGTATTTAATCAGTTGATTGTTTAAGAAAATGATGATCTGTTCGATTGATAAGATAACCATATGATGATCTAATCAGATGATTTTGTTCAACAATTTATTAATAAGCCGACCCGATTAATTGATTATTCTGAACTTGATAATGATCCAAGCAGTTGTTGATCTGATCAGTTTATGTTCGAACGAGATAATTTGTCGAAACAGCTTACCATTCTGACCTAATCATTATGATCGCACAAAGTCATGATCTTGACAATTACAAATAAATTGTCTAACTAACTGCTGATCTAACCAACTGATGGTCTAGACAAATTGATGGTCTACCCAACTGATGGTCTATACAACTGATGGTCTAACCAACTGCTGGTCTAAACAACTGATGGTCTAGACAATTGCTGGTCTAACTGATAGTCAAACCAAACGATGGTCTAAACAATTGATAGTCTAATCAACTGATGGTCTCAACAATTGATGGTCTAACCAATTTATGGTCTAAACAATTGATGAGCTAACCTACTAATGGTCTAACCAACTGATAGTACAACCATTGGATGGTCTAACTTGTAGTCTAACCAAATGATGGTCTAACCAATTAAAAGTATAATTGATGGTCTAATCAATTGATGATCAAACCAACTGATGATCTAACCAACTTATGGTCTAACCAACTGATGGTCTAACCAACTGATGATCTAACCAACTGATGATCTAACCAACTTATGGTCTAACCAACTGATGGTGTAACCAACTGATGTTCTAACCAACTGATGGTCTAACCAACCGATGGTCTAATCAACTGATGGTCTAATCAACTGATGGTCTAACCAACTGATGTTCTAACCAACTGATAGTGTAACCAACTGATGTTCTAAATAAATGATGGTCTAACCAAATGATGTTCTAATAAGTTTGAGATCTAAATAATTGATGATCTAACCCCCGAATGATGATGATGATGAACCCCTAAATAAACTCATCTTTTTCGAAAGCAAATAACTAAGACGGAAGCTCTGTATACTATGGACTGAATTCAAGACTAACATAGGAAAAAGTAAAGAGCCCCCGTCACGCCAAGTGGGGTATAGGAAATATGGTGTTAGTGACCATACATTTTACAGACCTTCTTCAGCACATGATTTTTGGGGTAATGTGGTCGGTATTACGCTCGTGCCGCTTTCCTTTCCCAGAAAAAATCCGGTACCCATTTAAGGCTGGGTGAACCCAGATGCCGTCGGTTGGGATCGAACCCTACCCCTTGTCCGTAAGACTAACATACAGATAAGATAAAAAGGCACACAACAAATGAACTCATCTATAATTAGGAAGAGAAGATGGACAAGGATCAGTATGTGTTGACAAATGAGAACAAGAGAATCTCAAACTGGCGCTTATGTGGGAAACATCAGGCTACAGAAAAAGAGAAGGCACTGAAAAGAACACTGATAAGAGAGGCAAAGCTGGCAGGAATAGACTCATTTGTAAAGATGTAGCATCTCGCCAAAGAATGGGGACTGTAGTTAAAAAAACAATCCGAGTCCAATGCGACGTCTAGCGGTGCTGGGATGATGTAGATCTATCTATCTACAGTCCATTCGAGCCGAAGACGGCACATAGGGCAGAACTACAATCTCAAAAACAGAAACCTTGCAAGCCAAAGTGGCACATATTGCAGAGATCACTGCTCTAAAATATATGGTTCTGTTTCCATAACAATACTTTTTACAATGACAGCTTATGATGTAGCTGATAACCCGTTAATGGTTAGGAACATCTATGACTACACAAACTTTGTGATGCTGGCTGTCGACCCATTCATACCGTCATCATCATAATTGAGTGCCGTCTCCGTATCGAAGGTTGGCTACCATGTGGCGCCACACCAGCTTTGTCTCTTGCTTTGATAGTGCAGGTTGTCATAGGCTGACTTGTCCATCTTTTAATGTTACTTGTCCATGTTAGTCCTGGTCTGCCTCTTTCTTTTTTACCTTGTATTTTCCCTTCCAATATAATTTTTTATTAGGCTTTTGTGTCTTTTAACATGCCCCAAAAATCTCATTTGTCTTGTTTGAATTATATTTAATAGTTCTCTTTTCATTTTTAGTTGTTTTAAGACTTCATCATTTGTTTTCTTTTCTTTCCATCTAATTCTACCTATTCTTTTATAAATCCACATTTTAAAAGCTTCAATTCTCTGTTCTGTTTTCTGGTCTAATGTCCATGTCATTGCACCATACAGGAATGTTGAGAAGATGTAACATTTTGTTATTCTTAGTTTTAGTCCTAGTGCTATTTGTTTTGATGTTAGTATATTCTTCATGACATTAAAATTACCCTTTGCCATTTATATTCTTTATTTCATTTCAATTGTACATTTTCCATCACTGGTTATGGTATGTCCAAGATAGTTGTAGCTCAGAACTGTGTCCAGGTCTGTTCCTTCAATTTTGAATGTATATTGTCATTGTAAACATGTGAACAAGGTGTTTATCTTCTACAGAGACCTGTTTCCGAACGGCGTCCCTGAGCAGTTCTCTTTTGTTAGCACGTTCCGCATGTTGGACGACACCCCAGACCAGAGATGGAACCTCTTCCAGGTCAGGGATCTTCGAGGTCAACCTCAGTTCGGGGTTATGTTGGACGGACAGAGGAAGATGGTGGAGCTGTACTTTTTGGGTGCCAGCGGCCGCCTGGAGAGACGTGAGTTCAACAGGAGATCTAGGCGGGTATGTGGAGCTAATTGCGATTTGTTTGTCACTTAGACACAAATGAATCAGTTTGGTAGCATGGACGGGAAATTAAGGACAGTGTACAGAATAAACATAAAATGGGATTGAACAGCTAAACTAATAGAATGAGAATACAAACTACAGCGTTTCGGAAAAAGCTTCCATCAGGTAATACAAACAAACTGCACAAGTTAAACACATTAAAACATGCCAGAAAACACAGCACGTCTCTAAAATAAAATGGCGGAAAGATAGAATGATGGCCAGGATTTACGTAGAGTCTGTTTAAAAGATTAATAAACAATTGGGCAGGTAGGATTTAATTAGACCAAAGGAATAAAAAAAAATAATAATTGGAAAGACAAGAGGAGGTGTCCTATAGAGTACAAAGAAAACGAGAAGAAGATAGATAGATAGATAGATAGATAGATAGACAGACAGACAGACAGACAGACAGACAGACAGACAGACAGACAGACAGACAGACAGACAGACAGACAGACAGACAGATAGACTGATAGACAGATAGACATATAGACAGATAGACAGATAGATAGATAGATAGATAGATAGATAGATAGATAGATAGATAGATAGATAGATAGATAGATAGATAGATAGATAGATAGATAGATAGATAGATAGATAGATAGATAGATAGATAGATAGATAGATAGATAGATAGATAGATAGATAGATAGATAGATAGATAGATAGATAGATAGATAGATAGATAGATAGATAGATAGATAGATAGATAGAGAGAAAGAGAGAAAGAGAGAAGATAAAGATGGCAATGGGGAAGAAGAGCAAGAGGTGGGGTGTAACGTGCGCTCCTACAAGATATGGTCACAGCTTTATAAAAAGGGAACACAACAAAATACTGACGTTTCTGCCTACAAGCCTTCCTCAGAAAACATGAACAACACAAAACGAACAAAGAAATAAAGATAAACTCTGCTGCATCTAAGATGAGCGTGACTGCTAAATCAATGAGAAATAAAAAGAATAGAAGAGAGGTAATCAAGCTAACGTAGGAAGGAAAAGGGATAGAACAAATGAAAGAAATGGAGAGGAAACCTGTGATTAAAGAAAAGAATGAAAAGAGATTAATCATCTGGGTTGGAGAGTACCAAAACGGGCTATAAGTCAGTTCTCTACAGCGAACAGACTGTGGGTGTCAGAGGAACAAAATATGGAGTCAACAACCCGGAAGTCATCAAAGGTATTATGTCCTGACTATCTTAAATAGAAACAGACAGGGGTGATAGAAAAAAACAACAAATTAGGGACAAACGGGTGAAGACATCGTGGCTCAACAGTATTAGAAAGTCCGTATTAGAATTATTGTTGTAAATTAAATCATTGGTATCTACGATCACTCGTCCTGCACATGGAATGTAATTTTTGAATCAAATTGTTTTACTTAAATAAACGAGTTCCACAAAAGAATTTCATTTGTTCTGTGTAAACTTGTACTGTGTATTAATTTGAGTGTACCGTCTTTAATGCATAACTTATTAGTAAATGTTATTTAGTTGTATGTTAAATATTTTCGCAAACAGAATTTAAATATTTTGAGTAAATATTATTAGTTAAATAGACAAGTTCTGTTGGAGATACATTTTACAAATAAAATGACCGCTTTCAATGAGTTGAATGACTCAATAAAAAAACACTAATGTTGTCAAATGATGTATTATCAATGATATTATTCAGATGTACACAATATTAATTTTGTTGAACGAAATATAAATACTAATATTATTCAGCAATACAAAATACTAATGTTGTCCAAGGATAAATAATTACTAAAACTGTTCATGAGTAGAAAATATTAATGTTGTCCAATGATAAATAATTACTAAAATTATCCAGGAATACAATATATTAATTTTGTCCAAGGATAAATAATTACTAAAATTATCCAAGAATACAATATATTAATTTTGACCAAGGATAAATAATTACTAAAATTATCCAGGAATACAATATATTAATTTTGTCTAAGGATAAATAATGACTAAAATTATCCAGGAATACAATAAATTAATTTTTTCCAGTGATAAATGAAGTTCTTGGGGTGAAATAATCAGTGAAGTGTTGGTTGAGAGGAGGGTAGTAGGAATGGGTGGTAAGAATGTCTATGTTATCCAGACGTAGTAAATCACTAGAAGCTACTACTTGTGTTGTTGTTGTTGTATCCTATGACAGTGCAAGTATTTCAAACTATATTTGCGTGCTGAAGTCGGATGTGTTGGGCCGATTGGCATAAATATCACAGTTATACTTCAAACCACAACACAACGCAGGCACGCCCACTTAATGTCCTTTTAAGGGCGGATGATGAAGAAGTGTATTCATTTAGTCATCGGGCGAACTCAAGCAAGCAAACTATATGTGTATGTGGCTGTGCTTGTTTTTATAGGAAACATAGATACAAAGTTGTGTCTAAACATTTATTCACAAACTGATGTCGTAGCTTTATAATTTAGTCAATAAATATTGCCAAGAAATGTCTAGAAATAAATATTGCCAAGAAATGTCTAGAAATAAATATTGCCAAGAAATGTCTAGAAATAAATATTGCCAAGAAATGTCTAGAAATAAATATTGCCAAGAAATGTCTAGAAATAAATATTGCCAAGAAATGTCTAGAAATAAATATTGCCAAGAAATGTCTAGAAATAAATATTGCCAAGAAATGTCTAGAAATAAATATTGCCAAGAAATGTCTAGAAATAAATATTGCCAAGAAATGTCTAGAAATAAATATTGCCAAGAAATTATAGAAATAAATATTGCCAAGAAATGTCTAGAAAGAAATATTGTCAAGAAATGTCTAGAAATAAATATTGCCAAGAAATTATAGAAATAAATATTGTCAAGAAATGTCTAGAAAGAAATATTGCCAAGAAATGTCTGAAAAAGAAATATTGCCAAGAAATGTCTAGAAATAAATATTGATGTATTATTATAATGTATGATATTAATGTAAACAAATACAATCAAGATATTATATCTAAAATGAAAAGAGTATGATCTTATAATGTTAAACAAAAACAAAGACAAAGAAAAGAACACCTGATGGTCAACTTTTTCATTCGTAAGATCCATTACTTTAATATATTCTATAGCTGCTGATCTTTATCCATTACTTTAATATATTCTATAGCTGCTGATCTATATCCATTGCTTTAATATATTCTATAGCTGCTGATCTATATCCATTACTTTAATATATTATATAGCTGCTGATCTATATCCATTACTTTAATATATTCTATAGCTGCTGATCTATATCCATTACTTTAATATATTCTATAGCTGCTGATCTATATCCATTGCTTTAATATATTCTATAGCTGCTGATCTATATCCATTGCTTTAATATATTTTATAGCTGCTGATCTAAATCCATTGGTTGAAAATGTTCTAAAGCCGCTGAATTAAACATATGAAGACGATACCCTGAACAGCATAACATTAAAAAAGAAAGTGAAACGGGAGACTCAAAGTGAGTAAAAGAAGAACTAAAAACGAAACGTCTAAGAAGGCAGGGCGCCAACAGAGCTGGAAGCTGT
This sequence comes from Megaustenia siamemsis, assembly GCA_032433765.1. Taxonomy (NCBI): domain Eukaryota; kingdom Metazoa; phylum Mollusca; class Gastropoda; order Stylommatophora; family Ariophantidae; genus Megaustenia; species Megaustenia siamemsis. The sequence goes on along the minus strand of JAVIAB010000160.1, from coordinate 15,424,493 downwards.
CAGGGAACCATAGCTGATGGCTAGCGTAGAGGATCAGTGGACCAGAACCATCCAGACCCTACCTCATCTCTTTTCAGTGCCTCTAGGAACAGACTAAGAAGTCTAATCTTGCTAAGCGAGAAGAGATGGAAGAGGCAGGGAAACCCGGAACTTAAAAAAATGCCGTGTTTAAGTCGGATGTTATTGAGGTATTGAGTTATTTGCGGGTCATCATCATTGCACTCCGAACATGTCCATAGGTGCTCTGTCCCTTCCTCAGCAAGTCCCGCAGTGTCCAGCGGCTGACGACTCCAGTTCTGTGTTGGTTGATAAGTCTTCTTACACGCCCACTAAGTTTCTCATTTCTGGCTGTGCCCATCTTAACTCCCATCTCTATCATTCGAAGAAGTGACGTGGATTTGTGTTTGTCGAAGTCGGATTTGTTGGGCCGAAATGCGCAAATATGACAGTTCTACCCCAAACCACAGGACAACACATCGACACCCTCTTAACCTCCTTTCCAAAGTCGGTATGACGAAGAGGTCTATATAGTCCTGTAGCAGTCACAGAGGGAACGTCATAAAGAGAGAATGAAGCGTCTTAAATGTCTAGCTGCTTATTTTTGACCAAACTTACAATCTGACGTCATACCGGATGTTACTCAACACCCACATTCATATGGACGCTTTGTGATTGGCCAAAAAGTCTTTAAAAAATGTTTGGTAAATTTAGAACCACATTGTTGCTACTCTGTGGGTCGTGACACCCAAGATGTTCGCCAAGTGGTTTCAAGGGAATCGCTGAGCTTAGTTTTAATTACAACTATATTTACAGACCAATTCACAGCCACTGTTTTCAAAGAGATTTTTATTTAAAATACAGTATGTGTTAGTACAAGAAGAATGACTGGTTACTTGTTCATTATAGAAGGGCGTTTTATGTAATTTACTTACTATAAAAGTATGTTGCAGGTTACTTGATAATAATAACAAATATATTGCAGGTTACTTGATTATAATTTTAAATATATGTTGCGGGTTACTTGATAATAATAAAAAATATATTGCAGGCTACTTGATTATAATAAAAAAAATATGTTGCATGTTGCAGGTTACTTGGTTATTATACCAGTGGGTTGCAAGTTATACAAGAGCTTTAGTAACACTGAACAAATCTTGTAACTGTTAACTTTTTTTCAAACTACAATTTAAGCGCTTAATTATTATTTTGGGTGAGTGTTTTTGAATTATTTTGTCGTCTATTTGTGATTTCATATCGTGTACCCTTCTCTTGTACACCAACTCATAAGTATATTTTGTAACCATCCTAGATGAAGTATAATTTATCTGTGCTTCATCGTTTGTTATCGTTCTTTGGAGGAGGTCGCATTTCACAGAAACGTCATCATTTTTTTTTTGTGTAACTGTCACCACACCTTGTAGGATTGTATGTTACACTCCACCACAGACTCCTTGCTACCAGCTTTACAGCAGCACATTTATTTGCCCATTCCCTATATTTTGTATTCATTTGTAGTCGTGTATTGTATTTGGTGAAATATCATTTTGACGTTATGTTTTCTATCTAGATATTCAATAGAAACTGGCATAAAATACACTTCAGCGTAACCAGAGACAACATTGTGATGTATCTGGACTGCAATCAAATCGCTTCCCAGCCTCTACCACCGCGTCGCCAAATTGACCTCAACGGGTACATACAAATGGGAGTCAAGGAGGACGGGACCACCACACCGGTAATCTCATCAGTTTTTTTGCAACAGTTATGGTTATGGTTATGGAAGGCCCCGGTATCACTGCAAACGAGTTAAAATCCATAATAGAAATGTGGAGGAATTGAAATGCAATAATTTTACAAGGATTCATAAGAGTGGAGAAAGAGGTAAATAGTCGTTAGTTGGGACAACGACTAACACATTCCTGGGCCAAACACGCTCCAATAGCTTGTTCTGAAGCAAAATAGTCTTTGTGCCCCATTTCTAGGCTTTTGCTGTAACGCTTCAGAGTATTTGTATTCATTTTGAACTGGTGTAGTCAGGTTTCTGCTCTCCAACCACCAGCTAAATTACTAACTAACTATCAGCTAACACTGGCTCTTGATAACGTTTTTGTATCAAATCTTTTGACACTTCGTTATCCTGGTCGCGTGGACCAAATATATTTCAATGTCTTCTAATAGTCTATTTCTTCTAAACACTCTTTTGTTGAATCACTGTTTATTCATATCCTCGCGTCACACTATTTACGATCCTTAGAAAATGCCTCTACTCACCGTCTATTGATAGCTCCGTTTGAATGCGCACAGTTACCTGTTTGGTCTGTTTACTGACAGTCTGAGTACTGCCCACGTTTATGAATGTCGACTGGACCTTTCACTGCGCTGATCGCTGTTTTTGCCGTCTGTTTGTTTCAATGCTATTTGGGTTACTGGTTCTTCAAGTTTCTTTCTGGAGTTCACTTCGTACACATGCCCACTGTTTTGATCTGTACCACCTCTTGATGCAGCAAAACAATTACTGCTGTGCAAAATTCGAGTATTCCCAACATTCTTCTGCAATGAGTGGTAACAGGAGAATAAATGGCAAGAAAAAAAAATTATAAAAAAATACCAACCGTTTTTTTTCATTATTTTGTTGTTAGGATCTTCATCACTGCGCTCCGGACGACCCATAGCTTCTCCTTGTGAAAAGCCGAGGAGTATCCTAGGCCACGTGCACGAACTCCGTAGCTCGGGATCTAAGGTGTGCGATATATTTCTGCTGACAATTTTGCAGTGGCGGCAACCATATTTATGGCCTACTCTTTTCGATTTTAACTGAAAAAGGTTCTTTAACGTGCGAGAGTACACATGGTGTGTCCTATTTATTACCGCTGTCTGGGAGGGGGGGGGGGGTTCGACACTGGATCTCGCTACCCAAGAGATCAGGGGCAGGTAACGAAGCGAATAAACAACGATTTATTTTTCCATCATTTAAAAAATCACCACCGCTTCTTGTGGGTTTGAACTCAGATTCTTTGTGTATTGAAGATGACGTCGTACCTCTAGACTACCCATTACCCAAGACTGCTTCTAGACTACCCATTCCCCAAAACTGCTCCTAGACTGCCCATCCCCCAAGACTGCTTCTAGACCACCCATTCCACAAGACTGCTCCTAGACTACCCATTCCCCAAGACTGCTTCTAGACTACCCATTCCCCAAGACTGCTCCTAGACTACCCATTCCCCAATACTGCTCCTAGACTACCCATTCCCCAAGACTGCTCCTAGACTACCCATTCCCTAAGACTGCTCCTAGACTACCCACCCACAAAGACTGCTCCTAGACTACCCATACCCAAGTCTGCTCCTAGACTACCCATTCCACAAGACTGCTCCTAGACTACCCATTCACCAATACTGCTCCTAAATTACCCATTCCCCAAGACTGCTCCTAGACTACCCGCCCACAAAGACTGCTCCTAGACTACCCATACCCCAAGTCTGCTCCTAGACTACTCATACCCCAAGACTGCTCCTAGACTACCCATGCCTCAAACTGTTCCTTGACTACCCACCCACAAAGACTGCTCCTAGACTACTCATACCCCAAGTCTGCTCCTAGACTACCCATCCCCCAAGACTGCTCCTAGACTACCCATGCCCCAAGACTGCTCCTACACTACCCACCCACAAAGACTGCTCCTAGACTACCCATACCCCAAGTCTGCTCCTAGACTACCCATCCCCCAAGACTTCTTCAAGACTACCCATCCCCCAAGACTGCTCGTAGACCACTCAAAGAAACGTTAATGTAATTAAAGTCATTATGTGTAGAAAAAATCAACTTAAATTTAGAAAAAATGTAAATGAAATTGTAAGACAAACTAAGAAGCAGCCAAAAACCGTGACATTTAAAAGCTTCAAAATAGACAGATCCTGGTCTACAAAAGTAACTGCAGACGTTGTTTTGTGGAGCAGCTTCTCTCGTGGTTGATCTTGCCAATATTGAGACAGAAAGTCCCGTTCCAGACTGCACAAACCATTTTTAAATCGAGGTGGTCTCGCCTCTTTTCTCTTGCGTCCTTTTTTCTTATAACATCGACATCATTATTTCTTTCTTAAATGTTATCATGCCGGTTGTGTGACTTGTAATTTGTTAGTTAGTTGGCTGTGTTCACTTTTTGTGCGGTTTCGCCTTACGTCTTTTGGCGTGTGCTGAGACTGCTCTGATGGGGTCTACAGCTACCTTTATTTTTTGGGGAGATGAGTTAGTAATTCGGATGATTCCACTGGCACGGACGGTTGAGGAAATATTTATTTTAATTGTTTGCAGTGATACCGGGGCCTTTCAAAACAAAAACAATACCAATGTTATTATCATGCCGTTGTTTATATACCCCCTCCACGTGCTGTGATGATCTGCAAGTTTTGTCCAGCTTTTGTCACTAATGGAGAATTTACTCAGAGATGTGTGTCACTGAGCCATCTTTGTATCTTAATTTTGATCTACTCGCCGACCGCTACCCATCCGTAAGCTTCACGTAAGCTTCATGTATGCTTCACGTACAAGAAAAAAATATAATTAGAAATAATATCAGACGGAAAAGGTAACGTAAGGATTTTTGGGAAATATCAAAATTCTAACTAAACTATTTTTACAGCATTTTCCAATTACTGGGTTCTGCCGGGGGACCGGAGAACATTGGCTGCTTGTCCAGTGCAGTCGCCACGAGGTGTTCAGGTCTGACATTTTATTTAACCCTCGATAAAAAAAAATAAAAAATAAAAACTTTTGACCCTACCGGGATTCTAACCCGAAGCATCAAAGACCACACAAATTTACAAGTCACACAAATTTACAAGTCACACAAATTACAAGTCACACAAATTACAAGTCACACAAATTACAAGTCACACAAATTTACAAGTCACACAAATTTACAAGTCACACAAATTTACAAGTCACACAAATTACAAGTCACACAAATTTTCAAGTTACACAAATTTACAAGTCACACAAATTACAAGTCACACAAATTACAAGTCACACAAATTTACAAGTCACACAAATTTACAAGTCACACAAATTACAAGTCACACAAATTAACAAGTCACACAAATTTACAAGTCACAAGTTTACAAGTCATACAAATTACAAGTTACACAAATTTACAAGACACACAAAATTATAAGTCACACATATTTTATTTTACTCAGAAAAGAAAGCTCATTCAAGAAAAAGACTCCAATTTTCCGGAATCATTTAAGTAAAAGATGACAAGCATTTCCGAAATAACCACAAGGGACGGCAATAACAAACATTTCCGAAATAACCACAAGGGACGGCAATGACTCAACGTGCAATGCCCTAATAGCAATGTGTCAGCACAAATTGGCTTTCAGCGCGAGAACCCGACAAAATCTCTCATGTCTGGACTGCTCTCACTTATACATTTTGGTAAGAAACAAATACTTGAGAACTAAGAAGAAGACTGTAAGAGTCTTGTTTTACAATAGTCAATAATTGAAAAAAGAAATCAGGAGCGAAAGTAAACCGGTTCAACGACTTTACGAAACATTTCCTAGATACAATGAGCAGGTTCGTTCGTTCCTTTCCAGCGTATATTAATTGTAGCTTTTACCCATTCTCTATATCCCTTTCTCTTTTTCTTTCTCCATCTATCTCACTCTCATTGCGTTTAACTCCCTCACTCTGTCCTCGTTCATTTACGTTCCTCTCCCCTCTCTCTCTTTAATCGTTTCATAAACTTCTCATCCTGTTTACCTGTCAACTCCTTAATTGTATCTTTTCTTTACGCCTTATTCTCTTTCCTCATTCATTTACGTTTCTACTTCCCTCTTTCTCATCGTTTCTGACATTCTCACCCTGCTTGCCTCTCACCTCTTTTATTTTCCATTGTATGCATCACCCACTCTCTCGCTCATCACTCCTCACCCTCTCATCCTGCTTGCCTCACACCTCCATCATTTTCCCATTTCTATGACACCCCCGTTAACCCCTCTAAGTATTTCTTCCCTCTATCAACTCTTCTACCTATCTTTTCAGTCACATTATACCTATACATACTTTCGTCAATCCAGAAGTCACGTGACATTTTCTGACTCTACATCTTTTAGTTCGAGCTTCAGTGGATGTTACTAGACTGTGACCCGTCCAAGGCTGAGAGGGAACGCTGTGACGAGCTCCCAATATCTGTAAGTTATAACACATGTGCTCACTTTTCTTCCTACGTATTCACTGTGTGTGTGTATCACCATTACTGACGTCATGCAGCACAGCTGTTTGTTTTCGCCTCGAAGTTATATTTTAGTTCCAGTCTATAAAATAATGAAGCAATTATGGATAAAGATGTCCTGCGGCAGATAAATTGGACTCAATGCTAAAGTTAATATTTTATGTAAGTAGTTTCAATTTGTGACAACACAATCACAAAACATGAAATAGTTGATCTAAAGTAAATATTTAATTTACTAATGATATTTAGTAGCTATTACTTGTAACGAAATGATCAAAGATTGCAAATCTGAGAGTTTCGGGGGATGCAATACTCAATTTTTAAACACAACAGGTTTTTAAATTTGGAGGTACAGCCTCATCTAATCATTTAGAAAGTATAATAGAAGTAGCGTGTGTATTTTATCTTCCTGGAGAGAAACAAATGATGAAATCAATTAAAGTTATGGTTATGGTTAGTCAACAAATGATGAGATCAATTAAAGTTATGGTTATGGTTAGTCAACAAATGATGAAATCAATTAAAGTTATCGCTATGGTTAGTCAACAAGTGATGAAATAAATTAAAGTTATGGTTATGGTTAGTCAACAAATGATGAAATCAATTAAAGTTATCGTTATGGTTAGTCAACAAATGATGAAATAAATTAAAGTTATGGTTATGGTTAGTCGACAAATGATGAGATCAATTAAAGTTATGGTTATGGTTAGTCAACAAAGGATGAAATAAATTAAAGTTATGGTTATGGTTAGTCAACAAATGATGAAATCAATTAAAGTTATCGCTATGGTTAGTCAACAAGTGATGAAATCAATTAAAGTTATTGTTATGGTTAGTCAACAAGTGATGAAATCAATTAAAGTTATGGTTATGGTTAGTCAACAAATGATGAATTCAATCAAAGTTATGGTTAGTCAACAAATGATGAAATCAATTAAAGTTATGGTTATGGTTAGTCAACAAATGATGAGATCAATTAAAGTTATTGTTATGGTTAGTCGACAAATGATGAGATCAATTAAAGTTATGGTTATGGTTACTCAACAAATGATGAAATCAATTAAAGTTATGGTTATGGTTAGTCAACAAATGATGAAATCAATTAAAGTTATGGTTATGGTTAGTCAACAAATGATGAAATCAATTAAAGTTATGGTTATGGTTAGTCAACAAATGATGAGATCAATTAAAGTTATGGTTATGGTTAGTCAACAAATGATGAAATCAATTAAAGTTATGGTTATGGTTAGTCACCAAATGATGAAATCAATTAAAGTTATGGTTATGGTTAGTCAACAAATGATGAGATCAATTAAAGTTATGGTTATGGTTAGTCAACAAATGATGAGATCAATTAAAGTTATGGTTATGGTTAGTCAACAAATGATGAGATCAATTAAAGTTATCGTTATGGTTAGTCACCAAATGATGAAATCAATTAAAGTTATGGTTATGGTTAGTCGACAAATGATGAGATCAATTAAAGTTATGGTTATGGTTAGTCAACAAATGATGAAATCAATTAAAGTTATAGTCATGGTTAGTCAACAAATGATGAAATCACTTAAAGTTATCGTTGTGGTTAGTCAACAAATGATGAAATCAATTAAAGTTATAGTCATGGTTAGTCCACAAATGATGAAATCAATTAAAGTTATAGTCATGGTTAGTCAACAAATGATGAAATCAATTAAAGTTATCGTTGTGGTTAGTCAACAAATGATGAAATCAATTAAAGTTATAGTCATGGTTAGTCAACAAATGATGAAATCAATTAAAGTTATTGTTATGGTTAGTCAACAAATGATGAAATCAATTAATGTTATGGTTATGGTTAGTCAACAAATGATGAAATCAATTAAAGTTATTGTTCTGGTTAGTCAACAAATGATGAAATCAATTAAAGTTATTGTTCTGGTTAGTCAACAAATGATGAAATCAATTAAAGTATCACAAACAAACAACTGAGTCATTCGATAGCTCGACTCTGACATGTTAAATATAAAAAAATGGTTAGAGAAGTGATACTTTCTTCATGAAGCGATTCTATTTTATTCTAGTCATGGAATCAGTTTCACTCCCATATCCGCTCCACCGTATGTCCCAGAATTTCTCGAAACGTAGGCAGACTGATTGGACCTGTAAGGTGTTGATTACAGATACATCTGGTTTTCCCACTAAGCGCTCCAGATCTAGCAGATCACTGTTCCACCTTTAGACTTCTCAGTCTCTCAATATATACATAGTAGGCTTCCATCTTTATGGAGTGTGTATCACAGATTTATCGCGCTACACGTAATGAAGAAATAGCCAGTGCTTGTGCTTGCCGTTGTTGACTCTGATAAACAGGTTCGGCTTTGAGCAGCCAAAAGATCACTGTCACGTGACATCAAAAAGATAGAACTCAATGTTCACTATTCCACTTGGCTGGACACAGTGTGAGTTGTACTCGTGGTTGGAAAAAAATGTCCCCGCCGTCGACCCAGCCGCTGGCCGGGAATGAGTACCAGGGTAATACTCTGGGAATGCGAGGAATGCCGTCAAGCATCGTGAGTTAGATGCTTGAAGTGACATTATCCAGAAATCTGCCAACACTTCCATATAGGTGGCCAAGCAGACACGGGTGAAAACTCGCGTGATAAGACGCCCATTCAGTTATCGTACTTTACCTTTACCTTACTCGTATGTTGTAATTATGAACAATTAAATTACTGTAATATTGCTGTTTTTGCTGTCAACAGTACACATTTCTCATCCTGATTAAACTACTGTAATCACATGACGTTTAAATCTCTTGTTTTCTAGGACATTCCACCAGGGCTGACCACAACTCTCAGGCCCAGAATTACTCCAACACCGGCCGTTCCCTCTCAGGTTTGTTTTAGAATGTTCCAATTGTAAAGTAAATTAAGTGTACGTTTTGATAGCACCACAACTTAAAATCACATAGTAACACACAACATGAAAGGATGAGGAAAGCTTGCAAGTTATTCATCTTTACGCCCTGCCACTTATCCGCTCGTGGTAGCAACAAAGACAATGATACCAAAAAAATGCACAATAAATAGAAGTGGAACAGTATTACACCAGGTAAATGAGAAAACAGAACAGAAAATTGAAGCTTTTGAAATATGGATTAATAGAAGAATAGGAAGAATTGAATGGAAAGAAAACAAAACAAAAGACAAAGTCTTAAAACAAACAAAAAATTTGGGACATGTTAAATGACACAGTAGTCTACTAAAAATAATATTGGAATGGAAAATGCAAGGTAAAAGAGGCATAGGCAGACCAAGACTAACATTAACAAGTAACATGAAAAGATAGACAAGTCAGCCTATGATAATATGAGGATTAATTTTTCCTATTTTTAAAACATCACCATAGCCTGAGGTAAATTTAGATGACTTCACCTTGAGTGAAATAGAAACCACCTTAAAGCTAATGACCAATAACAAGGCTGCTGGAGAGGATAAGTTAACAGCTGAGATCCTCAAGGCAATTGATAGCCATAATTTAATACATCTCCAAAAAATGTTCAACATCATTTGGAAAACAGAGAAGACGCCTCATAAATGGAAAAAAGGAATCATTGTTAAGATCCCAAAAAAGGGCAATCTTAGAGATTGTAACAACTGGAGAGGCGTGACACTTTTGTCAGTTGCCTCAAAGTTATTCTGTAAAATCATCCTAAATAGAATAAAGGATTCAATAGATACAGTAATGCGTGAAGAACAGGCTGGGTTTAGAAAAGGGAGAAGCTGTCTTGACCACATTTTCACTCTACGACTTATATTGGAGGAACACATTGAAAAGCAAAAACCTTTTGTACTTAACTTCATCGACTTCAAAAAAGCATTTGATAGTATTCATAGAGATTCTTTGTGGAAAATTCTGAAGCAATATGGCTTACCATCAAAAATCAAAAATATTATCAAAGACATGTATGATGGTTACACATGTACAGTTCGAACAGAGGAAGGACTGAGCGAATGTTTCCCAATAGAAACTGGGGTTAAACAAGGATGTATTTTATCGCCCTTGTTATTTGGAATTGTTATGGACTTCATAATGAAGAAATGCTGCACTGGTAATAAAGGCATCGAATGGATACAAGGAGACCATTTGGAGGACCTCGACTTTGCTGATGACATAGTTCTCATCAGCAGTCAGATAAAAACGATGCAGGAAAACACAAATGAACTATCATCAATAGCCAGCAAAATTGGGCTTGAGGTCAATCATGAAAAGACTAAAGTCGTGAAAAGTTTAATTCCAACAAGTGACAAAATATACATGGAAAACAAACCAGTAGAAGAGATCGATCACTTTATCTATCTTGGAAGTCACATTGATCGAGAAGGGGATACGAGCAAAGAAATTAGAATCAGACTGGCTAAAGCAGCAATGTCTTTCAGAAGCCTTGAAAAGTTGTGGAAATCAAAACTCATTAGCACAAACACAAAACTTAGGCTATTCAAATCAAATGTACTATCAACCCTTACGTATGCGCGTGAAAGCTGGAAAACAACAAGAGATATAGAAACAAAGTTGAACGCATTCGAAAATAAATGTCTAAGGAAAATACTTGGTATAGAATGGAACGAATTCAAAACAAACGAGGAAATTAGAGAAATCGCCAATCAACCACTAATATCTTCAGTAATAAAGAAAAGACGATGGTCATACGTTGGACATGTGATGAGAAGAGATAATAATCGAATAGCAAAGCAAGCCCTCATATGGGAAACAACAGGTAAAAGAAAAAGAGGAAGACCCAGGGAGACACTGAGAAGAACATTGATGAGAGAGGCAAGAGCAGCAGGAATCGGCTCCCTCAATGAGATAGAACTGCTTGCACAGAACAGAGACAGATGGCGAGATTTGATAAAATATCTTTAAAAGAAAACTGCTAGAACAAAAATTCATATAGGAGAAGGTGTATCTTGGTCTACGCCCTATGGGCCGGTTACGGCTCGAAAGGTCAATAGATAGATAGATAGCCTGAGGTGGGCTTTGAGCCCTGATCCTTCCTGTCCTAAAGCCGACGTCTTACCTCTAGACCACCTTAGTCTCCCTCTACTTATGTCTGATTGTGGTCACACACATTTTCGAAGGACGCTATTTTAAAAAAGAATCCAGTAAAATAACAAAACAATATAAATGTAAAGTAAAATATTGGTAGCAATTAATACCAGCTAATAATTATTGTTTCTGTTTATTTCTGTTTATCTCATGTTTGAATGAATTGTTTACTTGTCTTGAACAGGTTAATCGTTCCTGTGAAGTGGTTTGTCCAAGGGGGCCACCTGGAGCAGATGTAAGTTGGTAATTAGACGAAACAAATCCTGTTAGCTATTGTGTACTGTCTTGAAATGTTAAATGTTATTGACGAAAACTTAATGTACATTTAGGCTCAACAAATGTGCGTGTTTAGATGGAGGATTTAAATACATTACCATAATACATATACCATTATATATTCTATGACTGTGGCGACTCATGATTATACAAAGAAGTTACGACGGTGGTTTTCTGTTGCCTTCCGTCGGTTTTTTTCTACGGTTGACTCCGCTAGCCTTTCACTTGAAAGTCCCACCCCAAGGCAGTGGGGTTGTTTTACTTTAAGGTACCCTCCCTTAGCCTTTTACTCTCCTGAGCATACATGTAAGGCAGCAGGGCAGACGCAGTGTCTACTGCATACTGAAGCAGGTAAAATTACCTGACATATACTAAGAGATAGAGGGGAGCAAAGAGAAAAGATACAAGACAGCTTAAGAGAATGGCTTGGCAGAGGGTCAACAACAGAAATGATAAATAACTGTCGAGATCGAAGGTAGTGGAGAAACATGATCACCTACGCTTGCAGGCATGATACTTTATTATTATTATTATTATTATATTACTAATATAAAACAAGTAGAGGAATTTGAATATCTAGGAAGTCTAGTGACAAACGACAATTCACAAACAGCAGAAATAGACTCAAATTGCAATAAGGTTGTCAAATCATTGGACAATTATCACCACAATTGTCCAACAAGGAAATAACTCTAGAGGCACAACGGGCACTATACAATACAATCTTCACCCCAAGGTTGTGCTACTAATGCCAGACCTTGACTTTATATGCAAGAACAATAAGGAAAATAACAACTAGCGAGATGAAATGTTTTAGACGAATGACAGGAAACAGCCTGAGAGGTAAGATCAGAAATGAAAAACTGAAAAAAGAACCTTCGCCATAGAATATATGGACAACAGAAGAGCCGCGATAGCTCAGTGGTTAGGTGACTGGACCAAGGACAAAAGGTCGCGTTCGATCCCAATCGACGGCTCTGGGCTCACCCAGTTCTTTAATGGGTACTGGATATTTTTTGGGAAAGTAAAGCGGCACGGGCGTAATACCGACCACATTACCTCAAACATCATGTGCTGAAGGTCTGTAAAAATTATGGTCCCTAACACCATATTACCAATACGACACGTGGCGTGGCGGGCTCTTTACTTACTTTTATATAATCTATATAAAGAGACAATATATAAATGGTTTGGCCACGTGACAAGGCAGAAAAATTAATAATACATAACACAACGAGCCTTCAATGAATGCTGCGAGAACACCAGACACAAGGGCTAACCACAGAAAAAAATGGAATAATTGAATATTAGAATATTATTATTAAAACATTACGACTCCAAAAAAAGAGATAGTAATCTGAAAATAGCTTGTAATGGAAAGCATGGTCCCAGGAACAAGAGGAAAGGTGGGTTGAAGACATCAGAGACGCGAATTGGACAATAGAGGAAGCTGATGAGCTGGCAAGAGAGAAAGGTGGGTTGAAGACATCAGAGACGCGAACTGGACAATAGAGGAAGCTGATGAGCTGGCAAGAGAGAAAGGTGGGTTGAAGACATCAGAGACGCGAACTGGACAATAGAGGAAGCTGATGAGCTGGCAAGAGAGAAAGGTGGGTTGAAGACATCAGAGACGCGAATTGGACAATAGAGGAAGCTGATGAGCTGGCAAGAGAGAAAGGTGGGTTGAAGACATCAGAGACGCGAACTGGACAATAGAGGTAGCTGATGAGCTGGCAAGAGAAAAGGTGGGTTGAAGACATCAGAGACGCGAACTGGACAATAGAGGTAGCTGATGAGCTGGCAAGAGAAAAGGTGGGTTGAAGACATCAGAGACGCGAATTGGACAATAGAGGAAGCTGATGAGCTGGCAAGAGAGAAAGGTGGGTTGAAGACATTAGAGACGCGAATTGGACAATAGAGGAAGCTGATGAGCTGGCAAGAGAGAAAGGTGGGTTGAAGACATCAGAGACGCGAACTGGACAATAGAGGAAGCTGATGAGCTGGCAAGAGAGAAAGGTGGGTTGAAGACATTAGAGACGCGAATTGGACAATAGAGGTAGCTGATGAGCTGGCAAGAGAGAAAGGTGGGTTGAAGACATTAGAGACGCGAACTGGACAATAGAGGAAGCTGATGAGCTGGCAAGAGAGAAAGGTGGGTTGAAGACATCAGAGACGCGAACTGGACAATAGAGGAAGCTGATGAGCTGGCAAGAGAGAAAGGTGGGTTGAAAACATTAGAGACGCGAATTGGACAATAGAGGTAGCTGATGAGCTGGCAAGAGAAAAGGTGGGTTGAAGACATCAGAGACGCGAATTGGACAATAGAGGAAGCTGATGAGCTGGCAAGAGACAAAGGTGGTTTGAAGACATCAGAGACAGCGAATTGGACAATAGAGGTAGCTGATGAGCTGGCAAGAGAAAAGGTGGATTGAAGACATCAGAGACGCGAATTGGACAATAGAGGTAGCTGATGAGCTGGCAAGAGAAAAGGTGGGTTGAAGACATCAGAGACGCGAATTGGACAATATAGGAAGCTGATGAAGCTGGCAAGAGAGACAGAGCGTGAGATATAGAGAAATATGGAGATTATTATAGACAGGCTGTGATGACGGCAACGTTCTGCAAGGGACATGGAACAACGAACACAGATAGAAACTGTTACTATAGAAGACGAGCCCATGCACCACTAACACATCCAGTTCATTCTGCGGTCGAATCTGTCTATCTAATATTGGCAGATTCTGTCACGAGAAAAACTGTTCAACAAAAACAGCATCCAGCATTAGACACCAATATCTTACCAAAGACTGCTATGATGGGACTACAGCTACCTTTCTTTGTTTGGGAGATGAGTTAGTAATTCGAATGATTCCACTGGCACGGGCGGTTGAGCAATTATATATTTTAATTCGTTTGCAGTGATACCGGGACCTTCCATAACTATAACCATAATCTTACCAAATTACAGACTTATGATTGTTTGCTATGTATAGCAATGTCAAAATGCCAACTGCCAAACATACGTTGTGATACCTTTTTTCTAACTATTACATTGTATCATGATATTAATATCCTTTAGCTACAGACGTAATTAGAATAATTGACACAAAGATTATTTGTCTGGTGATGATAACAGGGCGCGCCAGGTTCACCTGGTACGCCTGGCCAGACAGGCAGCCCTGGACCTAAGGGAGAGGAAGGGAGTCGAGGCTTAGCTGGTGCACCAGGGAGAGAAGTATATTTATTATACATATTATTGTCGTATGTCAGTTCTATCACCTCACTATTTTCATAACTATCATTGTCATAAGTCAGTTCTATCACCTCACTATTTTCATAACTATCATTGTCATAAGTCAGTTCAATCTCCTCACTATTATCATAGCTATTATTATCATAAGTCAGTTCTATCACCTCACTATTTTTATACCAATCATTATCATAAGTCAGTTCTATCTTCTCACTATTATCATAGCTATTATTATCATAAGTCAGTTCTATCTTCTCATTATTATCATAGCTGTAAGTCAGTTCTATCATCTCCTTACTATCTTAGCTATTATGCCATAGCTCAGTTCTATCATGTGACTATTATCATGGCCTAGCTCAGTTCTATCATGTGACTATTATCATGGCCATAGCTCAGTTCTATCATGTGACTATTATCATGCCATAGCTCAGTTCTATCGTGTGACTATTATCATGGCCATAGCTCAGTTCTATCATGTGACTATTATCATGGCCATAGCTCAGTTCTATCATGTGACTATTATCATGGCCATAGCTCAGTTCTATCATGTGACTATTATCATAAAAATTGGAGCATTAACATCCGTGATTATCGTTGACGTTAAACCATCATCATCATTGAGTGCCGTCTCCGTATCGAAGGTTGGCTACTAAGAAGCGCAATTCCACTTTGTCTCTTGCTTTGATGGTGCAGGTTGTCATAGGCTGACTTGTTTATATTTTAATATTACTCTTTAAAAGTCTTGGTCTGCCTCTGTCTATTTTACCTTGTACTTTCCCTTCCAAGATTACTTTTAGTAGTCTGCAGTGTCTTTTAACATGCCCCAAACATCTCATTTGTCTTGCTTGAATTGTATTTAGTAGTTCTCTTGTCATTTTTAGTTGTTTTAAGTCCTCATCGTTGTTTTCTTTTCTTTTCATCCAATTCTTTCTATTCTTCTACAAATCCACAATTCAAGGGCTTCAATTTTCTGTTCTGTTTTCTTGTCTACTGTCCTTTTTTCTGCACCATACAGGAATGTTGAGAAGATATAACCTTTTGCTATTCTTAATTTTAGCCCTGATGTTATTTGTTTTGATGTTAGTATATTTTTCATGGCATTAAAAATACTTTTTGCCATTCTTAGTCTTTTGTTTATTTCAGTTTTACATTTTCCATCACTGGTTATAGTATGCCGAAGGTAATTGTAGCTCTGAACTATCTCAGGTCTATTGCATCAACTTTGGTATCCACTTGCAGGTTTTGAGTGTTACTTTGTTTATAATCATAGTTTTAATCTTTTTGATATTCATTTCTAATCCATACTTTTTTCATGTCATTTTTATTTAATTAAGTAATTGTTGTAGATGTTTAGAAATTTCTTACTTTACTTTGTGACGAAGTTTCGTGCAGGCTGTAAAACATATGTACATATCTATGTCCACATCTATGGCAATCGTCACTAACGATCTTATGATGTGAATGACAATATACATATACTTCCAACAAATCCACATTGTTTGTCACTAATTCTCATTTTCTCGATCAGTAAATTCTAACTCATGCACTGACAATGTAGTCATTGTATTTTGCTGGTACTAAAATTACTATGCTATCTGCCTCTCTTATTAGTCTTGTTATTACTATTATTTCTACTGGTACTACAGCAACATAATATTCTATTTAATAATATTTTACATAATTCCAACAATGAGTTCTTTCTATCTATCTATTGTCCTTTCGAGCTGAAGACGGCACATATGGCAGAACCACAATCTCAAAAAACAAAAACCTTGCGTGCCAAAGTGGCACATATTGCAGAGATCACTGCTCTAAAATATATGGCGTTGTTTCCATAACTGTACTTTTTACAATGACAGCTTGTCAAGCCATCGATCAACCTCTTTAGTCGCCTCTTACGATATGCCTGGAAGGTCACAGTGTCACTATTCTTTACTTCCCTCATAATGAGGCCCCGTGTAATACACAGAAAACAATGAGTTACAACCAACAAAGCAACTCTGCATAATACATTTATGTTATATAATTTCTACTATGTAAGATATATAGCGAATGTTATATAACTGCAACAAATATGAGTTACAACTAACAAAACTACTCTGCATAATTAATTTATGTTACATAGTTTCTATTACTTAATTATAAAGTACATAGTGTATATTATATAACTGAAGCAACACTGAATCACAATTAACAACACAACTCTGCATAATACATTTATGTTATATAATTTCTACTATGTAAGATATATAGTGAATGTTATATAACTGCAACAAATATGAGTTACAACCAACAAAACAACTCTGCATAATACATTTATGTTATATAATTTCTACTATGTAAGATATATAGTGAATGTTATATAACTGCAACAAATATGAGTTACAACCAACAAAACAACTCTGCATAATACATTTATGTTATATAATTTCTACTATGTAAGATATATAGTGAATGTTATATAACTGCAACAAATATGAGTTACAACTAACAAAACAACTCTGCATAATACATTTATGTTATATAATTTCTACTATGTAAGATATATAGCGAATGTTATATAACTGCAACAACTATGATGAGTTACAACTAACAAAACAACTCTGCATAATACATTTATGTTATATAATTTCTACTATGTAAGATATATAGCGAATGTTATATAACTGCAACAACTATGAGTTACAACTAACAAAACAACTTCAAACTTTGCAGGGAAATCCTGGTCCCATCGGTCCAAGAGGCGAGAGTGGCCCTAAAGGAGAACCGGTTAGTCCTAATATTTTGTCCCCATTATGTCTAATAATTATATCTGTGCTTCAACAGCTTCTTCACGGATAATTATTGGTAATTTTACGTTTGATATCATTATCGTGTGTTATGAAGAAGTTAGAGATAATAAATAATAAGCTTTTTTTTAAATCTCTAGAGATAAATTAGCGTATTATTGTGAGTCACTTCAAGAGCGGACACAGAAAAGGGATGAATTTCCCATGGTATAAGTCGGGCCTGGGTGTATTGAGATTCCATGTTGCCTTGTCCTTAGAGCCTGCCCTTACCGGGTGCCTCGGTAGCCTAGTTGGAAAAACCACCCGACTAAGTTACCAACGTTCGGACAACTCTTGTTCGATTCCCGCTGGAAGCAGTGGGAGTTGTACTCGTGGTTGGAAAAAGAATACCCCCGCGATCGACCCAGCCGCTGACCGAAATGGGTACCAGTGTAGTACTCTGGGAAGGTGAGGAATGTCGCCTCGCATCGTGTGTTTCAATGCTTAAAGCGACACTGTCCAGAAGTCTCCCAACACTTCTGGATAAGCGGCCGAGCAGATATAGGTGAACACTCGCGTGCTATGACTCCGATTCAAGTCTCGTGCTTTAATTTTCCTTTGCCTGCCCTCAATGTCTCATTGATTCATCATAAAGTAACATAACTGTGATACGTTTGTTACCAATTTAGCTGCCAGAGATGATAGATAAGATCACTAACCACATTAGGAGATCCGCTAAGGATTTTCTGCTTGATATTTACTATCAGAACCTTTGCCTCTACTGAGACCTCCACAAGGCAGCACGGATACGATATAGGTTGTGCAGCTTACTTGCCTATAACGTGAATACCATTCCGTGCTACGGAGTCACTGCTCGTAGGCCAGGATTCTCCTCGGATTTTCTCGAGAGTCTCGAGGAGGATATTGGAGCACCTACGGATTCATCCGGTGCGCAGTGACGATGATAAACACAACAGCAACAACAGCAACAACAACAACAGCAGCAGCAGCAACACCAATAATAACAACAACAGCAGCAGCAACAACAACAACAACAACAACTGCAGCAGCAGCAGCAGCAACAGCAGCAACAACAGCAGCAGCAGCAACAACAACAACAACAGCAGCAGCAACAACAACACAGCAGCAACAACAATAATAACAATAACAGCAACAACAACAGCAACAAACCTCCCTCTACGAGAAGTAGTATCGACATTGTTGATCCAATCCTGAAAGATGATGGACTTAGACATAACCAGACCACATGCGAGAACTAATTTAAAATGATGTGCTATGTCATCATCATCACGTGCCATACAGGTTGAAGTAGTTTATCATGCCCTTCTGTCCTCAGTTCTTCCTATGAATTTGACTGTTTACCGCGTCATAATACGCAGCTATCTAGAATCTTCTCTCTTTGTTGTCCGCGATCTCTCTTTCCCTGTATTTTGCCAGCTGTTTGTGCAGTGATGATAGGACAAAATGAGGAAATCAGTTTAAAGTATAACCAAACAGTCATTGTAATGGAATCGACTGGGACATAATAGGTAGAGAAGGGGGAATAAACGTAAATGCCGTATATGACAGCGATAAAACTGGAGTCATTTAGAAAAAAAAAACACATCATGAACTGGATATTTAAGCTTTACTGATAACACCAGATTAAGCACAAAGCGACGTTTCGATTTAAAAGGTCTTCATCTGCAATAAACACACACAATACAGAAGTCAAACCTATGTCCTACAAAGAAATGTAAGTGGCGGCAGTTGGATGTAGATTAAATATTAAAAAGTCACAACATGAACCATGGGACAACTGATAATACGAAACAAATACGGTTCTAAAACTGAGGGTATAAGTGAGGCATGAAAACAAATCAATCAAATATAACGGCTGGAGCATGAAATATTAAGAGTGGAAGGAATTAAAATAAAGCAACTACCACTAAAGCGATAGCCTGGCCCGAAACACATCCTTTTACTCATGTGTGTTTTCTGAGTGACTTGATGAGCATGCTCAAGAAGAT
This sequence comes from Megaustenia siamemsis, assembly GCA_032433765.1. Lineage (NCBI taxonomy): Eukaryota > Metazoa > Mollusca > Gastropoda > Stylommatophora > Ariophantidae > Megaustenia > Megaustenia siamemsis. Next base: position 15,404,846 of record JAVIAB010000160.1, on the reverse strand, counting down.
CGAAGGGGGCTGGGTTCGGAGATAGTGGTTGATGTAATTAAATAAGCCATGATTGACTGGTACTTGATTTATTTTCGTCACTGGACACTCCGGTGTGACAGGAGCGAGCTGACGGCCTTGAATGGCTGTCGTGGATGGCGGACGTACAATGGACCTCGATGATATTATGAATGCACCGAGAGATGTTGGACAAGCTAATGTTTAGTCAATGATCATGAATCTACAACCATGTCCAGGCTGTGTGAACATCAGGTCCAGACTCGAGACACTTGGAAGTAGCGCTATGTGGGAAGACAAAGAAGAATAACAAATCAACACAGAACTAGAGTCGTCAGTCTCCACACACTGAGGGACATACAGGGGAGAAGATCTCAGCACTTATGGAAGACAAAGAAGAATAACAAATCAACACAGAACTAGAGTCGTCAGTCTCCACACACTGAGGGACATACAGGGGAGAAGATCTCAGCACTTATGGAAGACAAAGAAGAATAACAAATCAACACAGAACTAGAGTCGTCAGTCTCCACACACTGAGGGACATACAGGGGAGAAGATCTCAGCACTTATGGAAGACAAAGAAGAATAACAAATCAACACAGAACTAGAGTCGTCAGTCTCCACACACTCAGGGACATACAGGGGAGAAGATCTCAGCACTTATGGAAGACAAAGAAGAATACCAAATCAACACAGAACTAGAGTCGTCAGTCTCCACACACTGAGGGACATACAGGGGAGAAGATCTCAGCACTTATGGAAGACAAAGAAGAATAACAAATCAACACAGAACTAGAGTCGTCAGTCTCCACACACTGAGGGACATACAGGGGAGAAGATCTCAGCACTTATGGAAGACAAAGAAGAATAACAAATCAACACAGAACTAGAGTCGTCAGTCTCCACACACTGAGGGACATACAGGGGAGAAGATCTCAGCACTTATGGAAGACAAAGAAGAATAACAAATCAACACAGAACTAAAGTCGTCAGTCTCCACACACTGAGGGACATACAGGGGAGAAGATCTCAGCACTTATGGACGTATTCGACGTGCAGTGGGAATAATCGGTCGACTAAACTAAACTAAACTAAAATTAATGTAATTTAATTTAAAGTAAATTAAAGTAAACAAAATTAAATTAAATTAAACTAGTCCCACTTGGGTTTAAAGAACTAAAGCAGCTTAGATGCGGTTTTAAAGAGCAATGCCGCTACTTTCATCCGAGGTGCAAATACGAACTCAGGAAGAGCAACAAGTGTAGCGGTGAAGAAAGTCACAAACAAAAATTTTAAGTTCTAGATAAGACATTGCTCTTTTTTTTATTATCCCAATGTATCTTAAGGATTTTTGTTCTTATTTGTTCCGAATGAATTGATTTGATTTTCTTCCTTGCTGTTTGCAAGATTGCCCATGATTTCAACCATATGTTGATATCGGGAAGATACATAAACTTAGTAATTTTAATTTTACCATCCTGCTGATATGATTGTGTCACATGCTCTTCACAGTGTTTAATTTGTGTGTTTACCATTGCTAATGCAATATATGACTAAAATATTACTAAGAATAATCATGAGACGTGTAAGGAACAAAATAAAACCAGAAATAAGTGAGGAACAATGTGGATTTGTGGAAGGAAAGGGCACCAATAATGCAATATACATCTTAAGGACATTGATAGAAAGATCTATAGAGGTAAAGAAAGATCTATATATGTGCTTTATAGACTACACGAAACATTTGACAAAGTAAAGCACGTGGAAATAATAAATATGCTGAAGAAATTAAACATTGATGGCAAGGATCTGCGAATAAAAAAAACATGTACTGGCAACAAACAACAGCTATACGAATTAACAACCAAACAGGACAATTCCAATATATAAAACAAGGAGTCAGACAAGGCTGTGTTCTGTCACCGGATTTGTTTTCACTTTACAGCGAACATATTATGAGATCAATAGTAGACGAAAAAGGAATTGAAGTCAACAGTCACAACATAAAGAATTTGCGATATGCGGATGACACAGTCTTTATAGCAGAGACAGAGAACGAACAACAAGAAATGATAGACATAGTAGTAGAAGAAAGCAACAAGAAAGGTCTCATTCTGAATAGTAAGAAAATAGAAGTAATGGTTATATCGAAGAAACAATCATCACCATCATGCAGCATAAAAATAAACGAGACAAATCTGAAACAAGTGCAACGTTTCAAATACTTGGGCACAATAATTACATCAGATGGGAGATGCACCACAGAAATAAAAAGCAGAATAGCTCAGGCCAAAATAGCATTTCAGAAAATGAAAAAATATCTTATGCAACAAATCTATGTCAATAAAAATGAGAAACAGAATTCATCGGTGCTATATAGAACCAATTCTGACCTATGGAAGCGAATCATGGACAGTAGACAAACAAATGAAAAGACGATTAGAGGCCACAGAGATGGGATTTCTCAGAAGAATGTTGAAAGTTCCCTGGACAGATAGAAAGACCAATGATGAAGTTCTCAAAGAGGCCAACACAAAAAGGGAGCTCTTAAAAACATCAGAAAGAAGCAATCAACATTTTTCGGGCACATCATGAGAAGAGGAAAGTTGGAATACTTGGTTACAACTGGCAAAATAAAAGGAAAGAGAGATCGCGGACGACAAAGAGAGAAAATACTGGATAGCTTGGTATCATGGCATGGAAAACAGTCAACAACAGAACTGATACGATGCACTGTAGATAGAAGATTGTGGAGGGACATGATCGCCAACGCCAACCGGCAGGGTACATGATGATGATGATGAATGCAATATATGCACATATATTACTCAAGACTAATTACTACTATAATGATGTTCTATATGTGTCTGCATATTACATCATTACTTTCTAAACACTGTTTTTCCCTGTTACATCATAGGGCGATAGCTCAGCCGGAGGAGAGGGGTCTCCTGGAAGACCGGTAAGGTACATTCTTCCTCCGTGTCTCCTTTTGTGGATTCTCTAGTTTCTGTTGTTTGTCACAAATTTAAATTGGTTTTATTTTTTTTAAATTATTAATTCCTTACAAGGAAGATTGGGTTTTAAGTTGGATATTCTTTAAAGAAAACAAAAAAGAATAACCAAAAAACCACCCATAATCCTACTGAAAATAAATTTATAAATTAACTACAAATACATTAAATTCTGGCCACCGTCTTTTCCCGTCATTTTTTTTTTTTAGATCTGTGTTGTGTTTTCTGGCTTAGATTTATGTGTTTAATTTGTAAAGTTTGTTCGTTATACCTCATGAAGACTTTTGCCGAAACGGGGTAGTTTTTCTTGTCTTTCTGTTAGTTTAGCTGCTCTGTACCATTGTATGCTTATTTTATGAATACATTTTATCAACGTAAAATTTAAAAATAAACCGGGTTGATTTTCCTTTATAATCCAACCTGTTTCCATTTAAATTTTCTACATATTTCAAAATTTACCAAGTCTTAGTAATGATTTACATATATTTATATTTTTTTGTGTATAAATAATATCTATTATTTTTTTTTATATTTTCGTTCATTTCAGGGTACACCGGGTCCGAAGGGAGAGAAGGTGAGTTGACGTATAATTAAAATGTGTACCGTGAAGGAAAATAAGGTAGGGAAACGAAATTTGGAAATAGTTGTCTAAAAAATGTAAACAACTGAAAAAATCTGGCATTTACGTATCACCAAAATTGTTGCTACAAACGTTTACGGCCAAAATGGCAGATAGGCGACATGAGCCGTTGAGGTTCTGTCTGAAAAGTGTTTTTTTTTTTTTTTTCAGTTTTCTCATATTCTAAGTCAGGTTTGCTATCAGAGCTACTGAGTTTTGTGCTCTGCGCACACCATAAGCTGTGTGTTTCATCTAGATCGTGTTTCGTTATACAGATTGCTTACGATGCATGATGATGTCGTATATCGAAGGACAGTTCAGCTGCGTTCACTTTCGGTGCAGTTACGCCTTATGTCTTTTGGCGTGTGATGTGGCTGTTATGATGGAGACTGCAACTGCATTTCTTTGTTTGGATCCTTCAATGGAATGAGATGATAATTCGGATTATTCCACTGGCACAGGCGGTTAAGCAATTACGGATTTTAATTCGTTAGTAGTGATACCGGGACCTTCGACTAACTACAGCTATTGTTGCTACAAACGAGATGCTTATCTATGACGAGCACTAAATGCAAAGCCAGTTTGCAATTTCGTTTCTGGCACCATCACAAGTCACTTTCACACCCCTTGTCTCCTTTATTACACTTGTTCTTCTGTATTTGACGCTTGTTTTCATTTATCTTTGGAACTCATTGTCACATTACATAATCTCTGCAACTGTTTATTGCACCTTTTAATTATCTTTTCTCACATTTTCTTTATTTCAAAACTTTCTAACAGTCACTCATTAATTTTCCATCATGTAGTCACTCATTAATTTTCCATCATGTAGTCACTCATTAATTTTCCATCATGTAGTCACTCATTAATTTTCCATGATGTAGCCACCCATTAATTTCATATTGGGCACATTTTTCCGTTCTTTCATCATCCCACCCACTCATCTATTCATATTCTCCCTCTCATTTTGGGTCATTCTATTCTTGAAGTCTTTTTTCTAATGACACAGCAGTGCCTCAGTTTTGGTACGATTCCCTCTATTTTACATACGTTTTACTCATTTGGGTACTGTTTCCTCCATTTTTGCAAATGCCCCCCCCCCCTATTTTGGTATCATTGCCTCTATTTTACTTACAATCCCACCCCATTTCTATTTTCCTTCTGATTCCTCCATTTTACACACTTTCCCTTTATTTTGTTTACCATTCCTTCCATTTTACACATTTTCCCCATATTTTGGTACAGAAAACGATACCAAAATAAGGATATCAAAAGCAAGAGGAGCTTTCATTGCACTGGGAAACATATGGAAATCCAAAGAAATTAGGCTAAATACCAAAATACAAATTTTCAACTCCAATGTTAAGTCGGTTCTATTATATGGCTGTGAAACATGGAGAATAACAAAATTGACAATCACGAAGGTACAGACTTTCATTAATGGATGCTTGCGCAGAATAAAGGGATGGAAATGGCAGGACAAAGTCACAAACGTGGAATTATGGAAATGTACCGGTCAAATACCAGTGGATAAAGAAATACAGCGAAGACGATGGCGATGGATAGGACACACACTACGGAAACCAACTGAGAGTATTACACAACAGGCCCTTTTTTGGAATCCCCAGGGGAAAAGACAAAGAGGAAGACCAAGGAATTCTTGGAGAAGACAGATTGAAGCAGAGATGAAGATGATGGGGAAGACATGGAATGATCTTAAAAGAATTGCAAAAAACAGAACGACTTGGAAAGTGTTTGTTGAAGACCTATGCTCCACTGGGAGCTAAAAGGTAGAAGAAGCCACCCATTAATTTCATATTGGGCACATTTTTCCGTTCTTTCATCATCCCACCCACTCATCTATTCATATTCTCCCTCTCATTTTGGGTCATTCTATTCTTGAAGTCTTTTTTCTAATGACACAGCAGTGCCTCAGTTTTGGTACGATTCCCTCTATTTTACATACGTTTTACTCATTTGGGTACTGTTTCCTCCATTTTTGCAAATGCCCCCCCCCCTTATTTTGGTATCATTGCCTCTATTTTACTTACAATCCCACCCCATTTCTATTTTCCTTCTGATTCCTCCATTTTACACACTTTCCCTTTATTTTGTTTACCATTCCTTCCATTTTACACATTTTCCCCATATTTTGGTACTATTTATTCCATTTTACATATTTTCCCCATATTTTGGTACTATTTATTCCATTTTACACATTTTCCCTATATTTTGGTACTATTTATTCCATTTTACACATTTCCCCCATATTTTGGTACTGTTTACTCCATTGTACACATTTTCTTCATATTTTGGCACTATTTGTTCCATTTTACACATTTTCCTCATAATTTGGTACTATTTCCTCCATTTTACACATTTTCCCCATATTTTGGTAATATTTATTCCATTTTACACATTTTCCCTATATTTTGGTACTATTTCCACTATTTTACACATGTTCCCCATATTTTTGTACTATTTTTTCCAATTTACACATTTTCCTCATATTTTGGTACTATTTCCTCCACTTTACACAATTTTCCTCATAATTTGGTACTATTTCCTCCATTTTACACATTTTCTTCATAATTTGGTTCTATTTTCTCCATTTTACACATTTTCCTCAAAACTTAAGTGTTTTAAGAACGTATTTTTCCCAAAGCAACATCTCTCTGTGAAATGTGAACAATCCACAGATCTATTACGGAAAACACACTAGTGCTTTTGAGTGTAAGTGTTGCAGGTATGAATATACCCACATACCAGGGATGAAAAAAGAACAAACATGTCAATTTTGCAAGAATTTAAAAATAAAAAAACTGGATCATAAAGAACATACAAAAAAGGAAACTACAAGTATTTCCTTATGGAGAAAGAAATAATGGTGAAGAGAAGAGAATTATAAAGGGCATAATTTCAGGTTAAGAGAGAGAGAGAGAGAGAGAGAGAGAGAGAGAGAGGAAGGCCCATAATGAGGTGAGTGTAATATACTACAGAGGAGCAAGGATTGATTGCTGCAGATACTGGGCATAACGTGGAAGATGGAAGCAACTTTAGAATGTCGTTCATGTGGGCGAGCATCAGCAGATACAATATAGATAATGATGGTGATGATAATGGTGATGATGATGATGCTGGTGATAGGGATGATGGTGATGATAAGGATGACGATGGTGGTGATGGGGATGATGGTGATGGGGATGATGGTGATGATGATGATGATGATGGGGGTGATGGGGATGATGGTGATGGTGATTATGGTAATGGTGATGATGGTGATGATAATGATGATGATGGTGATGATAATCGTGATGGTGGTGATGATGATGGTGATGATAATGATGAGGATGATGAGGATGAAGATGATATACATCATCCATAAAAGTTTTGCAATGTTTAATTATGTTTTGTCTGTTTTGATACACACTTCCCTCTCAATTGTATATTTCTCTTGCAACACGCATTTCCTTTTCCGGCTTGTCAGGCGGTTTAGAAGGGGCTGTTCTGTATCTCACCTCTGTTGTATATCTTCCGTCTGAGGTTAATAAAGTTCCCAAATATTGAAATGTAATATTGTTTGTAAACCTGCTTTAATATTGTTCCACACAAGACTACTAAACCAAAATAAATATAAATTTGTTATACTGGAATACATAACCCAAATAGTGCAGTATATGATCCTTTTCGTCTTGGCAGACGTTCTAGTGAAGGCTATTGTGTATTTTTTTGCTAGGTTTTGTTTCTGTCGAACAGTTTCTCTCGTGGCTAATTCTACCAATGTTTTACAAACACACACGGCTACATAATGAACAAGTCAGGCCCACTGACCCACATGGTTTCCCATCTTTTTTCATTACTCTTTTCTCATCAATGGTTTGCAATAGTGCAGCCTCAAATGATGTTATACCATTTTTGTATACAGCCTCTCCATGATGTGCGAACTTTTGCCAGATGTTCCCTGTCATTTTCACAGATGGAGAAGTCATTTAGAGATGATTTACAGATATCTCTATATCGTAGTTTAGTTCTGCTATTTGTTTGTTTCCGTGTATTAGTTCACCATATAGTATTTGCTTGGAGACGAGCTTTTCATCCATTCGCTGGACGTGCCCCAGCCATCTTAAACTTCGGCTTCTGGGCATTGACATGATTGCTAGGGTCTTAGCACGTTGCAGGGCTGTTAATTTGTTCACTTTGTCCTACCATTTGACGTGTATTATTCTGCGGAGTCATCCCATATGGAAGATATGTATACTTTGTTCATGATTTAAAAATTTGTCCAGGTTTCTTGCCACATCATTGTTTTAATATTCATCTAGAACTGCGAACGAGAACACCGCTCTCAACATTTGTTATAAAAAATACCTGTATTTATTTATATAAAAATATATTATTAATTCAATAGATGAATATGTTTATAAAATGTTTTGTTAAAACTGCGAGAGGTATTCAATAAGTAAAGTAATGCATATTTATAATACCAATTTTGTGTGGAAAAATATGTTATGTAGAGCATCTTTGAACTTTCGCGCACAACTGATAGTAATTACATTATTTTTGGGTAAAATGTGTTGCATTATTTATTAAATGCTTGGAGATTAACTACACCTGGGCTGTAGCATTGCACATTTAAAAACAGAGAAAACTAGCGAAACACTAAAAAAGAAAATTAAAAGGAGACAACAGCAGTCATTAACTCCCTAGTCGAGATTGTACAACTCGCCCAGAACAGAGCCGTGTCGGGAGACACAATGCAGGTCCTGTGCAAGATCTGACAGTTGAAAGATCATCAGACAGAAGAGTCTAGTCCTTCTGTCCTATGTACCGTCTTCGGCTCGAGACAAAACAATAAAAAGATAACGGAACGGTGGTTGAGAAAATAGCTATGACTTGCAAATAAATAAGTCTTTGAGCAAAAGTTGAACATTTTGATAAAATATTTAAAGTTTAATTACTGGCATAAATGTTGTTTAACTGACATTTTAGGGAGAGCCTGGAAGTGAGGGACCAACTGGTTCACCTGGACCACGGGGAACTCCAGGGACCTCTGTGAGTATTTCACACTTAGATATGAGAATTTTAAAATAAATATATTCTTCATTGGTTTTCTTCAGCAATTGTATTATTTTTGTGAGTATCAAATTAATACTGCAATTGAATATTTTGTTGAAACTCATTCTACCCAATCATTTTATAGTTCTTTCTTTATTTCTTCACTTTCTCTTGTTAGAATTTCAAAGGAGATAAAAAAAAGATGATCAGGTTCTCGCCTTTTTTGGCGGCCTCATTGCCTATCGACTTTGTAACGTTTCTATAATGTTGTCTGTCCATCTTACTCTGGGTCTGCCTCTTAAATCCTTCTGCCAAGCCATTCTCTTAAGCTGTCTGGTATCTTTTCTCTTTGTTTCCCTCTATCATTTCGTCCCTCAATTTTACAAGTTGTTGCAATATATTCCAGCTGTTCCCTTCTCATAACATGGCCAAAAAATGATGATTGTTTCTTCCTAATATTGGATATTAGCTCTCTTTTTGCTTTGGCCTCATTCAGAACGTTTTCATTACTTTTCTTAGCTGCCAATGGTACTCTCAACATTCTTCTATAAAACAAACATTTCTACAGCCTCCAGTGATTTTCTTGCCTGTTGTCCTATTGTCCATGATTCACATCCATATGCTAAGACTGGCCCTATCATATTTAAGAGCTCTTTTTCTTGTTTCTATTGTCAAAAATAGATTGCACAGTATTTCCTCATTTTTTGAGGAAACTGTCTCCTTTTGCCTGAGCTATTCTGCATCTCATCTCTGTTGAACATCTACCAAATATGCTGTTCAAGATAGGTTGACCGTATTTAACTGAGACAAACAAAAGAGATTAGATGTTGGGATGGCAAATGCGAGACGGGAGAGAGTTATGTCAGACAAATCTTTATTTATGGGAAAGTTGGAGAATTCAAATCAATCCCTTTAAACATTGGGAGCATTATACCAGAGTGAAAGAAGAACTCATACAATTTTCGGTATTTGATTCTTTGTTCAAGCTCGTAGTCTATGTAAATGAATTTACTCTTGTCCGTTATTATTCTAATACTGATGTAATCAGTTTAGTGGCTGTATTCTAGAATGTTACTTTCACTTTTAGTGATATTTTTGTTTACATATTTGTATTTATTTAGTCATGATAGCCATGACAGGAAGGTAAATTGCTGGCTAGGAATGTTTGTAATTGACGGTAACTGAATGTTTGAAATAAGAGGGATAAATTGTGGTCGTCATTGATGACGGTGATAATGATATTGAGTTGTTTCCCTTGTTCGTGCCGTGACATATTCATGAGGTATTGTGCTTGCCAGCTTATGAGCTTTTTGGCGTTCTTTCTCTTCAGCTTTTTCTCAGTACTGTTGTTGAGTTCCTGCGAAGCCACTTCCATGAACTGTTTTGCCTCTTTTCTTTCCTCATTTCATTGTTTCTTCCTTGCTCAAATGTTCATGTCGTCGCTACATACTCCAGCATTGCACTTCTCAAAACATGCCAGTCATAAATGGTGATTATCTCCTTCTGACTGTGGAAATAATCTCTCATTTTGCTTTAGTCTCTTTTAGAACGACCTCATGCCTCATTTAACTTGCCCATAGTATTCTTAACATTCTGTTATGTTTTGTTAATTTACTATCATCATCACAAACATTATCACCCATACATGCTACGATTCGCTCCTCAAAAGGTTCATCACCACACAGAAACCAACTGTGCACTTTCGGTGTTGGTTGAGATATACTCTCATTCACACAGAAACCAACTGTGCACTTTCAGTGTTGGTTGACATATACTCTCATTCACACAGAAACCAACTGTGCACTTTCAGTGTTGGTTGACATATACTCTCATTTACCCAGAATATCGCTCTGTTCTGGTAACACCGGTCTTCACTCCCAAATGCACACAGTCTAGGCACTCATGTATTGGTACTTCTGTCAAAGTCCTTTGTTCAACCCATCTCTCACAGATTGTTAATGATATCTCTCTTCACTCCCAGTTCACACAGTCTAGGCACTCATGTATTGGTACTTCTGTCAAAGTCCTTTGTTCAACCCATCTCTCACAGATTGTTAATGATATCTCTCTTCACTCCCAGTTCACACAGTCTAGGCACTCATGTATTTGTACTTCTGTCAAAGTCCTTTCTTCTACCCATCTCTCGTAGATTGTTAATGATACCTGCTCCATCCATTGGCTGTCCAGTAGCTACAATTGCCTAAATGGCCAATCTGTCAACTCTGCCGTTGCCCTCAACACCAGCATGCCCCTGGACACACATGAAAGTGATACTGCAGATTTTGGATCTCTGTATTGATTCCAGCCATTGTCGACGATTTAGGGCTGCGTCTACTTTGCTGATAAGCTTTATTGAGTCACTCAACGCACGCGCGCACACACTCACACACACACACACTCACACACACAAACATACACACACACACACACACACACAAGAATACACTCTTGAGTATTAAACCAATTTAAAGCCTTCCTCACTGCCATTATTTCCATCATGAAACTACCTGTCACCACTGCCATTAATTTCATCATTAACCTACTTGTCCCCATTGAAATTAATTTCATCATTAACCTACTTGTCCCCATTGAAATTAATTTCAACATTAAACTACTTGTCCCCACTGCCATTAATTTCATCATGAAACTATCTGTCCCCACTTCCATTATTTCCATCATTAACCTACTTATCCCCATTGCCATTAATTTCATCATTAACCTACTTATCCCCATTGCCATTATTTCTATCATTAACCTACTTATCCCCATTGTCATTATTTCTATCATTAAACTACTTATCCCCATTGACATTAATTTCATCATTAAACTACTTATCCCCATTGACATTAATTTCATCATTAAACTACTTATCCCCATTGTCATTATTTCTATCATTAAACTACTTATCCCCATTGTCATTATTTCTATCATTAACCTACTTATCCCCATTGTCATTATTTCTATCATTAAACTACTTATCCCCATTGTCATTATTTCTATCATTAAACTACTTATCCCCATTGTCATTATTTCTATCATTAACCTACTTATCCCCATTGTCATTATTTCTATCATTAAACTACTTATCCCCATTGTCATTATTTCTATCATTAACCTACTTATCCCCATTGTCATTATTTCTATCATTAACCTACTTATCCCCATTGTCATTATTTATATCATTAAACTACTTATCCCCATTGTCATTATTTCTATCATTAACCTACTTATCCCCATTGTCATTATTTCTATCATTAAACTACTTATCCCCATTGACATTAATTTCATCATTAAACTACTTATCCCCATTGACATTAATTTCATCATTAAACTACTTATCCCCATTGTCATTATTTCTATCATTAGCCTACTTATCCCCATTGACATTAATTTCATCATTAATCTACTTATCCCCATTGACATTAATTTCATCATTAAACAACTTATCCCCATTGACATTAATTTCATCATTAAACTACTTATCCCCATTGACATTAATTTCATCATTAAACAACTTATCCCCATTGACATTAATTTCATCATTAAACTACTTATCCCCATTGACATTAATTTCATCATTAACCTACTTATCCCCATTGACATTAATTTCTAACATTAAACTACTTGCGAAGAAAGAACATCTTTGGAGTTCTTCCTTTACCTGAGCTAATAAGTACCTCACCTCTGTTGTACATCTGCTATATGAAGTTAACATTTTGCTTTAATTTAACAAATCATCATCATCAAGTACCGGACCTGCTGGCGTAGGTGATCATGTCTCTCCACATCTGTCGATCTCGGCAGCTATTTATCATTTCTGTTGTTGACCTTCTGCCAAGCCATTCTCTTAAGCTGTCTGTTATTTTTTCTATTTGATTCACTCTATCTCTTCTTCCCTCAATTTTTCCAGTTGTTACAATATATTCCAGTTGTTCTCTTCTCATTACATGGCCAAAAAATGATGATTGTTTCTTCCTAATATTGGAAATTAGCTCTCTTTTTGCTTTGACCTGTCTCAGAACAACTTCATTACTCTTCTTAGCTGTCCATGGTACTCTCAACATTCTTCTGTAAAACCACATTTCTACAGATTCCAGTAATTTTCTTGTCATATTGTCCGTGATTCGCATCCATATGTTAAGACTGGCTCTACGTAACATTTAAGAACTCTTTTTCTTGTTTCTATTGTCAAAAATGGATTGTATTGTATCTTCCTCATTTTTTGGAAAGCTGCTTTTGCCTGAGCCATTCTGCATCTCACCTCTTTTGTACATCTTCCGTCTGAGGTTAACAAAGTTCCCAAATATTTAAATTCATTTACCGGTTTTAATATTGTTCCACTTGTCAACAAATTTAACAATTACCGCATCCATAATTAAAGAAGGAATGTTCAGAGGCACTTGTATGAGATTTTGTTCCATTATGTATCAACAGTAATTTATTTGTTGAGTTATGTATGTTTGACTGAGCTTTTAGACGAGTGATTGCGGTGGGTGTAATGGTTAGAGTTAGAATAAGTAAAATTACAGATGCATTGAGCTATATCACCGTATACAAATGTGACGTTTTAAAGGTCAAAGGTGAGCCTGGTGACCCGGGAGCGACAGGACAAAAAGGGCTGCCTGGAGATTCTGTAAGTTTCTTGCTTGTTCGTTCCACTATGTGGAGGTGTATATGTGTTGAGTTATCTGTTGAGTAGTTTATATATTTTGAGTTGGCTGTTGAGTACTACATATGTGTTGAATTAGCTGTTGAGTAGTACATATGTGTTGAATTAGCTGTTGAGTAATACATATGTGTTGAATTAGCTTTTTGAGTAGTACATATGTGTTGAATTAGCTGTTGAGTACTACATATGTGTTGAATTAGCTGTTGAGTAGTACATATGTGTTGGATTAGCTGTTGAGTAGTACATATGTGTTGAATTAGCTGTTGAGTACTACATATGTGTTGAATTAGCTGTTGAGTAGAACATATGTGTTGAATTAGCTATTGAGTAGTACATATGTGTTGAATTAGCTGTTGAGTAGTACATATGTGTTGAATTAGCTGTTGAGTAGAATATATGTGTTGAATTAGCTGTTGAGTAGAACATATGTGTTGAATTAGCTGTTAAGTAGTACATATGTGTTGAATTAGCTGTTGAGTAGAATATATGTGTTGAATTAGCTGTTGAGTAGTACATATGTGTTGAATTAGCTGTTGACTAGAACATAGGTGTTGAATTAGCTGTTGAGTAGAACATATGTGCCAAATTAGCTGTTGAGTAGTACATATGTGTCCAATTAGCTGTTGAGTAGAACATATGTGTCCAATTAGCTGTTGAGTAGAACATATGTGTCCAATTAGCTGTTGAGTAGTACATATGTGTCCAATTGGCTGTTGAGTAGAACATATGTGTCCAATTAGCTATTGAGTAGAACATGTGTGCTGAATTAGCTGTTGAGTAGAACATATATGTCCAATTAGCTGTTGAGCAGTACATATATGTTATGTTGAAACCAGTCTAGCTGTTGATTAATGCATATCTGTTGAGATTAAGTCAGATTAGCTGTTGATTGGAACATATATGTTGAGGTAAAGTCATATTTGCTGTTGTGTAGTATATATATATATATATATATATATATATATATATATATATATATATATACATACATATGTTGACTTCATATATTTTAGTTGTGGAGTAGTATATGATATGTTGAGTTGATATCATTTTAGCTAAGGGCAGAATATGTGCCAATAGTTCATGCCCTTTTAACTGTTGAGTAAAATATACTCACATGTACTTTCAGCTGATATCCTATTTGTTGGGGGTTGAGTACTATATGTCTGTTAAGTTAAGTTTAGTTGTGGAGTACTATATGTGTGTTAAGTTAAGTTTAGTTGTGGAGTACTATATGTGTGTTAAGTTAAGTTTAGTTGTGGAGTAATATATGTGTGTTAAGTTAAGTTTAGTTGTGGCGTACTATATGTGTGTTAAGTTAAGTTTAGTTGTGGAGTACTATATGTGTGTTAAGTTAAGTTTAGTTGTGGAGTACTATATGTGTGTTAAGTTAAGTTTAGTTGTGGAGTACTATATGTGTGTTAAGTTAAGTTTAGTTGTGGAGTACTATATGTGTGTTAAGTTAAGTTTAGTTGTGGAGTACTATATGTGTGTTAAGTTAAGTTTAGTTGTGGAGTACTATATGTGTGTTAAGTTAAGTTTAGTTGTGGAGTACTATATGTGTGTTAAGTTAAGTTTAGATGTGGAGTACTGTATGTGTGTTAAGTTAAGTTTAGTTGTGGAGTACTATATGTGTGTTAAGTTAAGTTTAGTTGTAGAGTACTATATGTGTGTTAAGTTTAGTTGTGGAGTACTATATGTTTATATATAAACAAATAATCTATGTCATTGGTCAGCTCCAAATTACAAGATGGCATAGGAAAACTTAAAAAAAAATGAATGAACACCTGGCTGCTACCCATTAATAATATTTTTTTTAAAAACTACATACACAATGTTCAGTTTATCGAGAAACACACTCTCTGCACATTTGAAGATAAAATACCTTAACGTCCTCTTGACCAAAACCCAACACAACTTAGCGGCGTCATCATGGATAGCAGAGTGACATGGATAAATCAGATAGGTAAAACAATCAAAAGAGCCAGAAAACGAACAGATATAATGAAGAAATTAGCAGGAAGGGATTTGGGAGCAGACAGAAATATCTTGAAACGACTATACACAATATATGCGAGCAACTAAAATAAGTAGAGGAATTCAAATACCTCGGAAGTTTAGTGACAAACAATAGTTCACAAACAGCAGAGATAGAATCAAGATGCAACAAAGCTTGTCAAATCAGTGGACAGTTCTCACCACTATTGTCCAACAAGGAAATAACACTAGAGGCTAAACGATCAATATACAATACAATCTTCATCCCAACGTTGTGCTACCAATGCCAGACCTGCATCCTAGATGCAAGAACAATAAGAAAAATAACCTTTACTGAGATGAAATGTGTTAGACTAATGACAGGAAACGGCCTGAGAGATAAGATCAGAAATGAATAACTGAAAAAAAGCTAGGAATAGCCCCCGCTATAGAATATATAAAGAAACAACAGATACAATGGTTTGGCCACGTGACAAGGCAGAAAGATCAAAACACAACACGACGAGCCTTCAATAAACGTTGTGGGAACACCAGACCCAAGGGTCGACCACGGATAAGATGAATCGATGGAATATTAGAAGCACTAGGAAACATAACAGCAGCAGAGGCGAACAGAAAAGCAAAAGACCCCAAATTATATCTCCCCTCGACGCTGAAAGGCAAATAAGAAAAGAAAGAAGAAGAATAAGAATAAGAAAAGAAGACTATATACAGGAAAGAGTAAGATCAGTCCTAGAGAATGGAATCAGATCTTGGGTACAACTTGTAAATCACAGTTTAGTCAGAAAAAAACAAAACCAGGCTGCCCGTATCATGGCTGGTGCTACATAATCTGTACCTAGAGAGACACTAGAAAAGCTAACAGGCTTACAATCTTTGTACGATAGACGGAAAACTAAAGTAATGCAACAAGCGGAGATACACAAAAGGCTCCCTAACAACTGCATGCGTCAAAGAATAACGAGCTTCGGAAAAGGAAGAGTAAACATGTGCAACGTCACGGCAATCTCCAAAGAATTGACAACTAGCGATCCAGTACTGTTCCAAACAATGTCAAAACCCATATCCCCATCATGTATGACTCCCCACGGAATACTAAAATACCAGAACTTAAAGAAGACATACTAGGAATCATGAAAAAAAAGGCACCCAAATAGACACAGAGAGAAACCACATAGCAGAAAACACATAGACGACAACTACCCACAGGACTCCTGGTCACACATATACACAGATGGCTCTGCTACCAACTCCACCAGAAATGGAGGAGGAGGTGTATTCTTGAGGCTGAACAACCAGGAAGAAATCACCAAGTCAATAGCTGCTGGGAGATTATCAAAGAACTATAAATCAGAAACTGAAGCTCCCAAAGATGCTTCAAAACTGGCTATTCAACACAAAAATAACGTGCACATGAAATTGGTAATACTGACCGATGCACTATCAGTACTAACAGCTCTAAAACAAAAACCCAGGAACAATGAGCCAGATGATCTGAAATCAACCCTTGACTAATTGTGCAATAACTTCCAGAGAGTGGTCATCCAGTGGATACCATCACACTGTAATATACACGGAAACGAATGCGCAACCAAACGAGCTAAAGAGGGGGGGAGATTACCACAAGAGAACCATCTGGTCAGCTACAATGAAGCCAAATCCATCATCAAAGGCCAGTATCATGAAAAATGGAAACAAGAACACCCAAAGTATGACGAGAGAGACGGATACCTCCAACAATCAAGGAGGTATCAAGTCATCTTATGTCGCCTACGCACTGGCCACAGCAGAAATGAGAAATCACATGTTCACCGAACTCAAAATAGGAACTACCAGCCAATGCCACTGTATCCTGGATAGCATGACAACAAAACACCTTCTACGAGATTGCCCCCAGTACATAGACCTGAGGAGAACAATGTGGACCACGCCCACTTCCCTGGAAGAGAAACGGGTGAACCGAATCAATGAAACAAACAGCTGCTTTCATAAAAGCGTCCGGAGTCCTAGTCTGAACGGCGTCATAATCGCAAAAGAAATGTATGTTGAGTAGAAATAATTGTGCAGTACTATATGTGTCTTTCATTGATATTCTATTAGCGCTAGAGGTTATACTTATGTTGAAAGTACTTGGGTTGCGTTCACATTATGTTGTGTGTTTAGCCGCTCTGTATTAGAACTGTAGTTGAAAACAAAAAACTTTCTAGTTTTAATGGCGATAACACAATACTGAATCAGGTTTATAAATTATAGTTCTCAGAATGTAAAAGCATACACACATACACGCATCTCAGGTCATGTCAGATCTCAAACAACAAGATAAAGAAACAAGAATTAGAGCAATACAGGTTTTCTGCACGGCCTCATCATGTAATATTCCAAAGAAAATAACAGAGAGAATTTTATTTAAAAAAACTAAAAATGAGAAGAGAACACTAAACACAATTCAGACAAGACCAATAAAATTGTATGGGTATGTTAAAAAAAAAAAACACTGCACCCTACTAAAAGTAATCTTGAAAGGGAAAATACAAGGTAAAAGAGGCAGAGGTAGACCAAATCATGGATGTAAAATCAAAAGATAGTCAAGTCAGCTTATGACAACCTGCACTATCAAAGCAAGAGACAGGGCGGAATGGCGCTTCATGGTAGCCAACCTTCGTTGTGGTGACGACACTCAATGATGATGTCCAGGAAAACAGATCTGGCCATGGTGTATATTACATTCGCTGACCTGTTTCTGATAACAAAAGAAATAAGATGAAATTGTAAAGATAAGGAAGCTTTACACAGCCTTTATCTTTACAGAAGTGAAACGATCTTCCAAAACGCAAAAAAATATTTAATCATTCCTGATTGCAAAATTATGAACAAAAATAATCACACCTAAAAAAGAATAAAAAAATAATTTAAACGTCCAATTATAGTCAGAACCCACAGATAAAAAAGCATGTACGTTAAATTGGTTTTAACTTTAAAAATCACCAGAAGAAAACTGTTGTTGTGCTTCTATGGAAACAAAAAATGTAGTAATTTGTTTATACAAAAACAGGGTCCCAGGGGAGTTACTGGTCAGGCTGGAACTCCTGGTACGCCGGGGATATCGGTAAGATTTGTGTGATCAATCCCTGTCACTGACTGTCATAGACACTGACTCTTATAGACACTGACTGTTATTGACACTGACTATCATGGGCAATGACTGTCATAGACACTGACTGTTATAGATACTAACTGTCGTAAACACTGACTGTCATAATTATTGACTGCCGTAGACAATGACTGTCGTAGAAACTAACTGTCATAGACACTGACTGTCGTAGAAACTAACTGTCGTAGACACTGACTGTCGTAGAAACTAACTGTCATAGACACTGACTGTCATAGACACTGACTGTCGTAGACACTGACTGTCGTAGAAACTGACTGTCGTAGACACTGTCTGTCATAGACACTGACTGTCGTAGACACTGACTGTCATAGACACTGACTGTCGTAGACACTGACTGTCATAGACACTGACTGTCGTAGACACTGACTGTCGTAGACACTGACTGTCGTAGACACTGACTGTCGTAGAAACTAACTGTCGTAGACACTGACTGTCGTAGAAACTAACTGTCGTAGAAACTAACTGTCATAGACACTGACTGTCGTAGAAACTAACTGTCGTAGAAACTAACTGTCGTAGACACTGACTGTCGTAGACACTGACTGTCGTAGAAACTAACTGTCGTAGAAACTAACTGTCGTAGAAACTAACTGTCGTAGAAACTAACTGTCGTAGAAACTAACTGACGTAGAAACTAACTGTCGTAGACACTGATTGTCGTAGACACTGACTGTCGTAGAAACTAACTGTCGTAGACACTGACTGTCGTAGACACTGACTGTCGTAGAAACTAACTGTCGTAGAAACTAACTGTCGTAGAAACTGACTGTCGTAGAAACTAACTGTCGTAGACACTAACTGTCGTAGAAACTAACTGTCGTAGACACTGACTGTCGTAGACACTAACTGTCGTAGAAACTAACTGTCGTAGACACTGACTGTCGTAGACACTGACTGTCGTAGACACTGACTGTCGTAGAAACTAACTGTCGTAGACACTGACTGTCGTAGAAACTAACTGTCGTAGACACTGACTGTCGTAGACACTGACTGTCGTAGACACTGACTGTCGTAGAAACTAACTGTCGTAGAAACTAACTGTCATAGACACTGACTGCCGTATACTTAACTGTCGAAGCCACTGATTGCTGTAGATAGTGACTCTTTGTTCACGTCTGTCTACGTTTGTAGTATTGATGCAGTTATGTTGTTATTATTCTAGTTTTAATGAGAATGTAAAGACTTCTATCTGTGAAGACATCTGGAATCTCTTACAATCACATCGTTTCGTCGTTCACAAAACTTTATTACTTCCTACCTTTCACAGACACAAAATGACATATATATATATATATATATATAAGGTAAAAGTCAAGTTTAGTTCGATAAGTTCTTTCATTTCAGAACTGTTTGAAAGAGTAGTATCCCCTTGCGTTAACATGACACTTTATTCGTTGATTCTCAAACTATCATTAGAAGACCCCTAATTCTAGAGAAAAGAGAAACAACACGAGGGTAGAGTCATGTTTCCGACACAGCTTGTTCATAATCGTGGTGTCCATGCGCAGACAATTGTTTCAAGATCGTTCAGCATCATTATGATCTAGTGTTTAAAAAAGTAAAGAGCCCCCGTCACGCCAAGTGGCGTATAGGGGATATGGTGTTAGTGACCATACATTTTACAGACCTTTGGCACATGATTTTTGGGGTAATGTGATCAGTATTACGCCCGTGCTGCTTTACTTTCCCAGAAAAAAAATCCGGTACCTGTTAAAGGCTGGGTGAACCGGAAGCCGTCAGTTGAGATTGAACCCTACCTCTTGTCCTTTGTAGTCCAGTTCACTGACCACTGAGTTATCGCGGCTTCCTTCATCTAATGTTAGCTCATCATAAAAAAAATGACTTAGTGACTTAGGAAGGGGGGAATAAGCAGACTCCCATTGGCACAAAAGATTTACGACTTAGGGAAAGTGTCTCTCTGTTAATGTTATAACTTATGTCCGATATTTGCTCTACCTATACATGTCCTGGATGGCTGAGTGGTTAGTGTGTTCGCTTCCTGACCAGAAGGGTCTGGGTTCGATTCGCTGCAGTGGTGGATCGGACTAACAAGGCTTCGGGGGTTCTCCCAGCCTCTAAAAATGGGTACCAGAGATTTTTTCTGGGAAGTAAAGGCGGCCTGGCGTGATGCCGATTACACCACCCAAAAATGTGCCGTGGTCATAGAAAAATATGTTCACTAACATCTGACAAGGCGTGGAGGGAACCTTTACTTTACTTGTTACACATGCCCCAGGGATCAGAAACTAATTAAGACTCATCTAAAATTAGAGCATATTTCATCAGGGAAGCAGACTGGAACACACACACACAGCTACATCAACTAAACACCCACGTTTAATTAGTAAGCAAAAAAATAATAGCTCCTGAATTGAGCAGCGATCTAATTTGTGACTTTCAACAGAATTGAGATCCACTGTAGTTTTGTTGTGACGTCACTTAAGGGGAGATAACTCTTTTGCTGAAATAATTTATCGAACTAAACACGACAGTTACTATATATACTACATCTAAATCCGTTTGATAACAATTACTTGAATTATATGTTTTCAAAGATTACATAATGGGGCAATAGCAAATGAAAAAAAACAACAAATAAATAAATACAAGAGTGACAGGAAATCGCATTGTGGGCTTCATTAAGAGACAATTGAGTAGTTTGAACATGCGTAGCTTTTACCGACAAATGTAATTTCATAACAAACATTAGCAATGAAACGCAACAACTAGAAAAGATGAATTAGTGGATTATTAGAATTACTAGGAAACATAGCATAAGCAGGTCCAACACAAGAGCAACTGATTATACATTTGATCAATACAAGAAATAAGACGTGTTATATAAGACAACACCGGTGATGACCAGTAGTTACTATACGTTGAGGGATATTATTCGAAGTGATCTGAAAGCTTAATGACTTGTTCGATGGGCTATGACCTGTCGACTAAATCAAACTAAACTAAACTAAACTAAACTAAATTGAACTGTACTAAACTAAACTAAACTAAACTAAACTAAACTAAACTAAATTGAACTGTACTAAACTAAACTAAACTAAACTAAACTAAACTAAACTGAACTGAACTGAACTGAACTGAACTGAACTAAACTAAACTAAACTAAACTAAACTGAACTAAACCAAACTAAATTAAACTAAACTAAAACGGACAGAACTGAACAGAACTGAACTAAACGAAACTAAACTAAACTAACCTAACCTAAACTAAGCTAAACTGAACTAAACTAAACTAAACTAAACTAAACTTAACCTAACTGAACTTAGCTAAATTAAACAAAACTGAACTAAACTAAACTAAACTTAACCTAACTGAACTTAACTAAATTAAACTAAACTGAACTAAACTAAACTAAACTAAACTAAACTAAACTAAACTAAACTAAACTAAACTAAACTAAACTGAATCGAACTATACTAAACATACTGTGCATGAAGCTTATTTTAAAAGATGCACCTCCAATCTCTCATTGACAAGTTCATCACTCCATGCAACGAGTCCTGATTAAGCATCAGTCTTTCTAAAACGGATATCATATGCTAAGATATCAACAGGGTCCCCAATATTATTATTGTTATCATTCAAGTATATTCTCTCACATTTGTCAACAACTTTATGTATCATTCTCCCAAAGACATAAAAAAGGACTCGAAACATCGCAATTTCCCGCCCTGACATTTACAATTTCTGTTTTCCCAAACAGGGAGAGCGCGGAGAGAAAGGCACACCGGGTCAGCCAGGTTTAAGAGGACTTCCGGTATGTGGTAATCTCAATTCTGCTCATTTTTCTTTATGATCACTACTACCACAACCAGTATCACCACTATATTTATATACACACACACAAATATTGTCGAAGTTATGCTGAGAAAGATTTTTTTTTTCATCATATTTTTGTCATTTGTTTAAACTTGCACATCAAATGGTCGATTCTTTTTTTTTAAAAATAAGGATAAAGCTTAGCTTTATCTACAACTGCTCTTCTAACTTTCATTACCTTCTTACTTTTACTACTGTTACTACTACTAGAACAACAACAACTACTACTACTACTATTACTACACTACTACTACTACAACAACTACTACTACTACTACTACCACTATTACAACAACTACTATTATTACTGCAAATACGATTATTACTACCACCTTTGTAATCACTGCTACAACAATTACTACCACTGGTGATGCAACAACCACTACTGCTACAAATACAGTTACAACTACTGCTACTACTATCAATGCCATATTGTAACTACTACTGTTACGACTACTGTTACTACTAATATTGTCACTAGTACTACTACTACTACTAATACTGTTACAATGCACACATCATATGCGGGGAAGGGCACATGACTTTAACAAACTATGATCCCACGTCACCCATTTGGATGGAAGAGATGGGAGTAAAGATGGACAGCAAGAAACGAGAGGCTTAGTGGGCGCATAAGAGGACATATCACCCAACACAGAACTGGAGTCGTGAGTCGCTGGACGCTGCTGGACACGCTCAATAGTGGATCCCAGTCCCTATGGACTTTTCTGGAATGCAATGAAGATAACCCACAAATAACTAAATAACACATAATATTTTCTTGTTAATTGTATATCTGTGCTGTAGGCAACTGCCCGTGGAGTTTAGTGGAACGGTACCAAGTCCCGGCCTAAACCTGGGATGGGATGTATGAAGTCAGTTCTCGACTGCAAATGTGTCACCAGCTGGGCTGCTGTCGGATCGAGTTTCTCACCGAAGTCGAGGCCTGACTTCATTTGTCCGCGAAGTGCAGGCTGATTTGACGCGGGGGCATGGCGATTATGATGCCCGTGACGGCCGTTACGGTGTACATTATGAGCAATGCGCCATTTGAATAGGGTGCAGCGCTTTCAATAGAACAGTGTGAACGTAAAGGCGCACCATTTTCACAGAAGACAGGGAAAAGTAGAACGGTGTGAACGATCAGGACGTAGACTTTGTTGGTAGCTGGAGCGTGGGCTGAGCAGATATGGCAATGCACTTCCTGGAGTGTAGCTAATTCGCTCTAAAGTCTAAAGTCTAAAGTCATAACTCTTTGAAAAAAAAAACTTTCAGTTTTAGCATATTAATACAAAGTTGTATTGTTTTATTTTTGTGACTAACCATTGACTTATTTTTGTGTGACTAACCATTGACTTATTTGTGTGTGACTAACCATTGACTTATTTTTGTGTGACCAACCATTGACTTACTTTTGTGTGGTTAACCTATGATTTATTTTTATGTGATTAACCATTGACTTATTTTTATGTGACTAACCATTGACTTACTTTTGTGTGACTGACCATTGACTTATTTTTATGTGTCTAACCTTTAACTTATTTTTATGTGACTAAGCATTGATTTACGTTTTGTGTGACTAACCATTAACTTATTTTTATGTGACTAACCATTGACTTATTTTTATGTGACTAACCATTGACTTATTTTTGTGTGACTAACCATTGACTTATTACCTCCTTACAGGGAAACGACGGAAGAACTGGTCCTCAAGGCCCACCTGGGCAACCTGGTCCTCCTGGGCCGGCAGTAAGTTACTAAAGCTTGGGCTTACCTCTCACCTGTTCTACAGACTAATGGAGTCTTTTACCTTCTCCATAATGTGTACACGGGTTCTCTTGTTACTTGTTCTACAGACTAATGAAGTCTTTTATCTGATCTATAATTTACACATTTGTTCTGTTGTTACCTGTTCTAGAGACTAATGGTGGCTGATATCTTGTCTATAGTGTACACATGGATTCTCTTGTTACCTGTTCTAGAAACTAATGGTGACTGATATCATGTCTATAGTGTACACATGGATTCTCTTGTTACCTGTCCTAGAGACTAATGGTGACTGATATCTTGTCTATAGTGTACACATGGATTCTTTTGTTACCTGTTCTAGAAACTAATGGTGACTGATATCTTGTCTATAGTGTACACATGGATTCTTTTGTTACCTGTTCTAGAAACTAATGGTGTCTGATATCTTGTCTATAGTGTACACATGGATCTCACTTTTCTTGTTACCTGTTCTAAAGACAAATGGTGTCTTTTACCTGACCGCTGACTAGTCCGCGCAGGGTACCCAGTGTAGCTGACCAGCTAACGGAAGGGCCAAAACGTCCCATTAGCTGGTCAATTACACCGGGTATCCTGCACGGACTAGCTGTCATTCATTTAGCTTCTGGAACACCATTTCAATGTTCTTTTTTTTCTGATGGTCTGTCAAATTTACCTGTGCTCTGGTAGTTTTTTTTTTTTCTGACGTAGTGACATAAATACATACGCCAATAAATTGTGTTTCTTGTATTTGACTTTAAATCTTTCTTTCCATACTTTTTCAAATGCTTTTTTTTTCCTAAATCTACCCTGGCTACAAGAGTCCATGTTTCATCACGGAAAGCGTTATCTATTTAATGGGTTTTCTGTTCACATTTGTTGTTTTAGAATGTTTGCGTTGTATCTGATGAAGACTTTTTTCCTCGAAACGTCGTGGTTTGTCTCGTCTGTCTACTATTTTAGCTGCTCGATACAGTTTTGTATTTATTTTACATATTTTCTAGTTAAGCCGATTTGTATAGCTGAAGAGCATCAACTCACATGCGGCCGAATCTATAGCAAAAACATCAAGCCGATTTATGCAGCTGAACATCAGCTCAGAGGCGACCGGTTCCATAACAAAGAAACATTAAGCAATTTTTTTACTGCTGTTATCTTGTTGGTAACAGGCGAAGAAAATGACTGAAGTCTGTAGAAATGTGGTTTTACAGAAGAATGTTGAGAATACCATGGACAGCTAGAGAAGAGTAATGAAAACGTTCTGTAAGAGGCTAAAGCAAAGAGAGAGCTAATTTCCAATATTAGGAAGAAACAATCATCATCTTCGAGCAGAAGATGTCATCAAACAGGTCTGTGGGCTTACCAATATCAGCGTTGGTGAGGAGTGGATGCCGGTGCCTACGTCATTCAAGGGGACTTTCTCGTGTATTGTCACACTCGACAGGAAAAGTAGGGAACAGAACCCGGTCGTGGTTAATGCTGAGGTCAACGGTCTCATCTGCGATAATACCGATGAGAAAGATGCAGTCATCTATACAGACGGATCTATAAGACGACACGAAAGAAGTACATGGGCATTTACAGCACGCTCGGCAAGCAGAATAGCCAAGGAAGACAGTGGTGCATACGCCATGACCACGAGCAGCATGACGATGGAGGTGGTGGCAGTGACCAAGGCATTCAAATGGTTAGAGCCACAAGACTACACCCACGCATGTATACTGAGTGATTCGATGAGCATGATAAAAAAAGTGGAGGCGGGCTTTGTACGCATGCAATGGGCAGAGTCGTTGCAGAAGTCCAAAATACGTAAGGTCACCTTTGTCTATGTCCCTGGACATGCGGGAGTACGGGGAAATGAGAGAGCGGACAGGTTGGCTAGCTGCGCTGTCGTTGAGGACGGGCAACCGATGGATCGGGCGGACGTCATCAATGCCCTCCGAGATGTGGGAAGAGCACAGGACTTCGACAAACACAGATCAACGTCACTTCTTCGGATGATGGAAATGGGAGTTAAGATGGGCACGGCCAGAAATGAGAAACTTGGTGGCCGTGTAAGAAGACTTATCAACCAACATAGAACTGGAGTCGTCAGTCGCTGGACACTGAGGGAATTGCTGAGGAGGGGATCTGAGCACCTATGGACATGTTCGGAGTGCAATGATGATGACCCGCAAATTACTCAATAACTCACTAACAATCATCATTTTTTGGCCATGTAATGAGAAGGGAACAACTGGAATATATTGTAACAACTGGGAAAATTGAGGGACGAAGAGATAGAGGGAAGCAAAGAGAAAAGATAACAGACAGCTTAAGAGAATGGCTTGGCAGAAGGTTAACAACAGAAATGATAACTAACTGCCTAGATCAAAAGTTGTGGAGAGACATGATGATTACCTACGCCAGCAGCCCTGGTACTTGATGATGATGATGATCTTGTCGGTATTAGTGTAGGCTGGTAGTATAGCTAAACAGCGAGTATTATATCCCATTCCTAAATAGAATACATTTGGAACTACTTTACACATGTACTCATGCACTCTTACAGCATATGTTATCATCATCATCGAGTGCCGTCTCCGCAACGAAGGTTGGCTACCGTGGAGCGCCATTCTGCTCTGTCTCTTTCTTTGGTGGTGCAGGTTGTCATAGGCTGATTTGTCCATCTTTTGATGTTACTCGTCCATGTTAGTCTTAGTCTGTCACTGCCTTTTTTACCTTGTATTTTCCCCTCCATGATTACTTTTAGTAGGGAATAATAGAACAAAGGAGTATTTTAGTAGGCTGTTGTGTCTTTTAACATGGCCCAAAAATCGCATTTGTCTTGTTTGAATTGTGCTTAGATGTTTTATTTTCATTTTTGGTTGTTTTAAGACTTCATCTTTTGTCTTCTTTTTCTTCCACCCAATTCTACTTATTCTTCTATTTATCCACATTTCAAAGGCTTCAATTCTCTGTTCTATTTTCTTGTCTAATGTCCATGTTTCTGCACAATATAGGAATATTGAGAAGATGTAACATTTTGCTATTCTTAGTTTTAGCCCTGGTGTTATTTGTTTTGATGTTAGTATCTTCTTCATGGCATTAAAATTACTTTTTGCCATTCCTATTCTTTTATTTATTTGAGTTGTACATTTTCCATCACTGGTTATAGTATTTCCATGATAGTTGTAGTTCTGTAATTCACACAGCACATGTATCACAACCATTTTGTTTTTGTGTATGCACAGGGCATCCCTGTTCGTGGTGCGGGTGATAACAGAACGACTCAAATGGTTCCAGTAAGTTACACAATTTATACGTCATCTTAATATAAATGATATCTTTAAGTAATCTATCATCAACGTCGTCATCAACTAGCCTGTCTAGAAGAGGGTGTTCCTCTTTCTGATGGTTTCTCATCGTCTGTTTATTTTGCGTACCTTAGAGATAATAGTATGTAGAATCGATCTCTTCTCCTTAAGATATTTATGTTAATTTATATTTATATATCCCATCATGAATTAGTTTATATCTTTAAGTTATCAATGATATAATTTATTATAGGTAAAGTCATAGTTTAAGTACATAAATTATTTCAGTTCGGAAAAGTAACGTCCAAATTAAGTAAAATTGCATTTTATTCGGTAGTTCTCTAATTGGTCTGATTAGAAGACTCTTCATTCTGGAGAAAAGAGAAACACATTGGATTGCATTGGCGAGAGTAAAGTCCTAACCCTAACCCTAACCCTAACCCTAAACAATAACACTAACCGTAAACCTAAACCATAACCCTAACCATGACCCTAAAATTAAACCCTAACCCTCGTGCTGAAGTCGGATATGTTGGGCCGAAAGGCGCAAATATAACAGTTATACTGCAAACCACAACACAACGCAGACACGTCCACTGCGTCCTTGTAAGGGCGGATGATGAAGAGGAATATTCTAGTCTACTACGATACTCTAGAATACTTTAGTCATCGGGCGAACGCAACCAACCAAACCCTAACCCTAATCCTAAACCTAAACCCTAATACTAAACCCTAAACCCTAAATCCTAACGCTAAACCCTAAACACTAACCCTAACACTAAACTCTAACCCTAAACCATGAAACACTAAACCATAACCGTAACCCTAATTTAACCCTAAACCCTAACCCCTAAACCATAACCCTAACCCTAAACCCTAAACCCTAAACCCTAACCCTAAACCATAACCCTAACCCTAGCCCTAAACCCTAACCCTAAACCCTAACCCTAACCCTAACCCTAAACCCTAAACCCTAATCCTAAACCCTAAACCCTAACCCTAATCCGTAACTCTAACTCTAACCCTAAATTTCAACACCTAACCCTAAACCCTAATCCTAAACCCTAACCCTAAACCCTAACACCTAACCCTAAACCCTAACACATAACCCTAACCCTAAACCCTAAACCCTAACTCTAAACCCTAACCCTAAACCCTAACTCTAAATCCTAACCCTAAACCCTAATCCTAAACCCTAACATAATTATTAGTATTTGAGAACTACTATACATTTGATGAGGCTTCATAAAGGGGAGATTATTCGTTCCTCTGAAATAATTGATGTGCAAAAACTAGAAAATTATCTTATTATATTCTGCTATAATGTGTTTCTGTTTGACTCTTATTGCCCGCAATGTTTGGGGAGCCTTTCCCCTACTTACCAAACATGTTTTCTATCACATTTCAGGGACCACCAGGACCACCTGGACCACCGGGATTTCCAGGAATAGAAGGCCTTAAAGTAATGCTCTTCATCTTTACAGTTTCAATTTTTCTAGTCAAACATTGTCAGTATCCAGACAATAACATTAAAATAAATGTTCCATGTTTACTATATCATTATCATGAAGACGAATGTCATGGCAACCAAATATATTTTTGTTTTATTTTATTCGGTGTTTTTATATCGCTGCACTCTTCATCTTTTTAGATTTATTATCAAGGAAAATACATTTAAAACCTCATACATTTTAAATAAACATAAAAATTGTACTTAAGCAGCATGAGATTAAGGCATTTTTGTCGAAACGTCGAAGTTTGTCTTGTCTCTTTACGGGTTTAGCTGTCTTAATACCTTTTTTTCTTTATTTAATTCGTAGAAAATATGTAGCACACTTTTTATCAGATTAAACATTTAAAACATTCTATATTTGAGATCACAATAATAACATCACATGGTAGATGCACCACAGAAATAAAAAGCAGAATAGCTCAGGCCAAAATAGCATATCAGAAAATGAAAAAATATCTTATGCAACAAATCTATGTCAATAAAAATGAGAAAGAGAGTATATCGGTGCTATATAGAACCAATTCTGACCTATGGAAACGAATCATGGACAGTAGACAAACAAATGAAAAGACGATTTGAGGCCACAGAGATGGGATTTCTCAGAAGAATGTTGAAAGTTCCCTGGACAGCTAAAAAGACCAATGAGGAAGTTCTCAAAGAGGCCAATACAAAATGGGAACTCTTAAAAAAACGTCAGAAAGAAGCAATCAACATTTTTCGGGCACATCATGAGAATAGGAAAGTTGGAATACTTGGTTACAACTGGCAAAATAAAAGGAAAGAGAGGTCGCGGGCGACAAAGAGAGAAAATATTGGATAGCTTGGTGTCATGACATGGAAAACAGTCAACAACAGAACTGATACTATGCACTGTAGATAGAAGATTGTGGAGGGACATGATCACCTACGCCAACCGGTATGGCACATGATGATGATGATATTTGAGATAGTAAATTTAGAGAGCTCGTTTACAGAACAACAAATGTAGGGTACCCAATGTTTTAGATGAGACATTGAAAATATTAATTCCATTTTGCCACAAAATAAATCACTAAATTGTTAGATAATAACTTCACAATACTATTCTTATAGATAAAAATTGTCAGTACCATAATGCCAGGTAATTAATTTAAAGAACCCATATTTCCAGATAAGAAATTTAAATTATCCATATTGCTGATAATAAAGTTAAAGTACTCATATTACCTGATAATAAATTTAAAGTACCAATTTTTGCAGATAATAAATTACAATGATCCATTTTACCGATAATAAATTTTAAATACCCATATTACCGATAATAAATTTAAGGTACTCATATTGCCAAAAACTAAATTTAAAGGACCCATATTGCCTATAATAAATTCAAAGTACCCATAATGCCAGATGATAAATTTAATGCCTTTCTCTTAATACGTAAATAGAACAGCAGTAGTGCCCATTTTTAGAGACAATATGTTATATAATATACAATGTCAGAAAATAAGTGTAAGGTACTGGTGTAACACATACAAATTAAGTGTTTATGTTGTTCGAAAGTACTTTAAAGTACCTTCGTTGTCGAAAAATACATTTAAAGTAAGTACTCATTTTGTCTGAAAATACATTAAAAATACTAATGTCATTAGAAAATACATTTAAATAACTCATGTCAGAAAAAAAAAAACATCTAAAATACTCATGTTGTCAGAAAACATTGTGCTACCAATGCCAGACCTGGACTCTAGATGCAAGAACAATAAGAAAAATAACTTCTACTGAGATGGAATGTGTTAAACGAATGACAGGAAACAGCCTGAGAGATAAGATCAGAAATGAAGAACTGAGAAAAAAATCTATGAATTGCTTTGCCATAGAATATATATATATATATATATATATATATATATATATATATATATATATATATATATATATATATATATATATATATATATATCCTGTGTGTTACCAGGGCCTCATTATGAGGAAAGTAAATAATAGTGACACTGTGACCTTTCAGGCATGTCGTAAGAGGCGACTAAGGAGTTTGATCGATGGCTTGACAAGCTGTCATTTTAAAAAGTGTTGTTATGGAAACAGCGCCATTGATCTCTGTAATATGTGCCATTTTGGCACGCAAGGTTTCTGTTTTTGAGATTGTGGTTCTGCCCTATGTGCCGTCTTCGGCTCGAAAGAACAATATATAGATAGATAGAAAATATATATAAAGAAATAACAGATAAAATTGTTTGGCCACGTGACAAGGCTGAAAGATCAAAACACAACGAGCCTTCAGTAAACGTTGTGAGAATACCAGACCCAATGGTCGACCACCAAAAAGATGGATGGATGGAATGTTAGAAGCACTAGGAAACATAACAACAGCAGAGGCGAACAGAAGAGCAAAAGACCACAAATTATATCTCCCCTCGACGCTGAAAGGCAAATGAGGAAGCGGAGAAGAAGAAGAAGAATGAATATTGTCAGGAAATACACTTAAGGTACTCATGTTATCAGAAAATACATTAAAAGTACTCATATTATCAGAAAATACATTTAAAGTACTGATGGTGTCAGAAAATACATTTAAAGTACTCATGTTATCAGAAAGTACATTTAAAGTACTCATGTTATCAGAAAATACATTTAAAGTACATGTTATCAGAAAATACATTTAAAGTACTCATGTTATCAGAAAATACATTTAAAGTACTCATGTTATCAGAAAACACATTTCATGGCGTTATTAACCATATAAAAATATTGCAGGGGTCAAAGGGTGAATCAGGCGACAGAGGACTAGCAGGATCAAAGGTTGGTTTTGACATTGATGTAGATTAGAAGGGGAAGTTGGCTAATGCGCTGTCTGTGTGTTGATAATGATAACTGAGATGTGAGGTAGATTATAATATAGAGGGGAAGTTGTGATAACTGAGATGTGAGGTAGATTATAATATAGAGGGGAAGTTGTGATAACTGAGATGTGAGGTAGATTATAATATAGAGGGGAAGTTGTGATAACTGAGATGTGAGGTAGATTATAATATAGAGGGGAAGTTGTGATAACTGAGATGTGAGGTAGATTATAATATTGAGGGGAAGTTGTGATAACTGAGATATGAGGTAGATTATAATATAGAGGGGAAGTTGTGATAACTGAGATGTGAGGTAGATTATAATATAGAGGGGAAGTTAGGCTCATGCACAGTCTATGTGTTGAGAATGATAACTGAGATGTGAGGTAGATTATAATATAGAAGGGAAGTTATGATAACTGAGATGTGAGGTAGATTATAATATAGAAGGGAAGTTAGAGGCTAATGCACAGTCTATGTGCTGATAATGATGAATGAGATGTGAGGTAAATAAGAATATAGAGGGGAAGTTAGGCTAATGAGCAGTCTATGTGCTGATAATGTTTACTGACATATGAAGTTGTGTAGTGTTAATTCAAGATGCATGAAAGATTAGTTTATACATGAGCCAAGCTTAATAATACGATGTTTGCAGGATTGATGTCGAAGTTTCATTCATTCATTCATTCAATCATGGTTCACGTTGACAGGTATTCCACCTGTCCACCATAGCCCGCGACATTGTGCACTGTAATAACTCTACCATTGATTTAATTTGTTACCACCCACACTGTGAAACCAGCCAACATTGTTTCCCTTTGTCAACTACCATCTCGCTGACCTACTATTTTATTTTTGTTTTACTACACATCCCACCCTGCCTCTCCCGTCATGCATGTCCCACAAATCAGAGATGCCTCTATGTCGGAGTTTACCAAATAATTTAGAGAGATTGACTCAATAATATGGCTTGAACAGTTAAGGTTGTTTACATCACTGATGTATCAGGTTATTTACAAATATATACATCTTATATATAGTGAAGTATATATTTGTATGGAGCCACGATAGCTCAGTGGTTAGTGAACTGGACTACAAAGAACAAGAAGTAGGGTTCGATCCCAACCGACGGCTCCCGGTTTCACTCAGCCTTAAATGGTTACCGGAATTTTTTCTGGGAAAGTAAAGCGGCACTGGCGTAATACCGACCACATTACCCCACAAATCATGTGCTGAAGGTCTGTAAAATGTATGGTCACTAACACCATATTCCCTATACATCACTTGTCGTAACGGGGGCTCTTTACTTTTTTTTTACTTATATATTTGTACACATTGTCTTAATTATGTGTTATCACCTGGAATGATAAAATGACAAACGTGAAAGTCTACACTCTAACTGACCGTCCGATCAACTCTGCATACAAAATGATATGCTTTATGGACAGCTGGCAGATAGTAAAAGAACTACGGGCGCCCCAAACTTCAATATATAGACGAGTGTAAACGTGGCATGAATACATTGAATATTAATTCTGCAGCGTGCGAAGAGATCACTGGAGACCGCAATCTTTGGAAACACGCTCTAAAGCTTCAACGCAGTCAAGAAGCAGAAGGATTCGTAGAAAATGAGAATACACGGCGGAAGAAAAGAACAAAATAACATTTCCTAAGGACATTACAAAGACCATAGTGAACTATGTCTGACTGAGGCTACTAAAGTCAACTATGTCTGACGGAGGCTACTATAGTTAACTATGTCTGACTGAGGCTACTATAGTCAACTATGTCTGACTGAGGCTACTATAGTCAACTATGTCTGACGGAGGCTACTATAGTTAACTATGTCTTATGGAGGCTACTATAGTCAACTATGTCTGACGGAGGCTATTATAGACAACTATGTCTTACGGAGGCTACTATAGTTAACTATGTCTGACTGAGGCTACTATAGTCAACTATGTCTGACTGAGGCTATTATAGACAACTATGTCTTACGGAGGCTAGTATAATCAAATATGACTGACGGAGGCTACTGCCATGTAGGTGAGTGGGGAAATTATTGATTTAGATTAGAGAGGTTTTTAGGATTTAGTTAATGATTATATAAACTGACGTTAGAAATTCACCTGAATGTTGCAGTTAAAAGTTAATATATAAAACGGAGCCGCGAAAGCTCAGAGGTCAGTGAACTGGACTACAAAGGACAAGAGGTCGGATTCGATCCTGATCCACGGCTTCCGGGTTCACCCAGCCCTAATTGGGTACTGGATTTTTTATGGGAAAGTAAAGCGGCACGGGCGTAATACCGACCACATTACCCTAAAAATCATGTGCTGAAGGTCTGTAAAATTATGGTCAGTAACACCATATTTCCTATACGCTACTTGGCGTGACGGGGCTCCTTACTTTACTTAATATATAAACAATAGCTAATCTTGTAAAATAACCGAATAACAAAGCAAGTCCTCATGTGGGAAACAACAGGTAAGAGGAAAGAGGCCAACACTGAGAATAACATTGATCAGAGAGGCAAGAGCAGCAGGAATCGGCTTCCTTGTTGAGATAGAGTTGCTTGCCCAGAACAGAGACAAATTGCGAAATGTGATAAACTATCTTTACGAGTATCGAAAAATGCTAGAATAAAAATGTAGATAAGAGAAAGAGTATCTGGGTCTATGCCCTATGGGCCGGCTACTACTGGGAAGGTCAATAGATAGATAAAATCTTTTAAGCAGGTTTTTTTGTACAAGCGAAAGTTAATGTAATATATATCATTAACACTTATGTAAAATTCTGAGTTAATGGAAACATTTTGAGTAACAAATGACAAATACGAGATATTTTTCAGCAAATTTGCAGAAGGACCGATAATTATAAAATAGTATCATACAAGGACAATAGATTAAACACTCAACAATGTCGTATAAATATGAATACATAGAGATTAAAAGATAAATATTACAACATGTAAACAGACTATTTTTACATTACATATTTATTAATATAAGGTATCATCATCATCATCAAGTACCAGGCCTGCTGGCGTAGGTGATTAGAATATAAGGTATAGCACATATGGGACATTTCGTGAGAGAAAGTATACAGTTTTAATTTAACAGAAGCAGGAAATTTGTAATAAAACTGTAAAAAGGCAAGTAGAGATATGTGTGAAATCGTATCATAGGGAAAGATGTGAAACTGTGAAATATATTGTGAATTTTATTAAAATCACACAACAAAAGCTAATGATATATCCTCTCAAAGAATATTAAATGTCAAACCATATAAACAAATACCATTCTACAGAGGATATAAAAATAATATGGTCTCGTCAAAAGACACAGCTGGCAGGAAAAAGAACAAAATTGGAAGGTTCCTGAGCAACGCATCAGTGACAGACCGAGAAGAATGTGGTTTCAAGACATCAAGGAGACGTTGAACATAACAACAGACGTGGGAGATATGGCTAGAGACAGAGATTCTTTCAGACGGGCTGTGGTGAATGCAACGTTCTGTGGGAGATCTGGCTAGAGACT
Organism: Megaustenia siamemsis; assembly: GCA_032433765.1. Classification (NCBI taxonomy): domain Eukaryota; kingdom Metazoa; phylum Mollusca; class Gastropoda; order Stylommatophora; family Ariophantidae; genus Megaustenia; species Megaustenia siamemsis. The sequence goes on along the minus strand of JAVIAB010000160.1, from coordinate 15,369,529 downwards.
GAGATTCTTTCAGACGGGCTGTGGTGAATGCAACGTTCTGTGGTAGATCTACCCAGAGACTGAGATTCTTTCAGACGGGCTGTGGTGAATGCAACGTTCTGTGGTAGATCTACCCAGAAACTGAGATTCTTTCATACGGGCTGTGGTGAATGCAACGTTCTGTGGTAGATCTAGCTATAGACTGAGATTCTTTCAGACGGGCTGTGGTGAATGCAACGTTCTGTGGTAGATCTACCCAGAAACTGAGATTCTTTCATACGGGCTGTGGTGAATGCAACGTTCTGTGGTAGATCTAGCTATAGACTGAGATTCTTTCAGACGAGCTGTGATGAATGTAACGTTCTGTGGTAGATCTACCCAGAAACTGAGATTCTTTCATACGGGCTGTGGTGAATGCAACGTTCTGTGGTAGATCTAGCTAGAGACTGAGATTCTTTCAGACGGCTCTATTGAATGCAATGTTCTGTTACCGAGAGACTGAGATTCTTTCATACGGGCTGTGGTGAATGCAATGTTCTGTGGTAGATCTAGCTAGAGACTGAGATTCTTTCATACGGGCTGTGGTGAATGCAATGCTCTGTGGTAGATCTAGCTAGAGACTGAGATTCTTTCATACGGGCTGTGGTGAATGCAATGTTCTGTGGTAGATCTAGCTAGAGACTGAGATTCTTTCAGACGGGCTGTATTGAATGCAATGTTCTGTTGGAGATTACCTAGAGACTAAGATTCTTTCAGACTGGCTGTGGTGAATGCAACTTTCTGCAAAGGACATTTACCTGATGATGAGAAACGAATAAAAGACACATATAGTTGCAAAAAATATAAAAACTATAGACAAATAAGCAAAATTCAGACACAATTATTGAGAGACTAATTATGTATCGCTTAATGTTTCAAGGGTGATCGAGGAGATACTGGACAGGCCGGGAAGCCTGGTATTACAGGTACGCCGGTGAGTATTCGTGTTTATTGTTTGTGTCTTGGGAAACATCATCACTGTACACGGTCAAAGTAACTCCGATCGCCTTGTAACACAGGCAAATCTTAACACACAGCCAGAACTCCGAGCTCTCGGAGCCTACATGTTTATTTTAGAAGGCTGGTTTAATTAATGTCAGAGATAGTGGAAGTGTTCCTTTTTTTTTTGTTTTGACCCGGACAGCGGCATATAACCTACTCTATTCGATTTTCGACAGCAAAGGGTTCTTTGACTCGAACTTGCTCATTTTGAATGTGTGACGTCATTTATACTTTTCAAGGTTCTCGATGAGTTAAACTTTGACCTTGAAACTTAACTTCAACTTAACTAACCGTATATTTTTTATGTAAAATAAACATAAAATTGTAACTAGCAGGTAAATTAATCGAGTCGAGACAAAAAAAAAACGACGTTACAGCAATTGTCTTCATCTGGGACAAAAGAACAAATATCTCAGCTGTATTCGCGTTGCCGTATAGTATTTAATATTTTATATATTTTATATTCGTTCTTATCTCCGAATATAATTTTTTCATGGCTGAATTTGTGCACTTATTAACATTGATCATTTATAATAATGTTTTAAGTGTGGGTAACCGCATCGATAACTCAAGCGGTCGTAATCCAAACCATGATACATCTCGCTACATTTATGTAGGCTCAACATTTTTCTTTTCATCTGGGGTGAAATAAACACTCTAACCTGTACACCTCGTTGCGACTGCATTAGACTACCGGCCTTCATTCTTGGTTCCTGTTAGTCGCTCAGGCACAGCCCCTAGAAATGAGATAAAAGCTTTATAAACAGTTGTTATAATTTATTACTTAATGTTACAAGAAAAAGAGTTCTTAAATGTTATGTAGAGCCAGTCTTAACATATGGATACGAATCATGGACAATAGGACAACAGACAAGAAAATAACTGGAGTCTGAAGAAATGTGGTTTTACAGAAGAATGTTGAGAATACCATGAACAGCTAAGAAGAGTAATGAAAATGTTCTGAAAGAGGTCAAAGCAAAAGGAAAGCTATTTTCCAATATTAGGAAGAAACAATCATCATTTTTTGGCCATGTAATGAGAAGAGAACAACTGGAGTATATTGTAACAACTGGAAAAATTGATGGATGAAGAGATAGAGGGAAGCAAAGAGAAAAGATACCAGACAGCTTAAGAGAAATTATAAATAACTGTCGAGATCGAAAGTTTTTGGAGAGACATGATCGCCTATGTCAGCAGGCCCAGTACTTGATGATGATGATGACTTAATGTTACTGCTTATAAATGTTATGTTAAATGAGGATCATCATCACAGCAGTCCGGGCACATCCATAGGTGCTCCGATCTTATAATCAAAATGTTCATCAGCACACATCGACTAATTGTGCCAGTTCGGTGTTGGTTGACAAATCCTCTCATTTGTCCAGAATATCATTCTGTTCTGACAACAAAAGACATATTTATACATTTCTGGACTTAAAAACAAAAAACGGTAACAATTTTCATTCACTGAATTATAGAGCCCATCCGAAGCTGTGGAAGTGAGGCATGGATACAAAGTAAAAAAAGGATGAAAATTTGAAACAACGGGATATTATTTACCTGATAAAATAAAATACAATAAAATAATGCTGCCGTCTGTTGTAGAAAGCTTTTACATTTCTGCACAAAATGTCGCATTCTTAATTGTCGTATTGTAGACAAATGTCTTTTAAGCTCAATTCTTGGAGATCAAGGAGCCAGAGGAGTGTACCCGTCACTCACCTTTCACTTTAGTGCACGAAGTGGAGTGCACCTGTCATTCACCTTTCACTTTAGTGCACGAAGTGGAGTGCACCTGTCATTCACCTTTCACTTTAGTGCACGAAGTGGAGTGCACCTGTCATTCACCTTTCACTTTAGTGCACGAAGTGGAGTGCACCTGTCATTCACCTTTCACTTTAGTGCACGAAGTGGAGTGCACCTGTCATTCACCTTTCACTTTAGTGCACGAAGTGGAGTGCACCTGTCATTCACCTTTCACTTTAGTGCACGAAGTGGAGTGCACCTGTCATTCATATTTCGCTCTAGTGCACGCGGGTTCAATCCACGGTAAGGTCAGAAAATCGTTTCTTTCTGTCCCTCTGGCGTGGGCATAAAAACTGTCGACCTGAAGGCGACGTTGTGGCCGTCAACTCCTTCTCTATGATTTTATTTTCTGGTTGTCACAAAAGCTCAACGACAAATCCCACACTGTGAAATAAATGTACAAATTATGGTTTTGTCCTTCTTCATTTCTTGTTTTAATCTATCTTATGTTCAATGAATCATCATCATCATCGTGTGCCTTCTCCGCAACGAAGGTTGGCTACCATGGATCGCCATTCTACTCTGTTTCTTGCTTTGATGGTGCAGGCTGTCATAGATTGACTTGTCCATCTTTTGATGTTACTCGTCCATGTTAGTCTTGGTCTGCCTCTTTTACCTTGCATTTTTCCTTCCAATATTACTTTTAGTAGGCTGTTGTGTCTTTTAACATGCCCCAAAAATTTCATTTGTCTTGTCTTAATTGTATTTAGTAGTTCTCTTTTTATTTTCAATTGTTTTAAAACGTTATCGTTTGTTATCTTTTGTTTCCATCTAATTCTATCTATTCTTCTATAAATCCACATTTCAAAGGCTTCAATTTTCTGTTCTGTTTTCTTGTCTAATGTCCATGTTTCTGCACTATACAGGAATTTTGCCATCCATTTGTTCAATGAATATTTTTGAAAAATTCTCTCATCATTTTTGTGTGTGTTTTATTTTGTTGGCATATTTCTTCAACAACAGAATAAATATATTTTAGAATTAAATTATTTATTCAGTAATTTATACAATTAAATGTCACGAAGTACATATGGCACAATACGAACCTATTAGTAAAATTTAAGCTGAAGAAGGGTTTGTATCTTCCCATTAGCAAAATATGTTTGTCAATCGGGGACAATCTCGCAAACAACATTGAAAAAGGTTATTCCTTTCAAACAAAATGCTGCAAAAAATTCCACAGAATAAGTTGGCTAATTAAAAAGAGAAGAACGAACACATATAAAAATGTATAAACAATGAAATGAACTGGCTTATAAGGACCATCATACAGACACAAATTAAAATATTTCGCCCACGTCAAAAAGATACAGCGAACTTGAAAGAACAATAAACGAGGGCATGGATTCACGACGTAGAGACGGGGACAGACCACAGACAACTGTAGATTGACTAAGGCTCGTGGGCAGAAAATAAAACTGGAAAATCCACCAACCAGCGTGACGTGTTCAAATATAGGAGATATAGACGGCTAATTTAATTACACCCACAACTAGCCCTGTTCGCAAAGCTGAAAACGTCACGCTTGTTGGTGGTTTTCCAGGAATTCCCTCTCAGCCCACAGTCTTAAGTAAATCTGAGATTGGCTGTGGTCAGACAAACCAATCTGATTTGAAGACATCAACACGATTTAGAACATGCAAGAGAACACACATCTGGCTAGAGGCAGAGATTCTTTCAGACGAGCTGTGGTGAGTTCAACTTTGATCACATGATACGCACGCTGATGATCATTATTCGAGACTTGATGATTTTGGTGATAATAATTTAAGTAATGATACAAATATTGATGATAAGGTGAATAATTACGCATTATACTGAAGATGACTTACATTTTTATAAGGATGTTTATGATACCGATGATAGAAAAGAGAGTGATTGATGATGGAAAAGAAAATGACTGATGATGTAAAAAAGAATGACTGATGATGGAAAAGGGAATGACTGATGATGGAAAAGAAAATGATCGATGATGGAAAAAGAAATGACTGCTGACAGAAAAATAGAATGGCCGATGATAGAAAAAAATGTTTGATGATAGAAAAGAGAATGACGGATGACGGAAAAAATAATCACTGATGATGTAAAAGAGAATGACTGATGATAAAAAAGAGAATGACGGATGATACAAAAGAGAATGACTGATGATACAAAAGGAGAATGACTGATGATACAAAGGAGAATGAATGATGATACAAAAGAATGACTGATGATACAAAAGAGAATGACTGATGATACACAAGAGAATGACTGATGATACAAAGGAGAATGAATGATGATACAAAAGAATGACTGATGATACAAAAGAGAATGACTGATGATACACAAGAGAATGATGATACAAAAGAGAATGACTGATGATACAAAACAGAATGACTGATGATACAAAAGCGAATGATTGATGATACAAAAGAGAATGACTGATGATCCACAAGAGAATGACTGATGATACAAAAGAGAATGACTGATGATACAAAAGAGAGATACTGATGATACACAAAAGAATGACTGATGATACAAAAGAGAATGACTGATGATACAAAAGAGAGATACTGATGATGCAAAAGAGAATGACTGATGATTCAAAAAGAGAATGACTGATGATACAAAAGAGAATGACTGATGATACAAAGGAGAATAACTGATGATACAAAAGATAATGACTGATGATACAAAAGAGAATGACTGATGTTACAAAAGAGAATGACTGATGATACAAAAGAGAGATACTGATGATACAAAAGAGAATCACTGATGATTCAAAAGAGAATGACTGATGATACAAAAGAGAATGACTGATGATACAAAGGAGAATAACTGATGATACAAAGGAGAATGACTGATTATACACAAGAGAATGACTGATGATTCAAAAGAGAATGACTGATGATACAAAAGATAATGACTGATGATACAAAAGAGAATGACTGATGTTACAAAAGAGAATGACTGATGATACAAAAGAGAGATACTGATGATACAAAAGAGAATCACTGATGATTCAAAAGAGAATGACTGATGATACAAAAGAGAATGACTGATGATACAAAGGAGAATAACTGATGATACAAAGGAGAATGACTGATTATACACAAGAGAATGACTGATGATACAAAAGAGAATGACTGATGATACAAAAGAGAATGAATGATGATACAAAAGAGAGTGACCAATGAATCTGTATATCTCTCGACAGGGTGCTGAGGGGGATAAAGGCCGGAAGGGTGACCCTGGAAATGACGGGGAACCGGTGAGTCTCAACAAAACTAATCATTGTCTGACATTCTTTAATTTAGGGTATGTTAGTTTTGTTGCTAGAATCGGCCTTACTGCATTTAAGGCAGCCTAAAAGGTAACATGCCAAAGTTGAACTACTACAATTTCCGCTACTACTTTTACTAGTTATGCCTCCATGCTACTATTACAAAATTTCTTCTGCTACTTTTACTAGTTACGCCACTATGCTATTACCACTTTATCTGCCTATAACGTTACTTCTATTACTACTGTAAGTTTCATTGTGTATCAAAATATTACATTCATATATCTATTACCTCAGCTTCTGCTTTTACAATTACATCAATCACTATTGCTATAGATTGTCAACAGTGTCATGTCTGCTGACGCTAGTAAGCATATTTTTATAGGACTTTCTGCCTCTATAGTTATTTATCTATTACACTGCCCACTCTAACACATGCCAGTGTTTACAGTTGTCTGATAGCTATAGGATATACTTACCACACAATGTTATTAATTTTATGTCTGATAATATTACAACTACTATCAGTACAATTGCTATAACTACCACTACAACAACAACAACTAATACTACTACTACTGCTACAACAACAACTACTACTACTACTGCTACAACAACAACTACTACTGTTGCTACAACTACAACTACTACTGTTGCTACAACTACAACAACTACTACTGTTGCTACAACTACAACAACAACTACTACTGCTACAACTACAACAACTACTACTGCTACAACTACAACAACTACTACTGCTACAACTACAACAACTACTACTGCTACAACTACAACAACTACTACTGCTACAACTACAACAACAACTACTACTGTTGCTACAACTACAACTACTACTGTTGCTACAACTACAACAACAACTACTACTGCTACAACTACAACAACAACTACTACTGCTACAACTACAACTACTACTGTTGCTACAATTACAACAACTACTATTGCTGCTACAACTACAACTACTACTACTTCTACAACAACAACAGCAACAACTACTACTACAACTACAACAACAACAACAACAACTACTGCTACTACTACTGCTACAATTACTGCTATAACTACTACTACTGTTAATACTACTGTTACCGCTGCTACAACTCCTACTACTACTACTACTACCACTACTACTACCACAACTGCTCTTATTACCACTACTATTACCACAACTACCACTACAGTTACTCTTACTGCTACTACTAACCCTCCTACTACTACTGCTACCACCACTATAGCTACCACTACTACCACTACCAATACTACTACCACTACTACCACCACCATCATTACAACAACAACTACTACCACTTCTCCTACTACCACTACTACTACTATTACTGCATCTATTACTACCACCAACACTATTACTACTCCCACTGCTACCACTACAACTACAATAACTACTACTGCCACTACTACTACAATGATACCATAACTATTACTACCATACTACCACTACTACTACTACTACCACTACTACCACTACTACTATAATATCACTACTACTATTGCTACTGCTGCTACTACTACTATTGCTACTACTGCTACTTACACTACCACTGATACTACTATTGCTACTACTACTATTATTACTATTATTACTATTACTACTATTACTACTACTATTACTACTATTACTACTATTACTACTATTACTACTATTACTACTATTACTACTACTACTACTACTGCTGCTACTTATACTACCACTGATACTACTATTACTACTACTACTACTGCTGCTATCTACACTACCATTGATACTACTATTGCTACTACTACTATTACTACTATTACTACTATTACTACTATTACTATTATTACTACTATTACTACTATTACTACTATTACTACCACTACTACTGCTGCTACTTATACTACCACTGATACTACTATTACTACTACTACTGCTGCTATTTACACTACCATTGATACTACTATTGCTACTACTACTATTACTACTACTACCACTACTACTACTGCTGCTACTTACACTACCACTGATACTACTATTGCTACTACTACTATTACTACTACCACTTACACTACTAATTGTAATTACAAATTCCCCTATTTTCTCTTTCACTATTTATTTTTTCCCAGGGTCTTCCAGGGTTGCAAGGTCCCATAGGTCCCATAGGACCTCCAGGCACAGCGGTAAGGTCATTTCTTGTGTGGTCTCACTTGACATTTTATATTTGCGGTCTGAAGCAGTTTTAGCGAAACATGACGCGTCAATGATTAACTTTCCACACATTAAAGCTAGGCTGAAGTCGGATACTATGGGCCGAAAGGTGCTGATACCGCACCTGAATGTAAAATACAACACTATAACTATACATATATATATATATATATATATATATATACAAAGAGAGATGTGGAGAAAGAATTTGAAATTAACTGAAATGTAAATTGTTTAGTTTATTCTGGCTCATGCTGTTGCAGAGCAGTTACACATGGCATTCATTATTAGTGGAGATAATGACAACTGGAAACTGACACCATTAGCAACCTCGAATCGTACAACACTCCAACAATCCACTGTCAGGTCCATATATTTCAGACTTCCTCATCCTGATATGCTCTGTAAACATAACAACTCTGAGAACATACATACTATTTTCCTATTATAGCTCAGCGGTCAAATGAGATCATTCGTATCGCTTCGGCCCTTCTATGTTCACCTCATGAACCTTTCTTTTTATACACACTTTTTATGCACACTTTTTATAAAATTTCCAGTCAATGTGGCGGATAGGCGGCAGGAACCGTTAAAGGCTGTGTCTAAAAAGTGTTCCTTGTTGCAGTTTTGTCATATTGCAAGTACGGCTTGCTGCAGGATCTACTGTGTTTAGTGCTCTGTGCACACCGTGAGCTGTGCGTTTCATCCGTTTTAATTTATTTCGATATTCCGTTTGCTTACGATGAATAATGATATCGTGTGACAGGGAACCGATGGCCGTGTTCACTCTCTGTGCGGTTTTGCCTTACGTCTTTTGGCGTGTGCTGAGACTGCTACGATGGAGACTGCAGCTACCTTTCTTTACTTGAGAGATGAGATATTAATTCGGATGATTCCACTGGCACGGGCGGTTGAGCAATTATGGATTTTAATTCGTTTGTAGTGATACCGGGACCTTCCATTACCATAACATTTTATACATACTATTGTTTTCTTCCTCGTGAATTTTTAAAGACATTGCTATCTCGGGTTATCAACATCATTGTTTCCCTGCATTGTCTATTTACCTCAGTCCGCTATTTAGTATCTAAATAAACATATTGCTCTCTCTTTCTCTTTATTTTATGTTTAGTTTAGTTTAGTTTAGATTAGTTTAGTTTAGCTTAATTTAGTTTAGTTTAGTTTAGTTTAGTTTAGTTTAGATTAGTTTAGTTTAGTTTAGTTTAGGTTAGTTTAGTTTAGTTTAGATGTTGTGAAGTGATACCACAAGTTGATGCGGGCAGGGTACCCTTTTACTCATCGATGTGGCGGGTCGTAATGGCTTTCTTGTCATTCCCAACACTTACTGGAGAAGTGTGTAGTTCGTCTAGCCCAGGCGATGCTGGGAAACTACTAGTCCAGCCCAGAGTTACTGCAATACTTGACCTTCTCTATCAGTGAAAGACACCGCTATAGAGAAGACGACGATCCTAGCTTCTGTAATCCTGAGTCAAGGCATAGAAATGCATGAACATTTGAAGCTGCAGTCAAGCTGATTCATCATCATCATCAATTACCGGGCCTAGTGGCGTAGGGGATCATGTCTCTCCACAACTTTCGATCTCGACAGCTATTTATCATTTCTGTTGTTGACCTTCTGCCAAGCCATTCTCTTAAGCTGTCTGTTATTTTTTCTCTTTGTTTCCCTCTATCTCTTCGTTCCTCAATTTTTCCAGTTGTTACAATATATTCTAGTTGTTCTCTTCTCATTACATGGCCAAAAAATGATGATTGTCTCTTCCTAATATTGGAAATTAGCTCTCTTTTTGCTTTGACCTCTCTCAGAACCTCTTCATTACTCTTCTTAGCTGTCCATGGTATTCTCAACTTTCTTCTGTAAAACCACATTTCTACAGCCTCCAGTGATTTTCTTGTCTGTTGTCCTATTTTCCATGACTCGCATCCATATGTTAAGACTGGCTCTACGTAACATTTAAGAACTCTTTTTCTTGTTTATATTGTCAAAAATGGATTGCATAGTAATGGATTGCATAATAATGGATTGCATAGTAATGGATTGCATAATAATGTATTGCATAGTAATGGATTGCATAATAATGGATTGCATAGTAATGGATTGCATAGTAATGGATTGCATAATAATGGATTGCATCAAGCTGAATATACAAGAGAAATAGAAAAAAAAACTATAATCGTCACAGCTTTACGTAAGCAATATTGTGTCGTCCATTATTTACGTAAAGCTGTGACCATGCCATTTCTTTCTAGTTTTTTTGTTGTTGTTTTGTTTATTTCTTCTTCTGGAGTCGAAGGCGTGCCTCCCAGCACCAGAGCTGGAAGTTGTCCGCGACCCCACAGCTGATGGCTTGCGCCAGGATCGGTGAACCAAAACCATCCAGACCCCTGCTCCACCTCTCCGCGATGCCTCCAGTAACAGACTAATCTGTCTAGTCTGGCCAAGCGAGCAGGGATCGAAGAGGGAAGACAAACCGGTACTCAAAAATGTCGTGCTGAAGTCGGATGTGTTGGGCCGAAAGGCGCAAATGTAACAGTTATACTGCAAACCACAACACAACGCAGACACGTCCACTTAACGTCGTTTTAAGGACGGATGACGAAGAGGAATTCTACAGTCTACGAATACTCTAGAAAACTTTAGTCATCGGGCGAACGCAAGCAAGCATTTCTCCTTTTGTTAACCAGTCTGTTGTGACGCAGCTGTTACCGGGGGGGGGGGGGGGAAGAGAGACCACGAGGAGGTAGGACTGCTAGATCTTGGTCAGCCGATGGTGGTTGGGTGGTTAGACAAAGAGATGTATAAAAATGCGAAGCTGCGGTAAAGCTGATTGGAAAGGAGAAATTGAAAAAAAAAATTTTAATGATATGGTTAAAGCTTTACGTAATTAACGGCCAACATAAATTCGAACGATGTTGCTGCTCAAAAGGCCTTCAGCAGGAACAATAAACAACATACACGCGCACAGATGAGCCGCGATAGCTCAGTGGTTATTGAACTGGACTACAAAGGACACGAGGTAAGGTTCGATTCCAACCGACGGCTTCCGGGTTCACTAAACCTTTAATGGGTACATCATTTTTTTTTCTGGGAAAGTAAAGCGGCATGGGCGTAATACCGACCATATTACCCCAAAAAATCATGTGCTGAAGGTCTGTAAAACTTATGGTCACTAACACCATATTCCCTATACGCCACTTGGCGTGACGGGAGCTCTTTACTTTTTCTTTTTTTTACACACACAGATAAGTAAGTAAATTAAAAAAATGTATCCTATGTAGCAAACTAATAATGAAGTACCTTAAACAAAATAATTTTTAACTAAAACGAGAAATAACAGCAGAAGTGTGTTCCCTGCATATATCACTGTGGCCAGAAGGAAAGTCAGCTAGGAAAGAACCCCATGACGTCGCGTGGCGCATATAGAATATGGTGTTAGTGTACATATTTTTAAACAGACATTTGGTACATGATTTATGTAGTAATGTGGTCAGCATTACGCCCGTGCAGTTCTACTTTCTCCAAAAAAAAATTCCGGTGCCCATTTAAGGTTGGATGAACCTGGACTCCACCGATCAGGATAGAACCCGACCTATTGAACTTAGTAGTTCAGGTCACTAACCACTGAACTCTAGCGGCTCCCTAGTCGCTCCAAGGCTGCAAATTAATCACTGTCAGCAGTAACTCACGCACTGTTAACATTGTACTGTAACATATTACACTGTTGACATTACTGCGCTGCGTACATTAATGAAATGTTAACATTACATCACTGTTGAAATTACTGCAGTGTTGACATTAGTGTGCTGTTCACATTACTGTGTTGTTAGCATTTCCGTTTCTACTGTTAACATAACTGCATTGTTAATATTTTTACACTATTGACATTTCTACACTGTTAATAATATATAACTGTTAGTATTTGTATATTAATAATAACATTACTGCACTGTTAACATTGTATATACTTTTGGCATCACTAAACTGTTAGCATTTGTGTACCGTAATCATTACTGCACTGTTGACATAGTGCTTTGTTTCTATTCTGTCTGCACTTTCATCAGGGCACGAGAGGACTTAAAGGAGAGTCTGGATTTAAGGGAGACAGAGGTGACCAGGTAAGAAAAGACAACTTATACTTCACCTTCTGCTTTTCAAATGTACTTCCATCCACAATCGGTTAGCTCCGTTCCCCATCTCGCAAACCTCCCTATAATTAATAATGGTTTTTCTAAGCTCATAAAAATGTATACTTTAGAATAAACTAAGCACATAAAAATGTATACTTTAGAAGAAGTAACCACATAAAAATGTATACTTTAGAAGAAACTAAGCACATAAAAATGTATACTTTAGAAGAAACTATACACATACATATGTATACTTTAGAAGAAGTAACCACATAAAAATGTATACTTTAGAAGAAACTAAGCACATAAAAATGTATACTTTAGAAGAAACTATACACATACATATGTATACTTTAGAAGAAGTAAGCACATAAATATCTATACTTTAGAAGAAGTAAGCACATAAATATCTATACTTTAGAAGAAGTAAGCACATAAATTAAATATACTTTAGAAGAAGTAAGCACATAAATATCTATACTTTAGAAGAAACAATCTTAAACAGCCGACGCTTCAACTTGTTGTTTATATTGTTAGTTTTAATATTATTTATCAAAAGGGTATAATCTTTTTTAATTAACATATGCAGCGTACTTTTGAATATACTCAAAACTCTTAATACAGAGTTCCCTAACACTTAGCAAAGAAATTAATCTGTATAGTTTTAACACTGCTTCAAACAAGTATACAAAAGAAAGAAGCAAATTCCAACTTCAAGAAAGACTGGTAAACTACCGAGTTTATACGGTGATCTCCTGCTAACTACTTCATTGTGGTGATATGTCTTATGGTGTAATATGATCAGCATCGGAAACGAAACAAGGAAGATAGCGGTACTTAAAGAGATTCCTATCTGAAACATTGTGTTAATAAGAATATAATTTAAAACTTACACTACATGAAATATCGTACAATTTGCAGCGGAGTCTAAAAGCTATTTCTTTTTTTGATTTTTCTTTCACAGCACAAAAGGTGCATACAATTGTTAAATCTCTTTTTCTTTTGGTGTACGATTATTACAGCTTGTTTGGCTCTAATGTGGGCCTATACTTAACATCTCCATTACTTCTTCTGGTATTGTGTGCATTGCACTATTTTAAATAACGAAAAAAAGACTAAATGTCTTCCACATGCGATGTCTCCGCAGAATAATGCACATCAAATGGCAGGACAAAATAACCAACTGAATTGTCTCCAATGTGCTGAGACTCCAACAATCATGTCGATGCTCAGATGTCGAAGACTAAGATGGCTGAGGCACGTCCAGCGAATGGAAGAAAAACGCATCCCCATGCAAATACTATATGGTGAACTAACACGCGGAAAAAGACAAATCGGCAGACCTAAACTACGATATAGAGATATCTATAAATCATCTCTGAATGACTTCACCATCTGTGAAAATGACGGGGAACATCTGGCAAGTGATCGCACATCATGGAGAGCATGTGTAAGGAACGGTATAACATCATTTGAGACTGTGCTAAGGCAAAACTTAGAAGAGAAAAGACTCATGAAAAAGGATGGAAAACCCTGTGGATCAGCGAGCCTGACTTGTTCATTCTGTGGCCGTGTGTGTTTGTCAAACATTGGTAGAATTACCCACGAGAGAAGCTGTTCGACAAAAACAAAACGTATACAAAATACACAATAGCCTCTACTAGACCGTCTGACAAGACGAAAAGGGCCATATACTGCACTATTTGGGTTGTGTATTCCAGTATAGCAAATGTATGTTTATTTGTTTTGTTTTTAGTAGTTTTGTCTGTGTTGTTGATTTCTCCGTCTGTTGTGAGAAATTTGTAATGTCCTGTATGTCTTGTGGATAGTTTTTTTTAAAAATAATTTCTTTAGTTCAAATACTATATTTCAACGCTAAAAGTATGTTGTATTCTCCTGCACCTTACAGCGTCGAGGGAAGATACATTGTTCTTGAAAGAGCACGCGATGTGCTTCATACTTGACATTTTGTATGACGCCTGACATTTTGTGTTGCACCTGCCATTTTGTGTGACACCTGACTTTTGTGTGACATGTGACATTTTGTGTAACATCGGATATTTTTGTGTGAAACTTGTAATTTTTTATGTCTGACATTTTGTGTGACATTTGACATTTTGTGTGTTTCAGCGTCGAGGAGAGATATAATTTGCGGTCTTTTGCTCTTTGTTCGCCTCTGCTGCTTTTATGTTTCCTAGTGCTTCTAGTATTCCGCCGACCCATCTTTTTCGTGGTCGACCCTTGGGTCTGGTGTTCTCACAACGTTTGTTGAAGGCTCGTTGTGTAGTGTTTTGTTCTTTCTGCCTTGTCACGTGGCCAAACCATTTTATCTATTGTTTCCTTATATATTCTATTGTATATAGTATGCATGTATACATTCTCTTTAAGCATTAATTGTAATGTGTATAAATTAGCTTTACGCATTAAATATATATGTGTATAAATTACATTTACACAAAAACTGCATATTTGTCTTGTATGATCAATTATTTTAACGCCACGATTGAAGCACCATAACATGAATAGAGCTGTCAACTGTGGTACAGGTCTTTATGAAAACAGTAAAAGCTTTTTTCTTTCATAAACCTGTACAATATTTACAGATTGATACATTCCAATGTATGATTGTCTGTGTTTGCTTTTTGTTCCTCTTCCAGTTTCAGGTCGAGCTTATCATCAAGCTAGTCTTTCATTATAATAATTGTCCATGTTTTATAACTACTCCTTAACTGATTACTTTCATTTTTATTATTCATCTGTTTTAGTCCTTCTGATTGTTTACCTTGCTATTATGTCCCTTATTTGGAATGTAAATATTGTTTATTAGTGTATTATTGTAACACATCTAATTATTTCAATTAAATTTAATTGTCACTAAATATTATTCATCTGTCTTTTTTATTTCGTTCAGTCTTTCTTTCTTTCTTTCTTTCTTTCTTTCTTTCTTTCTTTATTTCGGCGTCGAGAAAAGATATTGTTCACGGTCTCTAGCTCTTTTATAGGCCTTTTCTGTTGTTATACATCCAAGTGTTTCTAGTATTTCGTTTATCCATCTTTTTCTTGGTCGGTTTCTTGGTCTGGTGTTCTCGTATTGTTTGTTGGTCGCTCGCTGTATTAGATTTAGTTATGCCTGTTATCACATGCCCGAAACATTTGATCTGTTGTCGTTTTATGTATTCAATAGCTAGTTCCGTTCCTAGTCTTTTTTCGTTAACTCTCCACTTATAATCTAAGAGTACGGGGAAATGAAAGAGCGGACAGGTTGGCTAGCTGCGCTGTCGTTGAGGACGGTCAACCAATGGATCGGGCGGACGTCATCAATGCCCTCGAGACGTGGGAAGAGCACAGGACTTCGACAAACACAGATCCATGTCACTTCTTCGGATGATGGAGATGGGAGTTAAGATGGGCACGCATACATACGTGTAAGAAGACATATCAACCAACATAGAACTGGAGTCGTCAGTCGCTGGACACTGAGGGAATTGCTGAGAAGGGGATCTAAGCATCTATGGAAGTGTTCGGAGTGCAATGATGATGACCCGCGAATATCTTAATAACTCATTTCTGTTCTAATCTTTCAAGCTGTTTCCTGACATGCGTCTGACATACTTCATTCATGTGTTTGTTATTTTCCTAATAGTTCTTGAGTCTAAGGTCCATGTCTGGTACAAGAAACATAACTTTAGAATAACGATAGTCTTATGAATAGCCCGCTGTGATTCTAAATTTACGCTTTGGTTAGAAAGTAGTGGTGAGAACTGTCCAATAATTTGACAGACTTTGCTATATCTTGAGTCTATTTATGTTGCTTGCATGTTGATATATGTCAGGGTGATGCCTAAGTATTTGAATTCCTTCACTTGTTTTTATGATATTGCCTTTATCGTTATGTTTGTGCCTTGTGTTTCTTTCCATATCGTCATTACTACTGTCCACTCATCACGATCATCATGTGTCGTGCCTGCTGGCGTAAGTGATATCATTCCTCTCCACAACTTTTCGATCTCGACAGTTATTTATCATTTCTGTTGTTTACCTTCTGTCAAGCTATTCTCTTAAGCTGTCTGGTATCTTTTCTATTTGCTTCCCTCTCTATCTTCATCTGTCAATTTTCGCAGTTGTCACGATATATTCTAGCCCTTCCCTTGTCATTACACGGCCAACAAATAAGATTGTTTCTTCCTAATATTGGAAATTTGCTCTCTTTTTGTTCTGGCATTTTTCAGAACGTTTTCATTACTCTTCTTAGCTATCCATGGTATTCTCAACATTCTTCTCTCCGTTACTATTTGTTATTTGTTATTAATCTCTTTCTCAGGGACCACCTGGACCGCCAGGACTACCAGCCATCGCAACCCCAGGGACAGGGACAGCGGTAAACGAGACCGTAGTCATCCGACAGCTGCAAGTACTGCTCCGCTCCTACCATCTCAAGTGTGCACCACATTGCACCATTTAGATTAGTCCACTTTTGGCACCCTTTCAACACCAAATATTTTCCCCCATTTCATTTCGTTTGGAGTTTTCCCCCCTTGTTTATTTCATATTTTATTTTTTAACCCTGGGTTTCACGATATTTTGAGTAAGCACTGATTATGTGTGTGGCACACGGCAGTAATCTTTGATCACGTATATTTTTTTTTTGGCCATAAGCACGCGTTATTGTGTGTAATCGTTTATATCGTTTCTGCTTTCATTTTTTCACCAAATCATTCATTAGTGCTTAAGTGTGTATAATCTTTGATAACGTTTGTTTTAATTTTGTGTGTTACCTTAAGCATGCGTTACTGCTTTGCTTGTATGTGTGCCTGTATCTTTGATCACATATGTTTGAGATTTCACCTCGAGTAAGATTGAGTTCATCTATGCGTGGTTTTTGGGAGCCGCGATAGCTCAGTGGTTAGTGAACTGGACTACCACGGACAAGGAGTAGGGTTCGATCCCAACCGACGGCTTCCGGGTTCACCCAGCCTTAAATGGGTACCGGATTTTTTCTGGGAAAGTAAAGCAGCACGGGCGTAATACTGACCACATTACCCCAAAAACCTTGTGCTGAAGGTCTATGAAATATAGGGTCACTAACACCATATTTCCCTATACGCCACTTGGCGTGACGGAGGTACATTACGTATTACTTGCGTGGTTTTTAATGAAGCAAAGGTTTTCCCATAACGATGTGTTTATTTGTGATGATATTGCATGAGTGTTGCAATTGTTTCTACTTCCCGATAAGAGGAGTTACACCGTTACAACATAAGAACTATGTGGACGTCAAACTAATAAGGCTTGACATTTACATAAATATGTAACATTGATCGTTACAAATATGTGGTTTCAATGAAGTAGACACTTGTCCTATTCTAGCATTATACTTTATTATGCTGACGATGCTGTACTTGTCACGCAAAGTCAGAAAGAACTCCAGAGCTTGTTGCATTGCTTTTCGCATGCCTGCAGAGACTTTGGTCTAACAATAAGTTTGCAGAAAACTAGTATACTCGGTCAGGAAATGAAAACAACACCTGCAATCTTTATCGACATCTGCAAATTCGATGTCGAGCAGCAGTATAGGTACCTGGGGTCCATCATGAACGACAAACTATCTTTAGGTACAGAAATGTATACCCGTATTGGTAAAGCTTCTACCACCTTCGCTCGTTATTCTAGGAGTGTTTGGCAAAACAGCAAAACTAACAATTAAAACAAAGGCCGCAGTTTACAATGCCTGCATCATTACTATCCTCCTGTATGGCAGCGAAACTTGGACAATTTATACAAAGCAGGACAGAAGGCTAAATGCATTCGATTGCGGTGTCTGCGCTGTATTCTTGGTTTAACCTGGAAGGATAAAGTGACAAACGTGGAGGTCATAACGCATACAGGCTTGCCGAACATCTACACGCTGCTCAAAAACTTAGGTTACGCTGGCTTGGCCAAGTAGACCATATGAAAGATGGCCGCATACCAAAACATATACTGTATGAACTACTAGCAGATGAACTAGGGGACGTCCAAAGCTTTGATTTGTAAACGTGACATGAAAACTAAACATAAACCCTGCAGCCTGGGAAGAAATAGCTGCAGACCGCAATCTTTGGAAACATCTAAAGCTCCAACTCAAACAAGAAGTAGACATATTCATATAAAAAGAGAATACGCGGAGAAAGAAAAAAAACAAAATTACATTTCCTAGGGGCGCTGCAAAATGACAAACCTGACATTATAAAAAGCTTGGGGTTCAGAAAATTGTTTGAGTATTTTACGTTTGTTTCGTAGCAATTAAATACCAGATACGTTTGCCGTAAAGACACCATTAGTGAGAACCATATTCGTTGATAGAGGGTATAGTTGTTTAATTTGATCTCAAAGTGACATTTCAGTTCTAATCTTGGACGTTTTACAGCATTTATTGGAGATACCTTGAGCCGAGTTCATTGCACTCCTTCTTAGAATTGATTCGTGGAAGCGGCTTCCGTTTCTGTTACCACACACACACAGACAGAAACACACACCAACACACACAGCTATACCCACGCACACACCCACACACACTTACACACACCTACACACACACACCCACACACATACACATACACACCCACACACACACCTACACACATACACATACACACCTACACACCTACACACACACCTACACATATACACATACACACCCACACACACACCTACACACATACACATACACACCTACACACACACCTACACACATACACATACACACCCACACATACACATACACACCTACACACATACACATACTCACCCACACACACACCTACACACACACTCACACACAACGCAGAATTGTTTAGCTAAAGTATATATTCAGCCATGAGTGATACTTTAGTTGTTACTGTTTGATTGTTAAAGCTACGATAACACCATGGATTCCACCAGAAAAAGTGTCCACTGCCGATAGTAAGATTCGAACCATGAGCCTTCTAGTCCGGAGGCGGACAGAGGCGAGTTTTCGGGGGATGCAATATTCAGTTCTTAAACTTATAACGTTTTCAGATTTTAAGACACAGTTTCTTCTGATCTCTTTGAATGTAGAATAGGAAAGGTATGTGAGTTTTGTCTTCCTGGCAAGCTACAGATGAGTAGAGCAACTAAAGTATCAGTGACAAACTGCTGTGAAGGGAGTAATGCTAGAGACTTTGACTACACGCTAGAGACATTGAGTGCACGCTAGGACATTGACTACACGCTAGAGACATTGACTAAAACGCTAGAGGCATTGATTGCACGCTAGAGGTATTGACTACGCACTAGAGACATTGACTGTATGCTAGGACATTGACTACACACTAGAGACATTGACTGCACGCTAGGACATTGACTACACACTAGAGACATTGACTGTATGCTAGAGACATTGACTACACACTAGAAACATTGACTGCACGCTAGGACATTGACTACACGCTAGAGACATTGACTACATGCTAGAGACATTGACTACACACTAGAGACATTGACTGCACGCTAGGACATTGACTACACGCTAGAGACATTGACTACGCACTAGAGACATTGACTACACGCTAGAGACATTGACTACACACTAGAGACATTGACTACGCACTAGAGACATTGACTACACGCTAGAGACATTGACTACACACTAGAGACATTGACTACACGCTAGGACATTGACTACACACTAGAGACATTGACTGCACGCTAGGACATTGACTACACGCTAGAGACATTGATTGTATGCTAGAGGCATTGACTACACTCTAGAGACAGTGACTACACGCTAGAGACAGTGACTACACGCTACAGACATTGACTACACACTAGAGACAGTGACTACACGCTAGAGACATTGACTACAGGCTACATACATTGACTACACGCTAGAGACATTGACTACACACTAGAGACATTGACTGTACGCTAGAGACATTGACTACACACTGGAGACATTGACTACACACTAGAGACATTGACTACACACTAGAGACATTGACTGTATGCTAGAGACATTGACTACACACTAGAGACATTGACTGTATGCTAGAGACATTGACTACACACTAGAGACAGTGACTACACACTAGAGACATTGACTACACGCTAGAGACATTGACTACACACTAGAGACATTGACTACACTCTAGAGACATTGACTACACGCTAGAGACATTGACTGTATGTTAGAGACATTGACTACACACTAGAGACAGTGACTACACGCTAGAGACAGTGACTATACGCTACAGACATTGACTACACACTAGAGACAGTGACTACGCGCTAGAGACATTGACTACAGGCTACAGACATTGACTACACGCTAGAGACATTGACTGTATGCTAGAGACATTGACTACACACTAGAGACATTAACTGTATGCTAGAGACATTGACTACACACTAGAGACATTGACTACACACTAGAGACAGTGACTACACACTAGAGACATTGACTACACGCTAGAGACATTGACTACACACTAGAGACATTGACTACACGCTAGAGACATTGACTGTATGTTAGAGACATTGACTGCACGCTAGGGATATTGACTACACACTAGAGACAGTGACTACACACTAGAGGCATTGACTACACGCTAGAGACATTGACTGTATGTTAGAGACATTGACTGTATGCTAGAGACACTGACTGCACGCTAGAGACATTGCCTACACGCTAGAGACAATTACTACACGCTAGTTACATTAACTACACGCTAGAGACACTGACTGCGCGCTCATTGGAAAGCTTGCTGAAGTTGATGAGTTGATCTCTTTTAGACTGCGGGAAGTTACAACTAAATGTAGGGCAACAGTGAAAACATGACCAGGGAAGGCCAGATGCTTCTTCTACTTCTTTTCTCTCCTTCATCGTTCTAGTCTTGTGATCATGCGACCGCGATTCTTTGTTTTGTTTCATGATGGAGGGGTAAGGACAACATCTTTGACACACGATGCACTGGTCGCATCCTCAAATACTTGTGTATGCGTGTATGTCTTTATTTGTGACATACACATACGCCGTCGCTGACACACTCCATATTCGTGAGACTGGATCTTGTAAGGCCGGTGTGTCACAGTGGCTATTGGTATGATCACTCTTTGTTTTCTCATAAGGAGAACTGATCTGTCTGCTCACCTATGAGTTTACCGTGAATGCAAAGATGCAATTCGTCATCATGCGCCATACCGGTTGGCGAAGGCGATCACGTCCCTGCACAATCTTCTATCTACAGTGCATCGTATCAGTTCTGTTGTTGACTGTTTTCCATGCCATGACACCAAGCTATCCAGTATTTTCTCTCTTTGTCGTCTCTGATCTCTCTTTCCTTTTATTTTGCCAGTTGTAACCAAGTATTCCAACTTTCCTCTTCTCATGATGTGCCCGAAAAATGTTGATTGTTTTTTCAGATGTTTTTTAAAGAAGACCACCCTTTTTGTGTTGGTCTCTTTGAGAATTTCCTCATTGGTCTTTTTAGCTGTCCATGGAACTTTCAACATTCTTCTGAGAAATGTAATATCATAATCAAATAAATAAATAAAAATGTAAATCTTACTGCGTAACAACAATGATCCGAATTCCCAAATATCAATGAAAGGTACTTATCCTTTCTTTTGTTGGCTCACTGCTTGTATCGCAGAGTTGTGTTGCAGAGAGAAGACTTGCAAAGCTTTCTGGATATCGAAGTTTTGTACTGCAGGTTGGCTGTTTAGTTTCAGTCTTTTAGACTTTACAACCGTCTGGTTCTTTGATGTTTGAAATCATCATTTACAGGATTTGTTCATAATATTGCTCTTAACCCTTTTAATTTGTTTATACAATCCTTTTTTATTTACTTTGCAGCATCTGTTATGCATCTTATTTCATATGATGTGTGTAAAGAAGGGGATCTTCTACATTTTTAGCTCCCAGTGGAGCATAGGTCTTCAACAAACACTTTCCAAGTCGTTCTGTTTTTTGTCATTCTTTTAAGATCATTCCATGTCTTCCCCATCATCTTCATCTCTGCTTCTATCTGTCTTCTCCAAGAATTCCTTGGTCTTCCTCTTAGTCATTTCTCCTGGGGATTCCAAAAATGGGCCTGTTATGTAATACTCTCAGTTGGCTTCCGTAGTGTGTGTCCTATCCAGCGCCATCGTCTTCGCAGTATCTCTTTATCCACTTGTGTTTGACTGGTACATTTCCATAATTCTATGTTAGTGATTTTGTCCTGCCATATCCATCCTTTTATCGTGCGTAAGCATCCATTAATGAAAGTCTGTATCTTCGTGATGGTCAGTTTTGTTGTTCTCCATGTTTCACAGCCATATAATAGGACCGCCTTAACATAAAGAAGGGGATAATGAAGTATTAATTTATAAGTTTAAGAGGCGGCAAGTTTGTATGTCCCATGTTCGCAGTGTGCTCGTAGCAAAACCCGTAATGGATAAATAGATTAAAGGGGCAGGAAATCGGTAGTGGTGAAGCACATCATAGAAAACAGTAGATTTGGAAGCTGCCAACGACTCATAGCTGATGGTTTGATACAGGATCGGTGAACCAGAACCATCCAGATACTATTCTATTTATAACGGGCGGTGGCCCGTTCTTGCCGGTCATGGGAACTAGCAGTTGAAGGAAAACAACTTTAAAAATAATTATTCTTGCACATGGGTAATGACACTTTGGAATTCTCTCTATATAATCATGTACAGTGTAGTAAATTATTTCAAAACCGTTGATTATTATACAAATTGGAACTTACAGAAGCATTCATCATCATCATCAAGTACCGGGCCTAGTGGCGTAGGTGACCATGTCTCTCCACAACATTCGATCTCGGCAGCTATTTATCATTTCTGTTGTTGACCTTCTGCCAAGCCATTCTCTTAAGCTGTCTGTTATTTTTTCTCTTTGCTTACCTCTATCTCTTCGTCCCTCAATTTTTCCAGTTGTTACAATATATTCCAGTTGTTCTCTTCTCATTACATGGCCAAAAAATGATGATTGTCTCTTCCTAACTTTGGAAATTAGCTCTCTTTTTGCTTTGACCTTTCTCATAACCTCTTCATTACTCTTCTTAGCTGTCCATGGTATTTTCAACATTCTTCTGCAAAACCACATTTCTACAGACTCCAGTCATTTTCTTGTCTGTTGTCCTATTGTCCATGATTCGCATCCGTATGTTAAGACTGGCTCTACGTGGCGATTCATGATTATACAAAGAAATTACGACGGTGGTTTTCTGTTGCCTTCCGTCGGTTTGTTTGCGGTTGACTCCGCTAGCCTTTGACTAAAAAGTCTCACCCACAAAGCAGTGGGGTTGTTTTACGTCGGGGTACCCTCCCTTAGCCTTTTACTCTCCCGAGCTTACCTGCAAGGCAGCCACAGTTTGTACTGTTTATTGCATACAGTAGCAGGTAAAATTACCCGAACTAACAGAAGCATTAATAAAATAATAAAAGTGCATATATTTACAGACAGCATTACATCCCAGGGGAGATAACTACTGGCGAACTTCAGATTTGTAAAAGTCCACAAAACATCATTTTGGGTCTAGCATAAACAACATGTGGGAGCCGCGATAGCTCAGTGGTTAGTGAACTGGACTACAAAGGACAAGAAGTAGGGTTCGATCTCAACCGACGGTTTCCGGTTCACCCAGCCTTAAATCGGTACCGGGTTTTTTTCTGGGAAAGTAAAGCGGCACGGGCGGAATACCGACCATATTACCCTAAAAATCATGTGCCGAAGGTCTGTAAAATTTATGGTCACTAACACCATATTCCCTATACGCCACTTGGCGTGACAGGGGTACTTTACTTACTTTTATATACATCATGTTGTGCTGCAGTGCATGGAAGTTGCATGTCTAATTGCTTTCACAACACAGGCTACACGATTAATTTGTTTATAATTCAACACTTTGCATGTTGTTACGGTTTGCGACCTATTTCGCTGCATTTTTTAAGTAATTTAAGTGTTACAAATAAAGACAGTCCTAAAACATGTAACTCTATTAGTGGTTGCATCTATTTGAGTTTTTGCATAAAGGGACACCACTTTATTGTACTTCTTACTTCATCTCAAAACGTGGTAAATATTTATTTTACCTTTACGAGTGTCAAAGAATTTTCTTGGAAAGTAGGTCGTCCTTACGTGACCCTGTCCATGTCATCAATAAAAGAATCAAGGGTCATAAAAAAATAAATATTGATATGAAAACCTTACTCTCTAAAAACGCTACAATGCGTGGCAGATACATTTTGCATTTTTTGTGAAGCTTCCTTCTAGCAAGTCATTAGACAATATACACCAGTGTTACATTGAAGTATCTCATTAGCTGTCTAGAGGAATATCACAGCCAACATACTAACTATATAATCACGCACGCAATCTTGTAATTCTTTTAAAATATAATATCTAAAACAGCAGCCTAACCGCATGTGTGCTGTCTCATTAGTTGACAAGTTATGTACAGAAGCTAGGACTGTGGATTTAAATGCATTAAATAAAGCAAAATAAAAATGTGAATTTGCAAATGCTTAATCACAGAGATTACTGTCCCGTTCGGAGATCAATAATAATTGATGAATATTAATTGACATGAAGTGGAGTGGTACTTGTGGTCTGCAGTGATGTTGCTTTTTACGTGTTCATCATTTGAACTTTTTATTTTGTCTCTGTTCTGCCTCTCCCGAACTAGCACATAATAATACTCATATTTTGTTGTTGTAATTATTTGAACATATGTTCATCCCTTTTATTTGTTGCATATATCAGAATTTGTATCATTTTGGAATGATTTTTATCGCTGCATTTTGATTACAGTTTTTTGTTACCCTTGTAATTATCAATATTATATCCACTGCTTGCTGTCATTCTTTGATATCTATTATTCCCTCATTTCTTATTTTTATCCTGCAATCATCCTTTATATTATGTTTTTTTTCCTAAATGTAACTCTCAAATAATTTCCAAGAATAACAATCTGCAGACTCTTCTCTTTATCAACGTAATATCCGCAGAAGAAGAGCTTGAATCGCATTGACTTTCAAAGCAATCATTAAGGTTACTAAGAGGTACACGACTCAAACCGCAAGAAGACTGAACAAGGCTTCAGAATGAACAAGCGCTACTATGTGTTCCTGTTCATAGACAGAAAAGGAAAACGTTCACAATGATGAAAAGACATAAACATAAACGGAATATATACTCTTTCCGTACGTTTCGGCGCACTGTGCGTCATGCCGCTTCTGGCCACGTACGTTTAGTGCGTCACTCTCGACTTGACTAACGTAAACCATATTCTTATTACATGTCTTGTATCTTCTTGGTATTAGTGAAATCCAATTCCTTGTTCAATTATCTAAAAATTCATATATAATATATTATGTGTTAGATAAATATAGACATGTAGATTGGTTTTTAAAACCATGAACAATTTCTCTCTGAAATCTCTTCCGTTGATTTGATAAAAAGCTTCCGTACTGAAGAGCAGCACATCGATGGTTAATGATGTGAGTATAGAGAATAAATGAATTTAATTATTTGGGAACTTTGTTAACCTCAGACGGAAGATGTACAAAAGAGGTGAGATGCAGTATGGCTCAGGAAAAATCAGCTTTCCAAAAAAAATGAGGAAGATACTGTGCAATCCATTTTTGATAATAGAAACAAGAAAAAGAGTTCTTAAATGTTATGTAGAGCCAGTCTTAACATATGGATGTGAATCATAGACAATAGGACAACAGACACAAAAAATCACTGGAGTCTGTAGAAGTGTGGTTTTACAGAAGAATTTTGAGAATACCATGGAGAGCTAAGAAGAGTAATGAAAACGTTCTGAAAGAGGTCAAAGCAAAAAGAGAGCTAATTTCCAATGTTAGGAAGAAACAATCATCATTTTTTGGCCATGTAATGAGAAGAGACACTGGAATATATTGTAACAACTGGAAAAACTGAGGGACGAAGAGATAGAGGTAAGCAAAGAGAAAAGATACCAGACAGCTTAAGAGAATGGCTTTGCAGAAGATCAACAACAGAAATGAGAAATAACTGTCGGGATCGAAAGTTGTGGAGAAACATGATCACCTACGCTAGCAGGCCCGGTACTTGATGACGATGACAAACAATTGCGAACAAAATAGTAACAGTTGCCACAAGACTGGGCACTTAGTTGTTTTGAACATCAGTTTGAGGGTCAACGCGGGATTGTCGCCAGGGTATCCCAAACCCAGGGGACAAATAATAATAAATAGCGGGACACTGCCGAGGTGACAGATGAACGAATCATTTCATGGGAAGAGATATGTTTACAACAGACGGAGAACAAAATCACAAATAATAAAAAGCAAATAAAAAACCAAAGAATAATAAACAGTCCAAAGCAGGATTGAACCCGTACTCCTCAACACAGCGCTTTGCCACAAAAGACTAAACAAACGGTACACTACCAATTAAGCAACCTTGTGTCGATTAGTACGGATTCCATCCTCCTTCGGGCTGTCCATTGTTCTTAGTTCTTTTTTTTCTCTGCTGTTGATTATTTGTGAACATTTTCCAAGTGTTGTGAACATACCTCTACCTACCTACCATACCAAACCTACAATAGTCTTCCTCTTAGTTACAGGATGGATGGTAAGATACACTTCACAGAGCAGTTATTAAAGTATAAGACGACAACATTCGTTTATAAGGAAACTTAGAATAACTCAATCTGTGGCACATTATTCATCTGGAAAAATTATCGTAAAATTGTTTTGGGCAGCAAAATTAATTATTTTAAACGTTTAGTCGATAAACATTCATGTCCATGGACATTAGACAAGAGAACAGAGAATTGAAGCCTTTGAAATGTGGATATATAGAAGAATAGGTAGAATTGGATGGAAAGAAAAGAAAACAAACGATGAAGTCTTGAAACAACGAAAATTGAAAAAGGAAATACTAAACACAATTCAAACAAGACAAACGCGATTTTTGAGCCATGTTAAAAGACACAATAGCCTACTAAAAGTAATCCTGGAAGGGAAAATGCAGAATAAAAGTGGCAGATGCAGCTCAAGACTAACATGGACGAGTAACATTAAAAGATGGACAAATCAGCCTATGGCAACATGCATCATCAAAGCAAGAGACAGCAGAACGGCGCTCCATGGTAGCCAATCTTCGTTGCTGAGATGGCACTCGATGATGATGATGATGAGTCGATAAATACAATTTTACGTTTATTTTTTGCCGTTTCTCCAGTTTACTGGCAGTCACGCACGATGTTTAGATTTGTATCAATCTTCATTTTAACAACCCATTCACGAAAATACCTGAGATATTGCACAAATAATACAGTAAATAAGTTGAATTGAATATTCAGTTTTTTTTTAAAAATCTGTAACTTGCTTGCATACATTGTTAAACGTTACACTTATAAATATAGAAAAAAATATGAACTAACTAACAAAATAATTCGTCTTCATAGACAGCATAGAAAGACAGAGTGGAGCATGTGACGTTATTGATAAACTTTAGAAATAAGACTCAACATTATGTCTACATTTTAATCACCTTGCGCAGCGTTTCTCAAACTGTGGTTGGTGGCACCCCAGGGGTTCGCAGCGCCGTCACAGGGGGTCCGCGAAGGCTTGAAGAATAACACGATATTTTGTTGCTAAATTAAACAAGAGAATGAATAAATTGCAGGAAGAAAACAAATATAAATTGTGTTGAAGTTTAATCCTGGGGGTCCGGGACTGCACAACGTATTTAACGGGGTCCGCGGTCAAGGAAAGTTTGAGAACTGCTGATCTGGCAAATTTTTCCCCAACACAAATAAAATGGCAACTAAATTAAGTGTGGGCCTAAATGAGAGCATGGAACTTTCATGATTTTTAATGCGGATCTGGATTCTGGAAAACACTAAATCATGTGACGTCAAAGCTACCATGAACATATAACAAAATATACGACGTAGGAATTGTTTTAGAATATGTTGATAAAGCGAAATCAACAATCAATAACCTTACACCAGGTGCAATAAACAGGAAGTACATCGAAGGATAGGAGTTGTTGCTAGATAGGTCATGTATTCAGAAGGGGTCCACAAAAAATGTAACATGATCTGTTATGCAGTGAATTGATATAAAGTGAAGAAAAGATGGTGGCATGATTCCGTTGATGAAATGATTAATAAAACTACCTGACATTTTGGTAAGAATAAAGGCAGGATCATAGACAATAAATAGATGTAGTATGTATATATTTACCTGTTTATGTAAACGTACATATACATATGTACATTAATATACTTCATCCTAATATTATACAAATCGAATGATACCAAGAGAGACAGTAATATTTATAAAGACATCCAGAAAAAGAGACAAACAGACAGGAAGGTAGCCAGACAGACAGAGAAACAGGCAGACAAACCTATAGACAGACAGATAGATAGATAGATAGATAGATAGATAGATAGATAGATAGATAGATAGATAGATAGATAGATAGATAGATAGATAGATAGATAGACAGATAGACAGATAGATAGATAGATAGATAGATAGATAGATAGATAGATAGATAGATAGATAGATAGATAGATAGATAGATAGATAGATAGATAGATAGATAGATAGATAGATAGATAGATAGATAGATAGATAGATAGGTGGATGGATGGATGGATGGGTGGGTGGGTGGATGGTTGGGTGGGTGATGGATGAATGGATGGACGGATGTAGGGATGGATGGATGAATGGATGGGTATATGGACGGAGGGATGGATGGATGGGTATATGAACGGGGGAATTTGATGGATGGATAGTTAGTTGGGGATATATTGCTTATTATATCTCTGTCGACGGCTTGTTTGATTCAAATAATTGTTAATTCATTCATCTAACTAAATTCACACATTTGTCTCTCTTTACTCATTCATTTCTTTACTCATGCCAGAAAATAATTAACTTATTCTAGAAAAATATAAATCTCTCCCCATCATCTCACCAGATATATATTCCTTTATCTTCATTTTATTTCCAGGGAGCCCCGGGTCCGCCTGGTTCTCCGGGCGCTAAAGGCTCACCGGTAAGTCAGTTTTTGTTGGGAAATTTAGCATCATCATGTGCATACCGGTTGACGTGCGTGATCATGTTCTTCCACTTTCTCTCACTACAGTGCATCGTATCAAACCTGTTGTTGACTTGTATGCCATGACACTAAGATATCTAGTTTCTTTTCTCATTGTCGTCCGCGAGCTCTCTTTCCCTGAATTTTTGCCACTTGTAACCAAGTACTCCAACGTTCCTCTTCTCATCATGTACTCGAAAAATGTCAATTGTTTCTTTCTGATTTTAGCATAGATTTGTCATTATTTTATGAAATGTTCTAATGCCTAATGTGGTGATCTTAAAACACATTGATACAGGTATATAGTGTGTGTTTCAGCACAGGAGATAAAATATTGATCTTTTTTCTTCCTTCATTCCTCATTTGACTTTCCGCATCAAGGGAATGTATAATTGGCAGTGCTTTGTTCTTCTGTTGACCTCGGCTGCTGGTATGATTCCAAGTGGTTATAATTGTCCATCATTCCAGTGGCGGAAATTATTCCTAGCTTGTTTTCTCAGTTCTTCATTTCTGATCTCTCTGAAGCTATTTTTTGCGATTCGTTAAGGTGACCATTCGTCCCGGATTGTCCGGGACAGTCCCGGAATTTGACATTTTTTGAACCTTTGTCCCGGATTAGCTGCCGTACCGGTTTTGTCCCGATTTTGGCATATTTTTTAGCTTTTGTCCCGGATTTGATAAAAAATAATTTGGGACACAAACGTTTACCAATTTTGCCATTTTGGTATACGGCGTACATTTCTTCAATTAAAAAAATATTATTCCGTTGCTGTGTAGACAATTTTGTTTAATATCAAAACAGTAGAATGCGCTCCTAGTTTTAAATCTCGTATATATTCGTTGTGTTACTAACTTTCACTTTCACTTTCGCAAAAAATGGCACCGAAGCGTAATTGTAGTTTTAATCAAGATTTACAAAAAGGAATACCCTTTTATAAAAAAAAGTCTACATCGTCATCAGACTTCACTGTAAGATGTAATATATGTTCATCCGGGTTTACTATTAACCATAGTGGACGTGGTGATATTAAGAGCCACATAAATAGTGATAAACATAAGAGAGCCGTCGCTACTGCTGCATCAAGCTCGTCGTTGACAAATTTTTTTCGAGCTGAACAGGTTGGTGACAAAGAAGAACAGTTAGCTGCTACAGAAGGTGCCTTTGCATATCATGCAGTGATGCACAATCACACGTTTAGATCTATGGACTGCACATCAAAATTGCTTCAGGTAACTTTAGAACCAAAATTTGCTTGTGCACGTACGAAAACAGAAGCCATTATTCGGAATGTGTTCACACCCCATGCTCTAAACGAATTGAGATGTGACCTAGAAAACGTAACATTTATTTCCATAATGACAGATGCCTCCAACCACAAAGAAATCAAGATTTTTCCTTTGCTTGTCAGATACTTTGATCGCAATAAGGGACTGAAAGTTAAAATATTAGAGTTGAAGTCATTACCGGGTGAAACATCTGATATAGTAAGTAGTTTTCTTATTGACTGTCTAACTGAAAATGGTTTAGAACTGAAAGTAATTGGATTATGTGCAGACAACACAAATTCTAATTTTGGGGGCGCTGAAAGAAAAGGACAGAACAATGTTTTCACAAAACTGAAAGATATCCTTGGACATAGTTTGATAGGTGGTGGGTGTGCTTGCCATATTTTCCACAACACTGTTCGAGCAGCTGCAGACGTCTTATTGAGTCTTATTGAGTTATTTGCGGGTCATCATCATTGCACTCCGAACATGTCCATAGGTGCTCAGATCCCCTCCTCAGCAATTCCCTCAGTGTCCAGCGACTGACGACTCCAGTTCTATGTTGGTTGATAAGTCTTCTTACACGGCCACTAAGTTTCTCATTTCTGGCTGTGCCCATCTTAACTCCCATTTCCATCATCCGAAGAAGTGACGTTGATCTGTGTTTGTCGAAGTCCTGTGCTCTTCCAACATCTCGAAGGGCATTGATGATGTCCGCCCGATCCATTGGTTGCCCGTCCTCAACGACAGCGCAGCTAGCCAACCTGTCCGCTCTCTCATTTCCCCGTACTCCCGCATGTCCAGGGACATAGACAAAGGTGACCTTACGTATATTACGCTGCAGACGTATTGCCTGTTGATGTTGAAATGACTATTGCAAAAATTTATCTGTACTTCAAATCATACACAGTTAGAGTTGAAAGCCTCAAGGAGTTTTGTCAGTTTGTCGACACAGACTTCCAGATGATTTTAGGTTATGCACAAACTAGGTGGCTTGCGCTCTTGCCTGCTGTTGAAAGGGTTCTTTACATGTTCCTGCCTCTAAAATCATATTTTCAATCTCAAGACAGATGCCCAGTTTTTATACAGGAATTCTTTGAAAACCCACTGTCTGAGGCATGGCTTATTTTGGTTCACATCTATCTATCTTTCGTTCGCCTGAAGCATTGTCTATATCTGCAATGTCGTTTCCTGTATAAATGTTACTGTCTTTTGTAATTCTTGCAGTGGCCCATATAGTTTTGTCTGTAGTGTTGTATCTATGGGCCAATGGATTTTCCTCAGTCTACTATATTCAGTGCAGTCTTGAAGTATGTGTTCAGCAGTCTGGGGCGCCTGTCCACATGTACAAGTAGTTGAGGTGCCGATCTTGAATTTTGTATACATGTGACTATGGAGTCGATTGTGTCCTGTTCTGAGACGTATAATGATAACTTGTTCATATCTATTCATATTATAAAAGGCATCCTGATTTGGGGCTTGTGGTCCTCTGATTGATTTGATTATCTGTTTCTTATGATGGTATGTAACAGGTGTATCTAGTTGTGTGCCTGTTGAACCTTCCTTTGCCAACTGATCTGCTTTCTCATTTCCTGGTATTCCACAGTGAGATGGGATCCACTGCAGGGCAACCCTGTGGTGCTTGCAGAGTTCAGTCAATAAGGTCTGCAGATGTGGTAATTTTCTGGATTGTAGTGCCTGGAGTACTGATCTTGCATCTGTCAAAAACACTACAGGCTGCGGGCTAAGATTAATGTTCAGCAGTTTTTCTATTGCTAACTTTATTGCTTGTATTTCTGCATCATAATTGTGACAATATTTCCCTGTTGCTATTTTATTCATATCCCTAGTGTTATTTGGGTATTCTATATATGCACCTGCTCCCCCATTTTTTACTGCATTCTGTGCTGATCCATCTGTATACACACGAATCCATAGGTCTTGTGGGTATTCTTCATCCAGGAAACTGAGAGTTATTGTTTTTCGCTGTAGACTATTCTGTTCCTCTTTATCAACTATTCCTTTCACTTCTGTCCGTATTTGAACTGATAATCCAGATTCCTCTGTCCAGGGAGTCTGTTCTGGTATGGGCAGTAGGGGGTTAACAGCTCTTGGCATGTCTGGTGTTTGTCTACTAATACGCTTGGCTTGGTGGATAAAACTGCTTCTCTTAAGTCGTCCCAATGCAAGATTTTGGAATCGGTCCTTCATTGGATGTCTCGGCATGCAAGCAAATTTTTCTGCCTGTATCAGCACCTTTGTGTCCCTCCGTTCTCTCAGTGCTGGTATCCTCCACAATTTCTCCATCTCTAATATTGGTGTTGATTTCATTGCTCCTGTGATGACCCTAAGTGCCTGGTTTTGTACTTTATCCAGTTCTTGAAGTGTGGTGTTTGATGCTGAACACCATGCAGATGATCCATATTCTAAATGTGGGCGTATACTCTGTTGGTAAACTTTACTGAGTATTTTCCCACTCGCACCCCACGTAGTTCCACACAACTTTCTTAGAATAGCCAATTTTCTCCTTGCTTTTTGGGTTGCCTTATTTATCTGCTGTTTCCAAGATAGTTTGTTATCAAATGTAACTCCGAGATACGTAGCCTGTATGTCTTCTTTCACAGGCTCATTGTTTATATAGATGGCTCCTGCTTTTTGTTTTGGGGAAAGAGTGAAAAGTGTAGTACTGCATTTGTCTGTATTGATGCTGATACACCATCTATTTGTCCATGAATTCAGTGCATTCATAGCTCTTTGTAACAATTTGGAGGCCACTGTTGCATACTCCTCTGTGCACCACATTACCAAGTCATCTGCATACATTGCCACTTTGATACCATGTGGTAGTTCAGTAACTAGGTCATTGATGTAGATCAGAAAAAGTGTTGGAGATAGTACCCCTCCCTGTGGAACGCCCTGGCGCAGTAAGACCTTCTTACTCTTAAGACCATCCAGTTGCACTCTGGCTCTCCTGTTATGCAGGTATGCTTTGACCCATTTGTACATCCTGCCATTTACTCCATAATTTCTCAGTTTCTTCAAAAGCCCTTCCTTCCATACCTTATCAAATGCTTTCTTTAGGTCTATCCATGCTGCTAGTACCAGTTTCTTTTCTTGAAACGCATCCTCAATTTCCTGGGAAAGATAGGTTGCCTGATCTTCGGTAGAGTAACACTGTCTAAAGCCTGCTTGTTGTGGGACAAGGAGATTTTCACTTTCCAGGTACCACTGCAGTCTGAGATTGATTATACGTTCCATTGTTTTACACAAACAGCTTGTAAGGCTGATTGGTCTATAGCTGGATGTCATTGAACCATCTTTTCCTGGCTTTAGTAATGGTATCATAATTGCTTCTCTCCATGCCTGTGGCACTTTACCTGTGATCCAGCAAATGTTGTAGATCTGCAGTAGTTTTGCTTTAGCTGCAGTTCCCAAGTTCTTAATCATTTCATTAGACACTCCATCACTACCTGGTGACTTTTTCATTTTTAATTTGGATATTGCCAGCTCTAGCTCTCTTTGTGTAATGGGTATTTCCATGACTTCATGTGCAGTCTCTTCTTGTCTTGCATTTTGTTGTTTTAGACGGGTCTCTTGACGTTTCTCTAGGCTAATTTCAATATTGTTGTCATTTGCAAAGGAGTCTGCAAAGTGATTTGCTGCATGTTTACCTGTTAGAATGTTTCCATCCTTCTTCAGTGTAATTTTTGTGTTCCCTTCTGTACCCTCATCATTCAGCTGTTTTACAAGCTTCCACACTTTTCTTGTGTCTCGTTCTAGATTCATGTACTCTGTTTTCTCTTTCCAACTTCTCCGTCTGGCTTGTAGTTTAGCCCATTGAAATTTGGCTTTAGCATGCTGATAGTTATTGTGGTGTTCCTGGCAGGGGTTATTTTCTGCTTGGAATATACAGGTATATAGTGTGTGTTTCAGCACAGGAGATAAAATATTGATCTTTTTTCTTCCTTCATTCCTCATTTGACTTTCCGCATCAAGGGAATGTATAATTGGCAGTGCTTTGTTCTTCTGTTGACCTCGGCTGCTGGTATGATTCCAAGTGGTTATAATTGTCCATCATTCCAGTGGCGGAAATTATTCCTAGCTTGTTTTCTCAGTTCTTCATTTCTGATCTCTCTGAAGCTATTTTTTGCGATTCGTTAAGGTGACCATTCGTCCCGGATTGTCCGGGACAGTCCCGGAATTTGACATTTTTTGAACCTTTGTCCCGGATTAGCTGCCGTACCGGTTTTGTCCCGATTTTGGCATATTTTTTAGCTTTTGTCCCGGATTTGATAAAAAATAATTTGGGACACAAACGTTTACCAATTTTGCCATTTTGGTATACGGCGTACATTTCTTCAATTAAAAAAAATATTATTCCGTTGCTGTGTAGACAATTTTGTTTAATATCAAAACAGTAGAATGCGCTCCTAGTTTTAAATCTCGTATATATTCGTTGTGTTACTAACTTTCACTTTCACTTTCGCAAAAAATGGCACCGAAGCGTAATTGTAGTTTTAATCAAGATTTACAAAAAGGAATACCCTTTTATAAAAAAAAGTCTACATCGTCATCAGACTTCACTGTAAGATGTAATATATGTTCATCCGGGTTTACTATTAACCATAGTGGACGTGGTGATATTAAGAGCCACATAAATAGTGATAAACATAAGAGAGCCGTCGCTACTGCTGCATCAAGCTCGTCGTTGACAAATTTTTTTCGAGCTGAACAGGTTGGTGACAAAGAAGAACAGTTAGCTGCTACAGAAGGTGCCTTTGCATATCATGCAGTGATGCACAATCACACGTTTAGATCTATGGACTGCACATCAAAATTGCTTCAGGTAACTTTAGAACCAAAATTTGCTTGTGCACGTACGAAAACAGAAGCCATTATTCGGAATGTGTTCACACCCCATGCTCTAAACGAATTGAGATGTGACCTAGAAAACGTAACATTTATTTCCATAATGACAGATGCCTCCAACCACAAAGAAATCAAGATTTTTCCTTTGCTTGTCAGATACTTTGATCGCAATAAGGGACTGAAAGTTAAAATATTAGAGTTGAAGTCATTACCGGGTGAAACATCTGATATAGTAAGTAGTTTTCTTATTGACTGTCTAACTGAAAATGGTTTAGAACTGAAAGTAATTGGATTATGTGCAGACAACACAAATTCTAATTTTGGGGGCGCTGAAAGAAAATGACAGAACAATGTTTTCACAAAACTGAAAGATATCCTTGGATATAGTTTGATAGGTGGTGGGTGTGCTTGCCATATTTTCCACAACACTGTTCGAGCAGCTGCAGACGTCTTATTGAGTCTTATTGAGTTATTTGCGGGTCATCATCATTGCACTCCGAACATGTCCATAGGTGCTCAGATCCCCTCCTCAGCAATTCCCTCAGTGTCCAGCGACTGACGACTCCAGTTCTATGTTGGTTGATAAGTCTTCTTACACGGCCACCAAGTTTCTCATTTCTGGCTGTGCCCAACTTAACTCCCATTTCCATCATCCGAAGAAGTGACGTTGATCTGTGTTTGTCGAAGTCCTGTGCTCTTCCAACATCTCGAAGGGCATTGATGATGTCCGCCCGATCCATTGGTTGCCCGTCCTCAACGACAGCGCAGCTAGCCAACCTGTCCGCTCTCTCATTTCCCCGTACTCCCGCATGTCCAGGGACATAGACAAAGGTGACCTTACGTATATTACGCTGCAGACGTATTGCCTGTTGATGTTGAAATGACTATTGCAAAAATTTATCTGTACTTCAAATCATACACAGTTAGAGTTGAAAGCCTCAAGGAGTTTTGTCAGTTTGTCGACACAGACTTCCAGATGATTTTAGGTTATGCACAAACTAGGTGGCTTGCGCTCTTGCCTGCTGTTGAAAGGGTTCTTTACATGTTCCTGCCTCTAAAATCATATTTTCAATCTCAAGACAGATGCCCAGTTTTTATACAGGAATTCTTTGAAAACCCACTGTCTGAGGCATGGCTTATTTTGGTTCACAGTCAGGCCTCCTCTTTCCACGAAGCAGTGCAGAAAGTAGAGGGACAGATGGTCACTGTATTTGAAGTCATTGACAACATCAATAGGTTGAAAGCTATCTTGGAGTCCAAGCTGGAAGACGGCTTCTTGCCATCAAGAGTTCAGATAATCCTTAAAAAGCTGGAAATGGAAGGATTTCCACGTGATGATGTGAAAAAGTTTAACGCCAGTGTTTCTTCATTTTATGAAACAGCTTTAAGTTATTTGAAGAAATGGGCTGCAAATAATTTTCAAAACCTAGATTCTTACAGCTGGGTAATGCTGAACAGAACACCAAATTGGGAAGATACTGAGAAGTCTTCATCATTCAAACAGTGCCTTCAGTCGACTTTCCTGAAAATGAAATGTATGACGAATATGTCTACATGAAACAGTTCGTTACTTCACAAAAAATTAGTGAGTGGAGTCTTAATAAAACATGACCAGGGCAGCGTTGGGTTGAACTAGCTTCCCACTTCAGAAACAATCATGTGCCCGTTTCACATATTCTGAAGTTGGCAGAGTTCTTTTTGTGTCTACCTGGAACAAATGCTGCAACAGAACGAGTGTTTTCTCTGATGAACAGTTTGTGGACAAATGATAAAACACAACTAGGTGTTGAAACTTTAAAAGCCATGTTGATCACCAAAGTGAACTATGAGGGAACATGTGTCGAATTTTATAAGATGCTGCATACAAAGAAGGACATTTTACAGAAAATTCACTCATCTGAAAAGTACAGCATCTCTGTTTCACCTTCAATTTAAGTGAGTATCACTGTGTTTTTTTTAATATCCTGATTATCCTGATAGCGTATTGTAGGTCTATATTATTAGATGTTTTAAAATGTATGTATTATTCACTTGAAAATGACAGCAAGAAGAAATGTAATTTTATTGGTGGAAAATTGAAGTAAAATTATTCCGTCCCGGAATGGGATTTCAAAAAATATGGTCACCTTAGATTCGTCCAACACATGTTATCTTGGTAGTGGTTATTTATTAATTTTTTTTTTACTTTTCTTGAGTCTTGAGTCCATGACTGGCAGTGGTAACACACGGATGATGCACCATAATAAGATCTTACGTTTTTAGCCTCGAGGAAATGTCTCAGCTTTGGGACTTTACGTCATCGGTACTTGGTCTCATGTGGACTTAACATGAGATTAATATCTTATGAAGGTTAAAAATGCATTTACCGTCTCACTAGATAATTTAAGACAGCTCATTTCCAACATTAGGAAGAAACAATCATCATTTTTTGTCCATGTAATGAGAAGAGAACAACTGTAATATATAGTAACAACTGGGAAAATTGTGTGACGAAGAGATAGAGGGACGCAAAGAGAAAAGATACCAAACAGCTTAAGAGAATGGCTTGGCAGAAGGTCAACAACAGAAATGATAAATAATTGTCAGGATTGAAAGTTGTGGAGGCACATGATCACCTTTGTCAATCGGTATAGTACTTGATGATAATGATGGTAATGCTGAAAAGCTGGAAATACGATCTCTTATTGTGAGTACAGGCTTCATAACAATTGCTTTATTTAATTCTGCAACACCTGCTGATGTACCTTACACTTGATGTCCTGATTTATCTAACATATGATGTACCTATAATGTACCATACTTGTAATGATAAAAATAGTGGAGGCAGGCTCTGTACGCATGCAATGGGTAGTGTCTCTGCAGAAGTCAAAAATAAGCAAGGTCACCTTTGTCTATGTCCCTGGACATGCGGGAGTACGGGGAAATGAAAGAGCGGACAGGTTGGCTAGCTGCGCTGTCGTTGAGGACGGGCAACCGATGGATCGGGCGGACATCATCAATGCCCTCCGAGATGTGGGAAGAGCACAGGACTTCGACAAACACAGATCCACGTCACTTCTTTGGATGTTGGAGATGGGAGTTGAGATAGGCACAGCCAGAAATCAGAAACTTAGTGGCCGTGTAAGAAGACTTATTAACCAACACAGAACTGGAGTCGTCAGTCGCTGGACACTCCGGGACTTGCTGAGGAGGGGATCTGAGCACCTATGGGCGTGTTCAGAGTGCAATGATGATGACCCGCAAAAAAACTCAATAATTCAATAACTTAATAACTTGTAATGAAGCCACTGTGGCTGGTTTTATGTGAAAATGTCTCCTAGTTAAAGCTGAATTATACAATTCTCAGCGGGGAAACAAAGCATACGGGAGTTAACCTTTAATTAATTTACGTATTCTGTTTCGTATTCTTTCCTATCGTTCTATTTCCTTTCTCGTTTTCCTTCTTCATGTACCGATGGAAATTATCTTGATGGAAATGCTTGTGATCATTTGCTCATTGTTCCGTCTCTTTTGTTCTACCTTTTCAAATGTTTTTAGCGTATCTTTAACCATGCCTTTCAACAGTGGCCTCTCGGTTTATAGTATACTTAGATTTTGTTAATACTTTGTGTGAAACTAAATGTGCACAACTGATAATATGTTTGCTGATAATATGTTTACTGATAGTCTGTTTACTGATAATCTGTCTACTGATAGTCTGTTTACTGATAGTCTATCTGCTGATAGTTTGTCTAATGATAGTCTGTTTAATGATAGTCTGTTTGCTGATAGTCTGTTTACTGATTGTCGGTCTACTGATAATCTGTTTACTGATAATCGGTCTGCTGATAGTCTGTGTACTGATCCTTTGTTTACTGATAGTCTGTTTACTGATAGTCTGTCTACTGATAGTCTTTTTGCTGATAGTCTGTCTACTGATAGTCTGTTTACTGATAGTCAGTCTAATGATAGTCTGTTTGCTGATAGTCTGTTTACTGATTGTCGGTCTACTGATAATCTGTTTACTGATAATCGGTCTACTGATAGTCTGTGTACTGATCCTTTGTTTACTGATAGTCTAATTACTGATAGTCTGTCTACTGATAGTCTTTTTGCTGATAGTCTGTCTACTGATAGTCTGTTTACTGATAGTCAGTCTACTGATACTCTGTCTACTGATAGTCTATTTTGCTGATAGTCTGTCTACTGATAGTCTGTCTAATGATAGTCTGTTTGCTGATAGTCTTTCTACTGATAGTCTGTCTACTGATAGTCTGTTTACTGATAGTCTGTCTACTGATAGTCTGTTTACCGATAGTCTGTTTTTTGATAGTCTGTCTAATGATGGCGGGTCCACTGATAGTCTGTTTGCTGATAATCTGTTTACTGAAAGTCTGTTTACTGATAGTCTGTCTACTGATAGTCGGTCTACTGATAGTCTGTCTACTGATAGTCTGTTTACTGATCCTCTGTTTACTGATTGTCTGTGTACTGATCCTCTGTTTACTGATAGTCTATCTAATGATAGTCTGTTTACTGATAGTCTGTCTAGTGATAGTCTGTTTACTGATAGTCTGTCTAGTGATAGCCTGTTTACTGATATTCTATATAATGATAGTCTGTTTACTGATAGTCTGTCTAGTGATAGCCTGTTTACTGATAGTCTGTCTAGTGATAGCCTGTTTACTGATAGTCTGTCTAGTGATAGCCTGTTTACTGATAGTCTATCTAATGATAGTCTGTTTACTGATAGTCTGTCTAATGATAGTCTGTTTACTGATAGTCTATCTAATGATAGCCTGTTTACTGATAGTCTATCTAGTGATAGCCTGTTTACTGATAGTCTATCTAATGATAGTCTGTTTACTTATTCTATTTAAAAAAAATTAAATTTGTCATAACTGATTATGTGTCTAATTCCAGGGATATCCAGGAGATCCTGGCACTCCAGGAGAACGTGGTCTTCCAGGAAGTCCGGTGAAAGCTTCATTCATTCATGAATTTATTCACTCACTCACTCACTCATCTCTCACTCACGTACTCACTTGCTCACTCGCTCGCTTGCTCGCGCGCCAATTCATACATTCATTCACTCACTAACTCATTTGTTCATTCATTCATTCGCTTCCTCGTTTCATTCACTCATTCATCCTTTCACTCATTCATCCATTCACTCATTCATTCATTTGCTCACTCACTCACTCACTCATTCACACATTCATTCTTTCTTTCACTTATTCATGCATTCATTCGTTCATTTATTCACTTATTCATGCATTCATCCATAATAGGATAACATTTATTATCTATCCTAGATTTCAGCCCACATATTTGATATGCATATTTTTATATTAATTGTTAACATAATTTTGTATAATTCAATA
Source organism: Megaustenia siamemsis (assembly GCA_032433765.1). Classification (NCBI taxonomy): domain Eukaryota; kingdom Metazoa; phylum Mollusca; class Gastropoda; order Stylommatophora; family Ariophantidae; genus Megaustenia; species Megaustenia siamemsis. Next base: position 15,328,478 of record JAVIAB010000160.1, on the reverse strand, counting down.
TTCACGCTTTTCAAATTTTGAAAAAATACAAAAATAGATTTCCTGTGACTTCTTGTCAGGGTTTGAGATAGTATAAAAATGTTATGTTTATTTTCATTATTAGTTCGCAATTCCGCGTTGATAATTGAAATGTGAATTTATTGAATTTATCTGTACCCGCTTTGTGTAGTAACACCCACATCATGGAAAGTAAACTAAAACAGATGAACATCTTGATCAGCGTCAAAATAATGCTGTTGAATCCCCTAATTGAAATTGTGGTTTTACAGAAGAATGTTGAGAATACCATGGACAGCTAAGAAGAGTAATGAAGACGTTATGAAAGAGGCCAAAGCAAAAAGAGAGCTAATTTCCAATATTAGGAAAAAAAAAAAACATCATTTTTTGCCATGTAATGAGAAGAGAACAGCTGAAATATATTGTAACAACTGGGAAAATTGAGGGACGAAGAGATAGAGGGAAGCAAAGAGAAAAAATACCAGACAGCTTGCTTGAGAGAATCTGGTTTGGCAGAAGGTCAACAATAGAAATGATAAATAACTGTCGAGATCGAGAATTGTGGGGAGACGTCATCACCTATGCCAGCAGGCACGGTACTCGATGATGCACACAATGATATGAGGCATGACTAACACAGACACACTAAGATATGAGATGTGACTAACACAGACTCACTCTAAAATATTAGATATGGCTAACACAGATACACACACTAAGATATGAAATATGACTAAACACAGTCATGCACACACAAAGATATGAGACATGACTAACATAAACATGCACTCATAAAGATAGGAGATGTGACTAACATAGATAGATATGCACACACAAAGATATGAGAAATGACTAAACACAAACACATACAGATATGAGATATGACTAACAAAGACATGCACACAGAGATATGAGATATGACTAACACAGACATGCACGCACAAAGATATGATACATGACTAACACAGATACACACTAAGATATGAGATATGACTAAACATAGACACACACACACAAAGATATGAGACATGATTAACACGGACACACACCAAGATATGAGATATGACTAACATGACACACACCAAGATATGAGTCACGGCTAGCCGACACACAAAAACCAAGATATGAGCCATGGCACACTAAGATATGACCGTCCACTACCCCCCCCCCCCCCAATTTAATAGAATTTGAAGCTGAAACACCAGCAGCAGAATTAGATATAAATATAAATGAATTCACCTTGAGCGAAATTGAGACCTTCTTAAAGCATATGGACAACAACAAGGCTGCTGGCGAGGATAAGTTAACAGCTGAGATCCTCAAGGCAATTGATAGCCATAATTTAATACACCTCCAGAAAATGTTCAACATCATTTGGAAAGCAGAGAAGATGCATCATAAGTGGAGAAAAGGAATCATTGTTAAGATTCCTAAAAAGGGCAATCTCAGAAATTGTAACAACTGGAGAGGCGTGACACTTTTGTCAGGTTGCCTCCATGTTATTCTGCAGAATCATTATGAATAGAATAAAGGATTCAATAGATACAGTAATGCGCGAAGAACAGGCTGGGTTTAGAAAAGGGAGAAGCTACCTTGACCACATTTTCACTCTACGACTTATATTGGAGGAACACATTGAAAAGCAAAAACGTTTTGTACTTAACTTCATCGACTTCAAAAAAGCATTTGACAGTATTCATCGAGATTATTTGTGGAAAATTCTGAAGCAATATGGCTTTCATAAAAAATCAAAAATATTATCCAAGACATGTATGATGGTTACACATGTGCAGTTCGTACAGAGGAAGGACTGAGCGAATTTTTGCCAATAGAAACGCGTGTTAAACAAGGATGTATTTTATCGCCCTTGTTATTTGGGATTGTTACGGACTTCATAATGAAGAAATGTTGCACTGGTCATAAAAGCATCGAATAACAAGGAGACCATTTGGAGGACCTCGACTTTGCTAATGGCATAGTCCTCATCAGCAGTCAGATAAAAACGATGCAGGAAAACACAAATGAACTATCATCAATAGCCAGAAAAATTGGGTTTGAGATCAATCATGAAAAGACTAAAGTCATAAAAAGCTTAATTCCAACAGATGACAGAATATATATGGAAAATAAACCAGTGGAAGAGATCGACCACTTTATCTATCTTGAAAATCACATTGATCGGGAAGGAGGGGATACAAGTAAAGAAATTAGAATCAGATTAACTAAAGCAGCAGTGTTTTTCAGAAGCCATGAAAAGTTGTGGAAATCAAAACTCATTAGCACAAACACAAACTATTCAAATCAAATGTGCTATCAACCCTTACCTATGCATGTGAGACCTGGAAAACAACAAGAGATATAGAAACAAAGTTGAACGTATTTGAAAATAAATGTCTAAAGAAAATACTTGGTATAGCGTAGAACAATTTCAAAACAAACGAAGAAATTACAGAAATCACCAATCAACCGCTAATATCTTCAGTAATCAGGAAAAGACGATGGTCATATGTTGGACATGTGATGAGCAGAGATAAAAACCAAATAACAAAGCAAGCCCTCAAGTGGGAAATAACAGGTAAGAGGAAAAGAGGCCGACCCAGAGAGACACTGAGAAGAACATTGATCAGAGATGCAATTGCAGCAGAAATCGGCTACCTCAATGAGATAGAGTTGCACATTGATCGGAGAGGCAATAGCAGCAGGAATCGACTCCCTCAATGAGATAGAGTTGCATGCACAGAACAGAGACAGATGGCGAGATTTGATAAAAGATCTTTACAAGGATTGAAAACTGCTAGAATTAAAATTTAGATGAGAGAAAGAGTATCTGGATCTATTCCCAACGGGCCGGCTACGGCTCGAAAGGTCAACAAACAGACAGACAGACAGACAGACGGACGGACGGACGGACGGACGGACGGACGGACAGACAGACAGACAGATAGATAGAATTGAAGCAGCTTATGTTTTTTTACATTCGGGGAAGATACGAGAGAGCAAGTCAACGAAAGTAGCACTGATAAACAAACGTGTTCAGCACGATACCTCAGATAGGTCCATGAAGTGATTAACTCTTTAGGTACGGTCAGAAATATTTTAGATGTAGCAAAGTTTCTAGAAACATCGTTCATGATAAGTTATTTTTGTTCCAGGGTCAACAAGGAAATTCAGGACTACCAGGCTCCCCTGGAATTCAAGTAAGTTTCCGGCTAAAGGAGATGGGGTCTTTGTGAGTGGTGATGTTGATTTTAGTGGTAGGTGGGTTGGTGATGAAAGCTGGAGTGTTGGTGTAGAGGTAACGATGTTGGTGATGAAAGCTGGAGTGTTGATGTAGAGGTAACGATGTTGGTGATGAAAGCTGGATTGTTGGTGTAGAGGTAACGATGTTGGTCATGAAAGCTGGAGTGTTGGTGTAGAGGTAACGATGTTGGTGATGAAAGCTGGATTGTTGGTGTAGAGGTAACGGCGATGGTGATGAAAGCTGGAGTATTGATGTAGAGGTAACGATGTTGGTGATGAAAGCTGGATTGTTGGTGTAGAGGTAACGATGTTGGTCATGAAAGCTGGAGTGTTGGTGTAGAGGTAACGATGTTGGTGATGAAAGCTGGAGTGCTGGTGTAGAGGTAACGGCGATGGTGATGAAAGCTGGAGTGTTGGTGTAGAGGTAACGATGTTGGTGATGAAAGCTGGAGTGTTGGTGTAGAGGTAACGGCGATGGTGATGAAAGCTGGAGTGTTGGTGTAGAGGTAACGATGTTGGTGATGAAAGCTGGAGTGTTGGTGTAGAGGTAACGATGTTGGTGATGAAAGCTGGAGTGTTGGTGTAGAGTTAATAAAAGTAGTTAACTTGCTATAGTAGTAGAGATGTTGTTAATCAGAGTGGTAGTGTTGATACAGCGGTAAAGATGTTGGTGATAAAAGTGGTAGTGATCAAATAGTGGTACAGATGTTGGTGATAAAAGTGGTAGTGATCAAAAAGTGGTAGAAATGTTGGTGATAAAAGTGGTAGTGATCAAATAGTGGTAGAAATGTTGGTGATAAAAGTGGTAGTGATCAAATAGTGGTACAGATGTTGGTGATAAAAGTGGTAGTGATCAAATAGTGGTAGAAATGTTGGTGATAAAAGTGGTAGTGATCAAATAGTGGTACAGATGTTGGTGATAAAAGTGGTAGTGATCAAATAGTGGTACAGATGTTGGTGATAAAAGTGGTAGTGATCAAAAAGTGGTAGAAATGTTGGTGAAAAAAAGTGGTAGTGATCAAATAGTGGTACCGATGTTGGTGATAAAAGTGGTAGTGATCAAAAAGTGGTACAGATGTTGGTGATAAAAGTGGTAGTGATCAAAAAGTGGTAGAAATGTTGGTGATAAAAGTGGTAGTGATCAAATAGGGGTAGAAATGTTGGTGATAAAAGTGGTAGTGATCAAATAGTGGTACAGATGTTGGTGATAAAAGTGGTACTGATCAAATAGTGGTACCGATGTTGGTGATAAAAGTGGTAGTGATCAAATAGTGGTACAGATGTTGGTGATAAAAGTGGTAGTGATCAAATAGTGGTACCGATGTTGGTGATAAAAGTGGTAGTGATCAAATAGTGGTACAGATGTTGGTGATAAAAGTGGTAGTGATCAAATAGTGGTACAGATGTTGGTGATAAAAGTGGTAGTGATCAAAAAGTGGTACAGATGTTGGTGATAAAAGTGGTAGTGATCAAATAGTGGTACCGATGTTGGTGATAAAAGTGGTAGTGATCAAATAGTGGTACAGATGTTGGTGATAAAAGTGGTAGTGATCAAATAGTGGTACAGATGTTGGTGATAAAAGTGGTAGTGATCAAAAAGTGGTAGAAATGTTGGTGATAAAAGTGGTAGTGATCAAATAGTGGTACCGATGTTGGTGATAAAAGTGGTAGTGATCAAATAGTGGTATAGATGTTGGTGATAAAAGTGGTAGTGATCAAATAGTGGTACCGATGTTGGTGATAAAAGTGGTAGTGATCAAATAGTGGTAGAAATGTTGGTGATAAAAGTGGTAGTGATCAAATAGTGGCACAGATGTTGGTGATAAAAGTGGTAGTGATCAAATAGTGGTACCGATGTTGGTGATAAAAGTGGTAGTGATCAAATAGTGGTAGAAATGTTGGTGATAAAAGTGGTAGTGATCAAATAGTGGTACCGATGTTGGTGATAAAAGTGGTAGTGATCAAATAGTGGTACCGATGTTGGTGATAAAAGTGGGAGTATTCAAATAGTGGTATAGATGTTGATGATGAAAGTAGTAAAGTTGATGTAGTTGTCCAAATTTTAGTGATTAAAAATAGTGCAATTGATATAAATTCATTGTTACAATAATTTCAAAGATATATTTGATGACTTCGTTACAGCAACAAATATAATATATACATTCCTATGATCACCAATAACAAGTTTATTGATAACAATCTGCACTTGTTATTTTCAAACCAAACTCTTACAAACTGATTTTGTGCAACATCCTGGATCAACAATATTACCTAGATCATTGCCACTTACTTGTTTAATCCAGCTCATCTTTTTGTAAGTGTTTCTTTGAGTAATCAGGAGCCATCACGAAAGATAAGATCAGAATGAAATATCTGTAACTAAATGCAACTCATAGTTTCCGCCATTGAAGGCACAAGGGCACTATAGATAACATTGTTTGGAGAAAATGATGAAAGATCAAAACACAATACAGCAAGCCTTTAACAAACGTTGAGAAATCATCACACCTAAGTGTCGACCAAGACAATGATAGATAGATGCAATTGTAGAAAAACTAGGATTTATCAGAACAGCAGATCTACTGTTGCGCTTCAATATCTTTACATTTCTAGTGCAGTCATGGCCCAGTCATCAGATTTGTACTCGAGGAAGAATTGACGCCATTTCTAAAGCAATAAATGGTGTTTCAATTGAGACAACAGTTTCAATTGATTTTCATTTAGAAAATTAAAGTAAACGTGTATTGGACAGATAAACTAAATAAAAAACAAGACAACATATGACGTTTTGGTCACAGGAATTCACCAGAAACCCTATATTAGCTTTGCTGCTCAACACAAATTGACGTTGATTTCTCTAAGTTTGTCCAGCTGTACTCGCGGCTCTGCACCACATTTGTGTCCAGCTGTACTCGCGGCTCTGTACCACACTTGTGTACAGCTGTACTCGCGGCTCTGCACCACATTTGTGTCCAGCTGTACTCGCGGCTCTGTACCACACTTGTGTACAGCTGTACTCGCGTCTCTGCACCACATTTGTGTCCAGCTGTACTCGCGGCTCTGCACCACATTTGTGTCCAGCTGTACTCGCGGCTCTGCACCACATTTGTGTCCAGCTGTACTCGCGGCTCTGTACCACATTTGTGTCCAGCTGTACTCGCGGCTCTGTACCACATTTGTGTCCAGCTGTATTCGCGGCTCTGCACCACATTTGTGTCCAGCTGTACTCGCGGCTCTGTACCACATTTGTGTCCATCTCTGTTTCATTAGAGGGCTTAAACCGATTATGACATCATCATCATCATTGAGTGCCGTCTCAGAGTGCCATGAAGGTTGGCTACCATGCAGCGCCAGTCTACTCTGTCTCTTGCTTTGATGGTGCAGATTGTCATAGGTTGGCTTGTCCATCTTTTGATGTTACTTGTCCATGTTAGTCTTGGTCTGCCTCTGTCTCTTTTACCTTGTATTATCCCTTCCAAGATTACTTTTAGTAGCTTCTGTGTCTTTTAGCATGCCCACACATTCTCATTTGTCTTGTTTGAATTGTGTTTAGTAGTTCTCTTTTAATTTTATTAGCTTTAAGTCCTCATCTTTTGTTTTCTTTTCTCTCCATCTAATTCTTCCTATTCCTATATAAATCCACATTTCAAAGGAAATGTCAAACAATGACAACGTTGATGCCAAATATTTGTTTGATTTCAGGGCATAAAAGGGAATCCAGGAGAAGCAGGGGCTCGTGGTCAACCTGGACAGCAGGTGAGCTAAATGTTTCAGTTTGTCATGGAAAAAATAATTAAATTAATTTGTTTAGTTTTTTAAAAAAAATGATGTTTGTCAGTTTTTGTGTGGGGTGGCTAACTATCGAGTCAAACATTGTTGTAATCATTTTATGTTTGAAGCGATGCACAAGATTTTGGCATGGAGAAAAACAAATGGACATGTGTTTAAATTGTGCACGTTATTGTATTACATTTTATTAACATTTATAACTACATAAATAAAAACCAGTGGCGATGTGGTTAGCGCACTCGCCTATCTACTTGAAGGTTCGCCGTTCAAATGCCAATTAGGACAAATTTGTTTCGACTCGTAGGTTTCTCAATCTTGGTCCAACCTCTTTAAATATGTTTCAGAGATAATCTCATGGAAGGAGAATGGAACTAGCCGCCCTACCTCATGAAGCTCAGGCATATTTCAATGAGATATTGAACGCTTGATATGTTAACGCTTCATTTTCCAAGGACAATTATTATGGGACTACCTTTAGCTTTTTATTAACTACATCAAAGCTAATATTGACGCTAACCTGCAACACAATCTACATCCCAAAGTTGTGCTACCAATGCCAGATCTGGACCCAAGAATAATAAGTAAAATAAGCGTTACATAAATCAAATGATGTGCTAGAAGAACGACAGGAAACACCGTAAGAGATAAGATCAGAAATGAAGAACTGAAGAAACAAGCTAGGAATAATTCCCGTCATTGAATGCATAAAAGGAGCCGCGATAGCTCAGTGGTTAGTGAACTGGACTACAAAGGACAAGAAGTAGGGTTCGATCCCAATCGACGGTTTCCAGTTCACCCAGCCTTTAATGGGTATCGGATTTTTTTCTGGGAAAGTAAAGCGGCACGGGCGTAATACCGACCACATTACCCCAAAAAATTACGTGCCGAAGGTCTGTAAAATTTATGGTCACTAACACCATATTCCCTATACACCACTTGGCGTGACGGGGTTACTTTACTTTTTTTTTTAATTGAATGCCTAAATGGATAACAGGTAAGATGGTTTGGTCACGTGATAGGACAGAAAGATAACAATACAATATAACGAACCTTTAACAAACACTGTTATAAGAGCAGGTTCAAGGGCTGATCTTGACAATGATAGATTGACGGAACAATAAAAATACTAGGAAACAAGAGCAGGGGAAGACAACAGAGGAGCAAAAGACTGCTAAGCATATATATCCCCTAGACGATAAAAAACAAATGAGATAAGAAAGAAGTGGCTTGCCGTCTCTTTACCAAACTGTGAGTCAGATTATGACGTGTAACCATTATAGAGGAGATCAACAAATAAGGGAGGAAACATGTGATTACAGAACATTAATGTGCGTTTGTATGTTTTGGATGATAGCAGGAAAAGTATAAAACAAAAAAATATAGGCGAGACGGAAGTTATTAAAATGTTAGGTAATTAAATGAAGGAAAGCGTCGACGATAATGAGAAGACCATAGTCCGAAATCAAACACTTTATGTGCGACGGGGTCATCGTTTCTACATGTTGAATTGATTCATATTTATTATTATATTTAGTAATCGTTATAACGCTGAAAATAACACATTTCTAATTTAAAGCTTGCTTTTGAATGAACAGTTATCTAATTTAATGATTGTGTTTGGATGAATAATTAATTCACTTAATATACGTGTTTTAATGTATTGTTCTCTAACTTAATATACGTGTTTTAATGTATCGTTCTCTAACTTAATATATGTGTTTTAATGTATTATTCTCTAACTTAATATACGTGTTTTAATGTATTGTTCTATAACTTAATATATGTGTTTTAATGTATTGTTCTCTAACTTAATATACGTGTTTTAATGTATTGTTCTATAACTTAATATATGTGTTTTAATGTATTGTTCTATAACTTAATATATGTGTTTTAATGTATTGTTCTATAACTTAATATATGTGTTTTAATGTATTGTTCTATAACTTAATATATGTGTTTTAATGTATTGTTCTATAACTTAATATATGTGTTTTAATGTATTGTTCTCTAACTTAATATACGTGTTTTAATGTATTGTTCTCTAACTTAATATATGTGTTTTAATGTATTGTTCTCTAACTTAATATACGTGTTTTAATGTATTGTTCTATAACTTAATATATGTGTTTTAATGTATTGTTCTATAACTTAATATATGTGTTTTAATGTATCGTTCTATAACTTAATATACGTGTTTTAATGTATTGTTCTCTAACTTAATATACGTGTTTTAATGTATCGTTCTCTAACTTAATATATGTGTTTTAATGTATTGTTCTCTAACTTAATATACGTGTTTTAATGTATTGTTCTATAACTTAATATATGTGCTTTAATGTATTGTTCTCTAACTTAATATACGTGTTTTAATGTATCGTTCTCTAACTTAATATATGTGTTTTAATGTATTGTTCTCTAACTTAATATATGTGTTTTAATGTATTGTTCTATAACTTAATATATGTGTTTTAATGTATTGTTCTCTAACTTAATATATGTGTTTTAATGTATTGTTCTCTAACTTAATAAATGTGTTTTAATATGGCTACCTTTTCTAATCTTGTTATCCTTTTCATATTTTTTTTGTCTTAGCTCCACCATATATATCTTTTAATGTCAACACGGATTATTGCAAGTCGCCTGATGTGCATTGGTATATTAGTGCATTTTTAATACACATGATTTCTTGTGCACTTGGGGGAGATTAAGTTAGGCAGTCTGCCGCTGATATGATAGCATCAGCAACCCAAAGCTGATCAAGATCTCACTTCACCTCACAGAAAGTCTCCCCGTTAATAGCCTGTGTCAAAACGAACTGGCTAACGAGGATGTGAATATCCGTTGAGTGCTGCCAGCAATGCTTGAGGCCTTTTGATGTAAGAGAAATGAGAAGATCTATGACAATACGCTGCGACGTCTAGAACAGTACACACAATTACAGCTGCTGCATCACTTTCCCTGGTCTAAGAGACAGTAACTCGTGTCTATCTCTCATCACTCATCCATCATCATCATCATCATCTTATTTTCAGCGGCTCTGTCACCGTTATCATGCTGATAGAGGGTAGAGGTAAAAGTAGAGGTTGCCTTCACGCCTTGCTGAGCGTATGGAAAAGATGCTGTTAGCGGCCATATTTTTATATATCTCTCACATTTGTTGGTGATATGGTCGGTATCACGGCAGGCCAACATATAAGCCAACACATATATCACATATCATTCGAATAAAAACGACGAACCTGAAATGTATGACTTCATGGGCACTAATAGCACCTCTCATTTTATATACATTTCTCTCATATTGTCATCTTTGAGATGCAATTTTACTAGCAGCCATAGAGTGAACCACTATTCTCTGGCTCTCTCTCTCTCTCTCTCTTTCTTTCTCTCTCTCTGTCTCTTACACACACACACACCTACATACAACTACATACACACACATATCATCATCATCATCGAGTGCCATCTTCGCAACGAAGGTTGGGTACCATGGAGCGCCATTCTGCTCTGTCCCTTGCTTTGATGGTGCAGGTTGTCATAGGCTGATTTGTCCATCTTTTGATGTTACTCGTCCATGTTAGTCTTGGTCTGCCTCTGCCTAACACACACACACACACACATATATATATATATACACACACACACCTACACATACATTCTAACAATCATTTCCTTTCACTCTTCTGCTCCAAACGAACGATCATAAAAGTTAGAACATTTTGTTCTAATATTTTGTTCCAGTAATGTGCTTTTACTTTTAAAATAGCAGCATTCCCTCTTAAACTTGGTTTATTTTTCTATCAATTTGGAAATACAAAAAGATGTTTACGAGATTTGATATCTTCCTTATCGTTTGATTTATTTCTTTATTACTTTTATATATATCAGGACAACATATATCTTCCTTATCGTTTGATTTATTTCATTATTACTTTTATATATATCAGGACAATATATATCTTCCTTATTGCTTGATTTATTTCTTTATTATTTTGTGTATATATATATATATATATATATATATATATATATATATATCAGGACAATAAACATCTTGCTTATCGTTTGATTTTATTTGTTATTACTTTATTATATATCAGCTAATTGCTTCACGAGCAATGCAGTTTCCCGTTCTGAACAATGAACATATTTCTTGTCTGTTTAATATCTTCATTATTATATACAAACTAATCGTGTTCAGAATACTACCATTTTCTTGTCTGTTTAATATCTTCATTATTATATACAAACTAATCGTGTTCAGAATACTACCATTTTCTTGTCTGTTTAATATCTTCATTATTATATACAAACTAATCGTGTTCAGAATACTACCATTTTCTTGTCTGTTTAATATCTTCATTATTATATACAAACTAATCGTGTTCAGAATACTACCATTTTCTTGTCGATTAATATCTACATTGACTTGCATAATTTTATAGTCATATCATATTTACAATAAATGATGATCTTATTTATCTCATTCTTATTTATATATGTTCTTGTTTCCTTAGGGACCAATAGGACCAATCGGAGTACCGGGTATACCAGGTTCTGAGGGACCAAAGGTGAACCTAATTTTTCGCTTTAACAATGATACTTTCATGTTCAGTCGTGTATTTTATTCACGGCCTAAAAGGTTAAGAATTCGGTCCCCCATAGAAACGTTTCAGTAAATCCGCCTATGAAAACTTCTTCTTTCCTTCCTTATCTGCCTTTCAGCGTCGAGGGGAAATATAATATGTGGTCTTTTGCTCTTCTGTTCGCTTCTGCTGCTGTTATGTTTCCTAGTGCTTCTAATATTCCATCGACCCATCTTTTTCGTGGTCGACCCTTGGGTCTGGTGTTCTCACAACGCCTATGAAAACGAGCATCTAAATTTTTGAAAGTGTGGGAAGATTATATCAACGAGAAGGCGAACTGGCCGTTTTAACTTCAAACTGAGTTATTGAGTTATTGAGTTATTGAGTTATTGAGTTATTGAGTTATTGAGTTATTGAGTTATTTGAGGGTCATCGTTGGATTCCGAACAAGTCTATAGGTGATCAGATCCCTCCTTCCCCCCCCCCCCCCCTTTCAAGTCCCGCAGTGTCCAGCGACTGACAACTCCAGTTCTGTGTTTGTTGATAAGGCCTCTTACACGCCCACTAGGTTTCTCGTTTCTGGCTGTGCCCATATTAATTTCATTTCATTCGAAGGAGTGACGTGGACTCATTAACTTCAAATGTTGTGGGGGGGGGGGGGGGATTGTAGGTGAGGTTATAATTTTCTGTAAGTATTAGTGTATGTTACACTAACTGAGGAAGGCATATACACTCTTCAAATGTCCAGAGCCCGATACTATGGCAGTATGATGTGAAGCTTTTGTCTGTAATGAAAATAATATAAACATTGCAACTAATGATTTATTATTACTTTTTTAACAAATAAAAATGGAGTAATTTTTCTTACGAATTATTTCGCTCCTTATGTTTATCTTTCTCTATGCTTGCAAAACATGGATATTTGCTGCAGAGCGATCACTGAGATGGGATATTAAACTAGGGATGCAGGTTATGTCACATTCGGATCACATTCATCATCATCATGTGTCATACCGGTTGGCGAAGGCGATCATGTCCTTCCACAATCTTCTATCCACACTGCATCGTATCAGTTACGTTGTTGACTGTTTTCCATGCCATAAAACCAAGCTATCAAGTATTTTTTTCTCTTTGTCGTCCGCGATCTCTCTTTCCTTTTATTTTGCCAGATGTAACCAAGTATTCCAACTTTCCTCTTCTCATGATGTGACCGAAAAATGTTGATTGTTTCTTTCTGATGTTTTTTAGGGGTTTCCTTTTTGTGTTGGCCTCTTTGAGAACTTCCTCATTGGTCTTTTTAGCTGTTCAGGGAACTTTCAACATTCTTCAGAGAAATCCCATCTCTGTGGCCTCTAATCGTCTTTTCATTTGTTTGTCTACTGTCCATGATTCGCTACCATAGTTCAGAATTGGTTCTATATAGCACCGATGAACTCTCTTTCTCATTTTTATTGACATAGATTTGTTGCATAAGATATTTTTCATTTTCTTAAATGCTATTTTGGCCTGAGCTATTCTGCTTTTTATTTCCGTGGTGCATCTTCCATCCGAAGTTATTATTGTGCCCAAGTATTTGACACGTTGCACTTGTTTCAAATTTGTCCTGTTTATTTTTATGCTGCATGCTGGTGATGATTGTTTTTTCGATATGACCATTACTTCTGTTTTCTTACTATTCAGACTGAGACCTTTCTTATTGCTTTCTTTTACTATTATGTCTATCATTTCTTGAAAGTTCATTCTCTGTCTCTGCTATTAAGACTGTGTCATCCGCATATCGCAAATTATTTATGTTGTGACCGTTGAATTCAATTCCTTTTTTGTCAACTATTGATCTCATAATATGTTCGCTGTAAAGTGAAAACAAATCCGGCGACAGAACACAGCCTTGTCTAACTCCTTGTTTTAAATAAGTTAAAATTGTCCTGTTTTGTTGTTAATTCGTATGGATGCTGTTTGTTGCCGGTATATGTTTTTTATGATTCACAGATCCTTTCCATCAATGTTTAATTTCTCCAACATATTGATTATTTCCACATGCTTTACTTTGGATCACATTAGCACCACGAAAAATCACAAAAAGAAATTTGTCATCATTGTAATCTCTCACTGCTGTAAATATAGAAGATGGCATGAGTGTAAATATAGAAGTGATATGAGTGTAAGCATAGAAGACGGTATGGGTGTAAACATAGAAGACGATATGGGTGTAAATATAGAAGACAGTATGAGTGTAAATATAGAAGATGGTATGAGTGTAAATATAGAAGATGGTATGAGTGTAAATATAGAAGATGGTATGAGTGTAAATATAGAAGACGATATGAGTGTAAATATAGAAGACAGTATGAGTGTAAATATAGAAGATGGTATGAGTGTAAATATAGAAGATGGTATGAGTGTAAATATAGAAGATGGTGTGAATGTAAATATAGGAGATGGTATAAATGTAAATATAGAAGATTTCATAAGTGTAAATATAGAAGATGGTATGAGTGTAAATATAGAAGACGGCATGAGTGTAAATATACTAAAGGGAGGTCAAAAAGTAATGCACACCAATTTTTTTCTCGGCTAATAATAAAGATAGGAATATGAAATTTTGCACACTTGGAATATGACATGTTCCAATTATGTGCACCAAATTGCACAGCATTCGGATAGATATTACGCAATCTATGAACCGTTAAAATGGAGCTTGTCAACAATGTCCGTTACAAACAGCGAATTGTCATAGAATTTCTGGTTGCGGAAAAAGAAACTGTGGCAAACATTCATAAACGAATGTGTGCAGTGTATAAATGTTCTGCAGTCGATAGGAGCACAGTTAGTCGCTGGGTTAAGAGAATTAAAGCTGCAGAAAGTGTACGAGTGGAGCTGCATGATTTACCGCGTTCTGGACGTGTTGCCTCGGCTACCAGCACAGACATGTTAAACTGGGCTGATGCCATTATTCGTAAGGATAGGCGTATCACTAGTCAGCAATTGGCATTGCAGCTTACAGTCAGCAAGGGAAGTGCAATCGCAATTTTTAAAACTCTCGGATATTCAAAGATTTGCGCTCGATGGGTTCCTCGGTGCCTAACAAATGATCACAGAGTTCAAAGGAAAACATTCTGTTCTGAATTGTTGTAGCGTTTCAGTGTTGAAGGAGAAATGTTTTTGTCAAAAATTGTTACCGGTGACGAAACATGGGCACATTATTATGAGCCTGAAACAAAAATGCAGTCATTGGAATGGCATCATCCGCAGTCACCAAAAAGAAAAAAATTCAAAACATCTCCATCAGCCGGAAAGGTGATGATCACTGTCTTCTGGGACATTGATGGTGTGATTCTTGTTGATGTAATGACAAGAGGTGAGACAATCAACTCGACAGCTTACATCAATACACTGACAAAACTCAAAAATCGGTTCCACAGAGTTCGGCCTAATAAGCCATCTGCAGATTTGTTGCTTCAACATGACAATGCACGCCCTCACACAAGTCTGGTAACACGGGAAGCAATCAACAAATTTGGTTGGACTGTACTGCCCCATCCTCCTTACAGCCCTGATCTGGCTCCCTCAGATTTCCATCTGTTTGGACCACTCAAAAAATTCCTGCGTGGGACACACTTTGACAATGATGAGGATGTGATCCGTGCAGTTAAAAAATGGCTACGCGAGCAGGACAAAACTTGGTACAAACGAGGCATTCATGACCTAGTTTCGCGTTGGCGTAAGGCAATACGCTTGGACGGAGATTATGTTGAAAAATAGGTAGTGTAAAGGGGATGTTCAGCTACAATCTGTGAAAATTTCACACATTTTGCCCGAATAGTTTCCGAGAAAAAAATTGGTGTGCATTACTTTTTGACCTCCCTACGTAGAATATGGTATGAGTGTAAATATAGAAGACGGTATGAATGTAAATATACATATTACGTATTTTAATTATAATAATTTAAAAATAAGTTGGTTGGAAAGAAAGGGATAAACAAATATCTGGAATAACAAGAAGAGAATCCAAAGTAGTCTGCGTATCTATCCTCAAAAGTTATTTTTGATGCAAACATTTTAATTGTTCATCTCTTGCAAATATAATCAATGTACACTTTCTTGTGCTCTAGTTTATCTTCATTATTGTTTATTACGAAAGCAAACAAACGATAGTTAATCCAGTGAGTCAACGCCTGTTTCTGCTTCTTTGTCAGGTTTACTTCTCTTTTCTTGAGTACGTGAACTTCATGACTTACTAGTGGTCTCATTCTGCAGACATATATATATATATATATATATATATATATATATATATATATATATATATATATGTATATAATGCGCGAAGAACAGGCTTGGTTTAGAAAAGGGAGAAGCTGCCTTGACCACATTTTTACTCTACGACTTAGATTGGAGGAACACATTGAAAAGTAAAAACCTATTGTACTTAACTTCATTGACTTCAAAAAAGCATTTGACAACATTCATATAGATTCTTTGTGGAAAATTATGTGGCGATATGGCTTACCACCAAAAATCATAAATATTATCAAAGACATGTATGATGGCTACACATGTGCAGTTCGTACAGAGGAAGAACTGAGCGAAGGTTTTCTAATAGAAACTGGGGTTAAACAAGGATGTATTTTATCGCCCTTGTTATTTGGAGTTGTTATGGACTTTATAATGAAGAAATGCTGCACTGGTAATAAAGGCATCGGATGGATACAAGGAGATCATTTAGAGGACCTCGACTTTGCTGATGACATAGTTCTCATCAGCAGTCAGATAAAAACGAAGGAACACACAAATGAAATATCATCAATAGCCAGCAAAATTGGGCTTGAGATCAATCATGAAAAGACTAATGCAATGCAAAGTTTACTTCCAACAGACGACAGAATATACATGGAAAACTAACCAGTGGAAGAGATCGACCACTTTATCTATCTTGGAAATCACATTGATCGGGAAGGGGATACAAGTAAAGAAATTAGAATCAGAATGGCTAAAGCAGCAATGTCTTTCAGAAGCTTTGAAAAGTTGTGGAAATGAAAACTCATCAGCACAAACACAAAACTGCGACTATTCAAATCAAATGTACTATCAACCCTTGGTTGGCGAGAAGTCGCCAATCAACCACTAATATCTACAGTAATCAAGAATAAAAGACGATGGTCATAAATTGGACATGTAATGAGGAGAGATAATAAGCGAATAACAAAGCAAACCCTCATGTGGGAAACAACAGGTAAGAGGAAAAGAGGCCGACTCAGAGAGACACTGAGAAGAACATTGATCAGAGAGGCAATAGCAGCAGGAATCAGCTCTCTCAATGAGATAGAGTAGCTCGCACAGAACACAGAGACAATTGGCGAGATTTGATAAAATATCTTTACAAGGATTGAAAACTGCTAGAATAAAAATTTATATAAGAGAAACAGTATCTAGGTCTATGTCCTATGGGTCGGCTACGGCTTGAAAGGCTAATATATATATACATATTTATATATAGTGGCATTTGGCGTCTTCACAGACGGTTGGTAACAAACAATCATGATAAATCAGTAGTTTGTTAAAAATATTAGTGTCTCTTGCTGGAAGCTGTTTTCCTGAACAGCTTCTTTCGTGGTTGAATCTATCAATTTTGGACAGACAAAATCATCCACAGAACGAAGAAGATGTATTCGTAGTGAATGGCCTCGTCTCCTTTCTCATGCGCCTTTTATCTTCTCAATTTGGTGTCGATGCTGCCTCGAAGGTTGCCATGCCATTTTTTTATTTTTGTTCTCCATGTACTACAATCTACAGCCAGATTTTCACAGTTTCTTTCATTGATAGAGAATTCTCTCAAGGAAGCCCTGCAAACATCCTTGTATCTTAGCATTGGTCTGCCCGTTGGTCACTTTCCATCCTTTAGTTCTCCATACAATGTTTGTTTGGGAATACGATTTTTGCCATTCTTCTTGCATGACCCAGCCACCATAGTCTACAACTCCTAAGTATTGCGATGATGGGTGGGAGTTTGACTCGTAAGGCATTAGAGTTAGTTACTTTGTCCTGCCATGATCGATGGGAGTTTGACTCGTTGTAAGACATTAGAGTTAGTTACTTTGTCCTGCCATGATGGATGGGAGTTTGACTCGTTGTAAGACATTGAAGTTAGTAACTTTGTCCTGCCATGATGGATGGGAGTTTGACTCGTTGTAAGACATTAGAGTTAGCTGCTTTGTCCTGCCATGATGGATGGGAGTTTGACTCGTTGTAAGAGATTAGAGTTAGCTTCTTTGTCCTGTCATTTGATATTCATAATCTTTTGAAGGGTAAGCACATGCTGTTTAACCTTTTCTTCTGCCCTGCATAGGTAGTCCACGTTTCTGATCCGTATAGAAGTGTAAAAAGCGCACAAATTAGGTAAATTTGAATATTAGTCCTAAGTGTTAATTTGATGTTGGCCCATAAAATAAAAAAAGTAAAGTACCACCGTCAGGCCAAGTGGCGTATATGGAATATAGTATTAGTGACTATAATTTTTACAGATCTTCGGCGCATGATTATTTGGGTAATGTGGGTGGTATTACGCCCGTGCCGCTCTACTTTCCCGAGATAAAAAATCCGGTACCCATTTAAGACTGGGTGAACCAGGAAGCCATCGATCAGGATCGAACCCGATCTCTCGACCTTTGTAGTCCAGCTCACTAACCACTGAGCTATCGCGGCCTGTGTTGAACCATGCTCTATATCTAAGTTTACTAAATGTGGAAGCCGCCTTCCCGATTCGGGAATGTATTTCTTCTTCAAGGGAGACATTGGTTGTGACCATAGAACCGAGATAGGTAAACTTTAGCACAGATTCAAGGGAGACATTGGTTGTGACCATAGAACCGAGATAGGTAAACTTTAGCACAGATTCAAGGGAGACATTGGTTGTGACCATAGAACCGAGATAGGTAAACTTTAGCACAGATTCAAGGGAGACATTGGTTGTGACCATAGAACCGAGATAGGTAAACTTTAGCACAGATTCAAGGGAGACATTGGTTGTGACCATAGAACCGAGATAGGTGAACATTAGCACAGATTCAAGGGAGACATTGGTTGTGACCATAGAACCGAGATAGGTGAACTTTAGCACAGATTCAAGGGAGACATTGGTTGTGACCATAGAACCGAGATAGGTAAACTTTAGCACAGATTCAAGGGAGACATTGGTTGTGACCATAGAACCGAGATAGGTAAACTTTAGCACAGATTCAAGGGAGACATTGGTTGTGACCATAGAACCGAGATAGGTAAACTTTAGCACAGATTCAAGGGAGACATTGGTTGTGACCATAGAACCGAGATAGGTAAACTTTAGCACAGATTCAAGGGGGTGTTATTTAATGATAGAGCTGCAGGACTGACTACACCTGTTGAAGTACCACAGTCTTCTGTATACTTATTGACAGGGAAAATAAATCACGTGATTTATTGAACGTTTAACAACAGTGGTTATAATATACATTCAATGTTTGATATCCCTGTGGTCCAGTACATATGCTTGTTTATCCACTCTGTTCCTCGCAGTCGTAAACATGTATGTCTTTATTATTATCTGATTGTGATGCTTTAATCTTTTTATTCTTCTACGGTTCAGCTCCCTGTGGAGCATAGGTCTTCAACAAACACTTTCCAAGCCGTTCTGTTTCCTGCCATTCTTTTAAGATCATTCCGTAATCCTCACCATCTTCATCTCTGCTTCCCTCTGTCTTCTCCAAGAATACCCTGGTCTTCCTCTTTGTCTTTTCCCGATGGGATTACAAAAAGGGCCTGTTGTGTAATACCCTCAGTTGGCTTCTGCAGTGTGTGTCCTATCCAGCGCCATCGGCTTTAATCTTGAATCTACCGGATTTCAGATTCTTGTGTTTCAGCATTTGTTTTTCTAACCGCAGTGTCTGCCACATTCTATATCTGTCCTTTATCACAGTGTTCTCTATATCTGCCTTTTATCAGTGTTCTCTATATCTGTCCTTTATCACAGTGTTCTCTATATCTGCCTTTTATCACAGTGTTCTCTATATCTGTCCTTTATCACAGTGTTCTCTATATCTGCCTTTTATCACAGTGTTCTCTATATCTGCCTTTTATCACAGTGTTCTCTATATTTGCCTTTTATCACAGTGTTCTCTATATTTGCCTTTGATCACAGTGTTCTCTATATCTGCCTTTTATCACAGTGTTCTCTATATCTGCCTTTTATCACAGTGTTTTCTATATTTGCCTTTTATCACAGTGTTCTCTATATCTGCCTTTTATCACAGTGTTCTCTATATCTGCCTTTTATCAAAGTGTTCTCTATATTTGCCTTTTATCACAGTGTTCTCTATATCTGCCTTTTATCACAGTGTTCTCTATATCTGCCTTTTATCACAGTGTTCTCTATATTTGCCTTTTATCACAGTGTTCTCTATATTTGTCTTTTATCACACTGTTCTCTATATCTGCCTTTTATCACAGTGTTCTCTATATCTGCCTTTTATCACAGTGTTCCCTGTATTTGTATTGTTTTACCTACAATCAACACATTACAGGAACAATCAATCTGCATACGCTTCGAGAAAAGCGGGGACGGGCCGTGAAGCGGATATGGGAATGTCTGAACTGCAATGAAACTGATTCCATAAATAGAATAGAATATAATAGAACATCGTTGTCTTACCTCACACACAGACAGGATAAACAAAATCAATATTTATTTGTTATTGTATTGACGCGCACATTTTTTTTTATCTTCTTTTTTTTTTTTAAATACAACTAAACATAAATTTGAAATTTTTTCTCTCTCTCACTCTCTCTCTCACACTCTTTCACACTCTCTCTCGCACTCTCTCTCACACTCCTCTTTCTCACACTCCTCTCTCTCACTCTCTCTCACATACTCTCTCACACTCCTCTCTTTCACACTCATTATCTTACTCTCTCTCTCATACTCTCTCACACTCCTCTCTCTCTCACTCTCTCACACTCCTCTCTCGCACTCTCTCTCACACTCCTCTCTCTCACTCTCTCTCACTCTCTCTCACACTCCTCTCTCGCACTCTCTCTCACACTCCTCTCTCTCACACTCCTCTCTCTCTCTCACTCTCTCCCACTCTCTCTCACACTCCTCTCTCTCACTCTCTCTCTCACTCTCTCTCACACTCTCTCCCCCTCTCTCTCCGCCTTCCTGACGTGCATGCTATAACTGAATGTCTTTCTCGATGTTTCCATTTTCAGGGGCAGGTCGGACCAAGAGGACCTGACGGGCCGAGAGGTCAACCTGGTACAGACGGCCGAATTGTGAGTTATAGTTGCTTCCCTTTGACGAAAGCTCCAATAATGTAATTCTGATAAATGTAGAAGTCACGAAGTTGTGCAACACAAGATGACTAACCGATGGTCTATCGAGGGCTGGAATAGCACAGTTGTTGTGCCGTTGTTCTTGGGCTGACAGGTCCAAGTCGACACAGCTGATTTAAATGGACACTTGACATACAGAGCGGTATCAAGGTCAAGGAAAGCCCTGACCCTTTTATTTCCATGCATCCCGAAAACATTATGGACAGATTCACTGATCTACTGAGAGAAAAACTTCGACTCGACTTTGAAACCCGACTGACCACTAAACTGCTGAGAGAAAAACTTCGACTTTGATCCAGACCGATCACTGATCTACTGAGAGAAAAACTTCGACTTTGATCCAGACCGATCACTGATCTACTGAGAGAAAAACTTCGACTTTGATCCAGACCGATCACTGATCTACTGAGAAAAAAACTTCGACTTTGATACCGTCCCGACTAACTTAAATAGGTAGTTGATTTTTTTCCCGTCCTAGGAAAGAAAGGAAATAGAGATCTTATATTTATTGGCAAAAGCAATAGTCAACTCAAAACAGTGAAGAACTCGAAATTGTAACAAACTATGAATTTCTGGGATCTGTAGTAACTAAATATAAGTAACATATATAACAATGAACACTAACTGCCAAAAAGAGGTCAAAAGAAGATTAACAATAGCAACACGATAATTAAATGTCACGAAGAATATGTGGCACAAGACAGTAAAATTTAAATTACTAAGGAGATGTATATTTCCAATAGTAACATACAGCTGTGAATCATGGACCATCTCAATGAAGAAAATCGATTCATTCGAAACAAAATACTACAGAAAAATCTTAAGAGAAATAAAGAAAATAGCAATGAAGAAATATTAAAAGATTTAAACATAAAAAGAACAGGTTTATAAACACCATTCTACAGGGAAAATTAAAATACAAATCACTGTCAAAAGATACAGCCGGTTGGAAAGAAGAATAATGGAAGGCTTACTTTCTGGGCAACGAGACAGGGGCAGACTAAAATAAAGGTGGTTTCTAGACACCAAGGAGACCTTGAACATGACAAGAGAGGAAGTTGGAGACAGGGATTCTGTCTGTTGTGAATGCAACGTTTAATGGGAAATCTGGCTATAGACAGAGATTCTCTAGTCGGGCTGTTGTTAATGTAACGTTCTGTGGCAGATCTGGCTAGAGACAGAGATTCTCTTAGACGGGCTGTTGTTAATGCAACGTTCTGTGGCAGATCTGGCTAGAGACAGAGATTCTCTCAGACGGGCTGTTGTTAATGTAACGTTCTGTGGCAGATCTGGCTAGAGACAGAGATTCTCTTAGACGGGCTGTTGTTAATGCAACGTTTAATGGGAAATCTGGCTATAGACAGAGATTCTCTTAGACGGGCTGTTGTTAATGTAACGTTCTGTGGCAGATCTGGCTAGAGACAGAGATTCTCTCAGACGGGCTGTTGTTAATGTAACGTTCTGTGGCAGATCTGGCTAGAGACAGAGATTCTCTCAGACGGGCTGTTGTTAATGCAACGTTCTGTGGCAGATCTGGCTAGAGACAGAGATTCTCTAGTCGGGCTGTGGTGAATGTAACGTTCTGTGGGAGACCTGGCTAGAGACAGAGATTCTCTTAGACGGGCTGTTGTTAATGCAACGTTCTGTGGCAGATTTGGCTAGAGACAGAGATTCTCTAGTCGGGCTGTGGTGAATGTAACGTTCTGTGGGAGACCTGGCTAGAGACAGAGATTCTCTCAGGCGGGCTGTGATGAATGTAACGTTCTGTGGCAGATATGGCTAGAGACAGAGATTCTCTCAGACGGGCTGTAGTGAATGTAACATTGTGTGGAAAACCTGGCTGGAGACATAGATTCTGTCAGACGGAATGTGGTGAATGCAACGTTTTGTACAGGACATGTGACGTGATGATGAGAAAGAAAGAAAACACTGGCATGACGCTGACAAAATTACAACAAATTTGCTGACCTAAACCAATATGGACATTAATCAATATGACATTAATCAATATGGACATTAATCAATAGGGACATTAACCAATATGGACACTAATCAATGTGTCATTTATCAATATGGGCATAAACCGATATGGACATTAATCAATATGGGCATTAATCAATGTGTCATTAATCAATATGGACGTTAATCAATATGGACATTAATCAATATGTCATTAATCAATATGGACATTAATCAATATCGGCATTAATCAATATGGACATAAACCAATACTGACATTAATCAATATGATCATAAACCAACCTAGATATTAATCAATATGGACATTAATCATTATGGGTATTAATCAACTTCATATAAACAATCAAAATTGATGGACTTCTTTCATTAAAAAAATGTCCAGCTATTGCACTATTGGTTCGTAGTGACGTAAGCACAATTCTGACACTAGAACCCTGACCATTAAGGTCGTGAGAATTTCCAAGCAAGCGCGTCCACTCTTTCATTTTCACTAGCATCCGAAAAAAAAAACAACGTACTCACTTAAAATGTATTTAAAGTTTGTGCAAAAAGTGCTTCTATTTTTGTCAAATATATCGATTGTTATTTTTTTTATAAATCAGTGTATTTCTTAAATGCATTTACATTAATTCTTCTGATGTTTACAAAAAAGAACAGCTTTTTGTTTGTAACAACTTGTGTGTTTGTGAGAAATTTGTTTGCACTTTTACTCTAAGAACATCCGTTATGTGCTCAGAATAGACGTGAACAGAAGACACGTGTCAGGTCTATATGTAGACGACGAGTGGAAAAATAAAACAAGGAAGACCAAAATACATTCTACTAACACAATTAACACAGAGGATTCAACTATGGGCTTAAGAGTTAAACAAGACCTTGAAGACCTAACAGTGAATCGCTAGACTTAGAAAATTATTATTTCTGTTTCGTTTTTTTTGTATTCGATTCCAGGGGAGCTAACTTTAGTTTACAATTTTTATCTAATATTTCTGCCGATTAAAAGAATGACATCCTTTATTAAAATTGTCCCCTTAACACTATTTTAAGGCAGTGTCATTCTCACCATTATTACAAATATATATTTTATTTAATGATAATATTTAAGTTTAACGGTTTAACTTGATGACATAGTTTAGATATCGCACGTTAGTCAACTGTGTCGAACGTTTGAACTTGATAACAGTTTAGATATCGCACGTTAGTCAACTGTGTCGAACATTTGAACTTGATGACAGTTTAGATATCGCACGTTAGTCAACTGTTTCTAACGTTTGAACTTGATAACAGTTTAGATATCGCACGTTAGTCAACTGTTTCTAACGTTTGAACTTGATGACAATTTAGATATCGCACGTTAGTCAACTGTTTCTAACGTTTGAACTTGATGACAGTTTAGATATCGCACGTTAGTCAACTGTTTCTAACGTTTGAACTTGATGACAATTTAGATATCGCACGTTAGTCAACTGTTTCTAACGTTTGAACTTGATGACAATTTAGATATCGCACGTTAGTCAACTGTTTCTAACGTTTGAACTTGATGACAATTTAGATATCGCACGTTAGTCATTGTGTCTAACGTTTGAACTTGATAACAGTTTAGATATCGCACGTTAGTCATTGTGTCTAACGTTTGAACTTGTTGACACTTTAGATATCGCACGTTAGTCAACTGTGTCTAACGTTTGAACTTGATCACAGTTTAGATATCGCACGTTAGTCATTGTGTCTAACGCAGTCAAATTAATCTGGAGGTAATGATTTAACAGTGGTTTCATATAAAACGCTTATTATAAATCAAGGACGCGAGTGATGTTTGATGTCAAAAGTAAAGAAGATGAAGAAGATAGTAGCGATAACAGTAACTCATAAGTGCAGTGAAAGCCAAAGATGATAAGTAGAGAATTTTTTTAAAGGGAACATTAAGAGGGTTGAACAATAAGATCAAAGTAAAGTGTCGAAGTCGAGACTGAGACCAATTGTTTTATGAGAACATCAATAGAAGCTGGAGGAGAGTAGATTCGAGAAGCCATAGATTACAACAATAACAATTTCCAGTCACTTCTTGCGGGATTCGAACACAGCACCTTCCTGACTCACCTCCAGACCACCCATACACCTTGTGAGAAGTTAATTGTCAAAAACAAGCAAATTAGCGGCCATGATGACCATGATCATTCTACACAGAATCATTAATATAATTATACAAAGCGAAAATATGTCAGTGTTTTTTTCTGTCCTCTAGGGTTCATCAGGACCAATGGGACCTATAGGTCCTATAGGACCTCCTGGCCAGCCAGGATTTATGGGCCCACCGGTGAGAAGTTTTTAAATCTCTTCATGTGCTAGTCTTGTTGCCTTTTTCTTGTGCTACTCTTGTTGCCTTTTTCTTGTGCTACTTTTGTTGCCTTTTTCTTGTGCTACTCTTGTTGCCTTTTTCTTGTGCTAGTCTTGTTGCCTTCTTCATGTGCTAGTCTTGTTGTCTTCTTCTTGTGCTAGTCTTGTTGCCTTCATCTTGTGCTAGTCTTGTTGCCTTTTTCTTGTGCTACTCTTGTTGTCTTCTTCTTGTGCTAGTCTTGTTGCCTTCTTCTTGTGCTAGTCTTGTTGCCTTTTTCTTGTGCTACTCTTATTGCCTTCTTCTTGTGCTAGTCTTGTTGCCATCTTCTTGTGCTAGTCTTGTTGCCTTTTTCTTGTGCTACTCTTGTTGTCTTCTTCATGTGCTAGTCTTGTTGTCTTCTTCTTGTGCTAGTCTTGTTGCCTTTTTCTTGTGCTACTCTTGTTGTCTTCTTCATGTGCTAGTCTTGTTGCCATCTTCTTGTGCTAGTCTTGTTGCCTTTTTCTTGTGCTACTCTTGTTGTCTTCTTCATGTGCTAGTCTTGTTGTCATCTTCTTGTGCTAGTCTTGTTGCCTTTTTCTTGTGCTACTCTTGTTGTCTTCTGCTTGTGCTAGTCTTGTTGTCTTCTTCTTGTGCTAGTCTTGTTGCCTTCTTCTTGTGCTAGTCTTGTTGCCATCTTCTTGTGCTACTCTTGTTGCCTTCTTCTTGTGCTAGTCTTGTTGCTTTCTTCTTGTGCTAGTCTTGTTGCCATCTTCTTGTGCTAGTCTTGTTGTGTTCTTCTTGTGCTAGTCTTGTTGCCTTCTTCTTGTGCTAGTCTTGTTGTCTTCTTCTTGTGCTACTCTTGTTGCCTTCTTCTTGTGCTAGTCTTGTTGCCTTCTTCTTGTGCTAGTCTTGTTGCCTTCTTCTTGTGATAATCTTGTTGCCATCTTCTTGTGCTAGTCTTGTTGTCTTCTTCTTGTGCTAGTCTTGTTTTCTTCTTGTGCTAGTCTTGTTGCCTTCTTCTTGTGCTAGTCTTGTTGCCATCTTCTTGTGCTAGTCTTGTTGCCATCTTCTTGTGCTAGTCTTGTTGCCATCCTCTTGTGCTAGTCTTGTTGCCATCTTCTTGTGCTAGTCTTGTTGCCTTCTTCTTGTGCTAGTCTTATTGCCATCTTCTTGTGCTAGTCTTGTTGCCATCTTCTTGTGCTAGTCTTGTTGCCATCTTCTTGTGCTAGTCTTGTTGCCTTCTTCTTGTGCTAGTCTTGTTGCCTTCTTCTTGTGCTAGTCTTGTTGCCATCTTCTTGTGCTAGTCTTGTTGCCATCTTCTTGTGCTAGTCTTGTTGCCATCTTCTTGTGCTAGTCTTGTTGCCTTCTTCTTGTGCTAGTCTTGTTGCCATCTTCTTGTGCTAGTCTTGTTGCCATCTTCTTGTGCTAGTCTTGTTGTCTTCTTCTTGTGCTAGTCTTGTTGCCATCTTCTTGTGCTAGTCTTGTTGCCTTCTTCTTGTGCTAGTCTTGTTGTCTTCTTCTTGTACTAGTCTTGTTGCCTTCTTCTTGTGCTAGTCTTGTTGTCTTCTTCTTGTACTAGTCTTGTTGCTATCTTCTTGTGCTAGTCTTGTTGTCTTCTTCTTGTGCTAGTCTTGTTGTCTTCTTCTTGTACTAGTCTTGTTGCCTTCTTCTTGTGCTAGTCTTGTTGTCTTCTTCTTGTACTAGTCTTGTTGCTATCTTCTTGTGCTAGTCTTGTTGCCTTCTTCTTGTGCTAGTCTTGTTGTCTTCTTCTTGTACTAGTCTTGTTGCCTTCTTCTTGTGCTAGTCTTGTTGTCTTCTTCTTGTACTAGTCTTGTTGCCTTCTTCTTGTGCTAGTCTTGTTGCCTTCTTCTTGTACTAGTCTTGTTGCTATCTTCTTGTGCTAGTCTTGTTTTCTTCTTGTGCTAGTCTTGTTGCCTTCTTCTTGTGCTACTCTTGTTGTCTTCTTCTTGTGCTAGTCTTGTTGCCTTCTTCTTGTGCTACTCTTGTTGTCTTCCTCTTGTGCTAGTCTTGTTGCCATCTTCTTGTGCTAGTCTTGTTGCCTTCTTCTTGTGCTAGTCTTGTTGTCATCTTCTTGTGCTAGTCTTGTTGTCATCTTCTTGGGCTAGTCTTGTTGCCTTCTTCTTGTGCTAGTCTTGTTGCCTTCTTCTTGTGCTAGTCTTGTTGCCATCTTCTTGTGCTAATCTTGTTGCCTTCTCCTTGTGCTAGTCTTGTTGCTATCTTCTTGTGCTAGTCTTGTTGCCATCTTCTTGTGCTAGTCTTGTTGCCTTCTTCTTGTGCTAGTCTTGTTGCCATCTTCTTGTGCTAGTCTTGTTGCCTTCTTATTGTGCTAGTCTTGTTGCCTTCTTCTTGTGCTAGTCTTGTTGCCTTCTTCTTGTGCTAGTCTTGTTGCCTTCTTCTTGTGCTAGTCTTGTTGCCTTCTTCTTGTGCTAGTCTTGTTGCCATTTTCTTGTGCTAGTCTTGTTGTCTTCTTCTTGTGCTAGTCTTGTTGTCTTCTTCTTGTGCTAGTCTTGTTGTCTTCTTCTTGTGCTAGTCTTGTTGTCTTCTTCTTGTGCTACTCTTGTTGTCTTCTTCTTGTGCCAGTCTTTTTGCCTTCTTCTTGTGCTAGTCTTGTTGCCTTCTTCTTGTGCTAGTCTTGTTGCCTTCTTCTTGTGCTAGTCTTGTTGCCTTCTTCTTGTGCTACTCTTGTTGTCTTCTTCTTGTGCTAGTCTTGTTGCCTTCTTCTTGTGCTAGTCTTGTTGCCATCTTCTTGTGCTAGTCTTGTTGCCTTCTTATTGTGCTAGTCTTGTTGTCTTCTTCTTGTGCTAGTCTTGTTGCCATCTTCTTGTGCTAGTCTTGTTGCCTTCTTATTGTGCTAGTCTTGTTGCCTTCTTCTTGTGCTAGTCTTGTTGCCTTCTTCTTGTGCTAGTCCTTTTGTCTTCTTCTTGTGCTAGTCTTGATGCCTTCTTCTTGTGATAATCTATTTGCCTTCTTCTTGTACTAGTTTTGTTGCCTTCTTCTTGTGATAATCTTGTTGCCTTCTTCTTGTGTTAATCTTGTTGCCTTCTTCTTGTGCTAGTCTTGTTGCCTTTTCTTGTGCCAGTCTTGTTGCCTTCTTCTTGTGCTAGTCTTGTTGCCTTCTTCTTGTGCTAGTCTTGTTGTCTTCTTCTTGTACTAGTTTTGTTGCCTTCTTCTTGTGATAATCTTGTTGCCTTGCTTTAATGAGCACGTTTTTTTGTGCCCTAAGAGTCTTTCATGAAACTCTGTTGCTTTTTTTCACCTAATATTTTTATAATTTTTTTCCAGTTTAATTTCCTTGATTTTTTCTGATTTTTTTGGGGATGTAATTGAATATTTGATTATCTAGAGGCAAAACGGGCACTCTAACTCTAATCCCAGCGTTGTGCTACCAATGGTACAACGCTGGACCCTAGATGCAAGAACAATAAGCAAAATAACGTCTACTGAGATGAAATGTGTTAGACGAATGACAGGAAACAGTCTGAGAGACAAGACCAGAAATAAAGAACTGAGGAAAAAAGATGTATTATAAGATATAAATTAAAAATAAAAGCTATATATACATTTATAAAGAAACAGATAAAATGGCTTGGTCACGTGATAAGGCAGCGTGATTAAAGCACAACATAACGAGGCTTCAATAAATGTTGCGAGAACACCAGACCCAAGGGCCGACCACGAAAAATATGGATTAATAGAATATTATAAACATAACTAGGACACATAAAGTAGAACCTATAACAGCAGTAGAGGCCAACAGAATAGCAAATGACAGCAAATTGTTTATCTCTTCTCGGCGCTGTAAAGCAAATGGGATATGAAAGAAGTAGAAGATGATGAAGATTGCAGTGAAATAAAAAACAAAACAAAAAAATTAAAAAGACTAAATTTTGGAAGATCAGAAAAGTTTTCAAATTGTTGAACTCAAGTGTATTTAATATTGAAAGAAATGGCAAGATTACGTCAAAAATAGGGAACAGGGCATGAAAGCCAAAAACAAAAAAATAGAAAGTAATATTCTATAAAGTAAACAAGGAAATAAAGGGAAAAACAAGATAGATGAAAGGAGTAAAGTAACGCGGCAAAGATAGAAGAAGAAAGGAAATAATAAAATCAAATAGGCTGCAGCTATACAATAATACATGTTGTTCTATGTGAACCCATGACCATGTTATATGTTAGTTCATTACCTTGTTACATGTGAATTCGTGATTCTGTTGCATGTGAGTTCTTGTTACATATGAGGTCTTGGTTTTGTTAAATAAGAGTTCTTGATCTTGTTACGTGTGAGTTCTGTTCTTATTACTTGTGAGCTTATGTGCTTGTTACATGTGAGTTTATGTGCTTGTTACATGTGAGCATATGTTCTTTCCATGCGAGTTCATGCTCTTGTTACGTGTGAATTAATGATCATTGCACATATTTACATATGCAGGGACCACCGGGACCTCCAGGGGACAGGGGACAAGTGGTAAGTGTTGTGGAATTTGATCAGTTGGTTTGTTAGAAGAGTTGTTAAGTTGTGTTATTGTTGTGTTTTTTGTTGTTGTTGAATGTTGATTGATGGTTTATTGAGTTATTTTATGATCGATTGTTGAGAGAGTTATTTGTTAGTTTATAACGCGAGGTGTTTTGTAAGATATTAATGAGAGGGTTTTTTGTTAGTTTATGACGCGAGGTGTTTGGTGAGAGGGTTATTTGTTAGTTTATAACGCGAGGTGTTTGGTAGTATATTAGTGAGAAAGTTATTTGTTAGTTTATAACGTGAGGTGTTAGGTAAGATATTAGTGAGAGAGTTATTTGTTAGTTTATAACGTGAGGTGTTAGGTAAGATATTAGTGAGAGAGTTATTTGTTAGTTTATAACGCGAGGTGTTAGGTAAGATATTAGTGAGAAAGTTATTTGTTAGTTTATAACGCGAGGTGTTAGGTAAGATATTAGTGAGAGAGTTATCTGTTAGTTTATAACGCGAGGTGTTAGGTAAGATATTAGTGAGAGAGTTGTTTGTTAGTTTATAACGCAAGGTGTTTGGTAAGATATTAGTGAATGGGTTATTTGTTAGTTTATAACGCGAGTTGTTAGGTAAGATATTAGTGAGAGAGTTATTTGTTAGTTTATAACGCGAGGTGCTAGGTAAGATATTGTTGAGAGAGTTATTTATTCGTTTATAACGCGAGGTGCTAGGTAAGATATTAATGAGAGAGTTATTTGTTAGTTTATAACGCGAGGTGCTAGGTAAGATATTAGTGAGATAGTTATTTGTTAGTTTATGACGCGAGGTGTTTGGTAAGATATTAGTGAGAGAGTTGTTTGTTAGTTTATGACGCGAGGTATTTGGTAAAATATTAATGAGAGAGTTATTTGTTAGTTTATGTCGCGAGGTGTTTGTAAGATATTATTGAGAGAGTTGTTTGTTAGTTTATAACGCGAGGTGCTTGGTAAGATATTAGTGAGACAGTTATTTGTTAGTTTATGACGCGAGGTGCTAGGTAAGATATTAGTGAGAGAGTTATTTGTTAGTTTATAACGCGAGGTGTTTGGTAAGATATTAGTGAGAGAGTTGTTTGTTAGTTTATAACGCGAGGTGTTAGGTAAGATATTAGTGAATGGGTTATGTGTTAGTTTATAACGCGAGTTGTTAGGTAAGATATTAGTGAGAGAGTTATTTGTTAGTTTATAACGCGAGGTGCTAGGTAAGATATTAGTGAGAGAGTTATTTGTTAGTTTATAACGCGAGGTGCTAGGTAAGATATTAATGAGAGAGTTATTTGTTAGTTTATAACGCGAGTTGTTAGGTAAGATATTAGTGAGAGAGTTATTTGTTAGTTTATAACGCGAGGTGCTAGGTAAGATATTAGTGAGAGAGTTATTTGTTAGTTTATAACGCGAGGTGCTAGGTAAGATATTAATGAGAGAGTTATTTGTTCGTTTATAACGCGAGGTGTTTGGTAAGATATTAGTGAGAGAGTTATTTGTTAGTTTATAACGCGAGGTGCTAGGTAAGATATTAATCAGAGAGTTATTTGTTCGTTTATAACGCGAGGTGTTTGGTAAGATATAGTGAGAGAGTTATTTGTTAGTTTATGACGCGAGGTGTTTGTAAGATATTAATGAGAGAGTTGTTTGTTAGTTTATAACGCGAGGTGTTTGATAAGATATTAGTGTGAGAGTTATTTGTTAGTTTATGACGCGAGGTGTTTGTAAGTTATTAGTGAGAGAGTTATTTGTTAGTTTATGACGCGAGGTGTTTGTAAGATATTAATGAGAGAGTTATTTGTTAGTTTTTAACGCGAGGTGTTTGGATAATAGATTAGTTACTAGGTGAATATTATGAGTAAATTACAAATTAAAGGTTTATTATAAAAAAAATTAGTTTGAGCTAAAATAATTTTAACGTCCTCCCATAGTTTAAAGTTAAGAAATATTGTAAGTATTTAGTGCTATAATCTGTATTGTTTTACGTTTTCTAGAGTTTATTAAATTAGAATGTAAGTATTTAGTGCTACAATCTGTATTGTTTCACTTTTTCTAGAGTTTATTAAATTATAATGGAAGTATTTAGTACTACAGTCAAGATTAATTGTGTTTTCCCAGAGCATCAGCCCTGGACATCCAACAGACAGAGGAGAACAACGCGGCCCAGTGGGGTTAACAGTAAGATCATGTTTCTCTTAAATGTAACACAAGTCTACACATTTTCGAACGTTATTTTTATAAACATTGGTCCTACAATGTTGTTATGATTAAACAAGGCGATTTCAAATGTCATCATGAGTCTCTCCAATTAGCTTTTATGTGTATGAAATAATCAATAATCCCTGGACGTCAGACGAATGTCAATAATGCCAGTACGTCAGACTAATGTCAATAATGTCAGAACGTCATATTAATGTCAATAATGCCAGTACGTCAGACTAATGTCAATAATGTTAGAACTTCATATTAATGTCAATAATGCCAGTACGTCAGACTAATGTCAATAATGTTAGAACTTCATATTAATGTCAATAATGTCAGAACGTCATATTAATGTCCATAATGCCATACGTCAGACTAATGTCAATAATACCAGTACGTCAGACTAATGTCAATAATGTCAGAACGTCATATTAATGTAAATAATGTCAGTACGTCAAACTAATGTCAATAATACCAGTACGTCAAACTAATGTCAATAATACCAGTACGTCAAACTAATGTCAATAATGCCAGTACGTCAAACTAGTGTCAATAATGTCAGAACGTCATATTAATGTCAATAATGCCAGTACGTCAAACTAATGTCAATAATGCCAGTACGTCAAACTAATGTCAATAATGCCAGTACGTCAAACTAATGTCAATAATGCCAGTACGTCAAACTAATATCAATAATGTCAGAACGTCATATTAATGTCAATAATGCCAGTACGTAAAACTAATGTCAATAATGTCAGAACGTCATATTAATGTCAATAATGCCAGCACGTCAGACGAATGCCAATAATGCCAGTACGTCACACTAATGTCAGAACGTCAAACTAATGTCAATAATGTCAGTACGTCAGACTAATGTCAGAACGTCAAACTAATGTCAATAATGTCAGTACGTCAGACTATAATGTCAATAATATCAGAACGTCAGACTAATGTCAATAATATCAGAACGTCAGACTAATGTCAATAATATCAGAACGTCAGACTAATGTCAATAATATCAGAACGTCAGACTAATGTCAATAATATCAGAACGTCAGACTAATGTCAATAATATCAGAACGTCAGACTAATGTCAATAATATCAGAACGTCAGACTAATGTCAATAATATCAGAACGTCAGACTAATGTCAATAATATCAGAACGTCAGACTAATGTCAATAATATCAGAACGTCAGACTAATGTCTATAATGTTTGCCTTTCTCCTTCTTCTCATGTTTCTTCAAAACAATTAGTTTGATTTCTTCTTGGGCTTTATTAAAACTGCAGTCACGTGCTCATCTGTGTCATATTCCCAAAATAAAATGGAAAAAATAAACAGCACTGACATTTCACAAATTGTTTATTTTCTAAATGAACATTTATATCCTTACCATCATAACTCCATGGACAATCTATTTCCCAGTTATTTGTTTCTTGCATTCAAGCATTGGGGCGTTTCTTGTTTTCCTGCAATAAAATGCGATTATTGAATGGTTCCCAATTGCCCATGTGCCTTTTCTCCATAGCAGCAACGCCTTTGTGAAGTCTCCGACCACGATCATCGCTCATTGCGCCACAGTTTGGTGTAGTGAAATCGAGTTGCGAGTGTAAGAAATGAACATTCACAGATATGCTGCAGTCAAACCTTTTGTACATCATGAGATTTATCTGCAATTTTCTGGTAGTTGTCTGTTCTGTTGTTTGTTGTTTCAAAAACAATATTTTTTAACCACAAACTGAAATTCTACCCAAGCAGCTTTTTTTTTTTTTTTGACATGCAACACGTAAAGGAACTCTGCATCTGTAACTATCTTTCTTTACAACATATTTTACCATTGCAGGCGTATGTCCGTCCCCAGGGGATGGGTGACGGGGGGGGGGGGGGACTCACGACAAGACCAGAGAAATAAAGGCCGCTTGGTTAAAGCAGCACCAAGGGGTGTGTGACTCAGGATTTTTATTTCACCCCCTTTGTGTGTGCATGTCTGTGTTAGTCACCTCTAGTGACTCGGGCAGATGGTGCTCGTAAACCTGGGAGGGCCGACCATCTAAAGGCAGAATCCCCCTACAGAAAAGACAATTTGTTGCCTTGCAGGAAGATTGGGGACAATCAAAGGCTAAGGAAAGCAAACCTGAATAAATGCTGGCTGAAATCGGATGCACTGGGCCACTGGCGCAGAACACAGTGCAACGTTTTAATGTTTAAATCAAAGTGGATCTGGCGGACTCTAATTGTGATGTTCTGTCTGTAGGGGTGATTAACACACTTAGCCTGACAGCTGACTTCATGTGGGAGTCTGCAATCCTACTCTGATTGAGTCCTGATCGCAGAGAGAGAGAGAGAGAGAGAGAGAGAGAGAGAGAGAGAGAGAGAGAGAGAGAGAGAGTGAGAGAGAGAGAGATTTCACACCCGATAGAAACAATCCTTTCTGTCTACCGTAGGTTTCGATCATCGTACCCTGATTTTCAAACAGCGAATCAATACATTACGTCACACAGAACGCGTTACTCCATTTATAGCAAAGTTACGAATTTGGAGACCAGGAAATTCTATCTCTTTTATTTTACCTCCACTCGGTATTGGAGATTTTCTGATGAGAGGCTGGGAAACTTCTGCTATTTTATCCATTATGTTGACAAAGTTTTTCATGAGACTGAAATTAGTGTGTAAGAACGGGAACAAAATCTTGCTAATGTCTACAGGTTCTGGATGATCAATATTCTTAGTGTAAGGTTGCACTGACTGCCTAATCAGTCAGTATTTTTGACGTAGTGGTCATTTATTGCATGCCAATCCCGCTTATAGAGACGGTAACAGTGCTTGACGTAGTGGTCATTTATTGCATGACAATCCCGCTTATAGAGACGGTAACAGTGCTTGACGTAGTGGTCATTTCTTGCATGCCAATCCCGCTTATAGAGACGGTAACAGTGCTTGACGTAGTGGTCATTTATTGCATGACAATCCCGCTTATAGAGACGGTAACAGTGCTTGACGTAGTGGTCATTTATTGCATGACAACCCAACATACAGAGACAGTAACAGTGCTTGACGTAGTGGTCATTTATTGCATGCCAATCCCGCTTCTAGAGACGGTAACAGAGCTTGACGTAGTGGTCATTTATTGCATGACAATCCAACATACAGAGACAGTAACAGTGCTTGACGTAGTGGTCATTTATTGCATGACAATCCCGCTTATAGAGACGGTAACAGTGCTTGACGTAGTGGTCATTTATTGCATGACAATCCCGCTTATAGAGACGGTAACAGTGCTTGACGTAGTGGTCATTTATTGCATGACAACCCAACATATAGAGACAGTAACAGTGCTTGACGTAGTGGTCATTTATTGCATGACAATCCCGCTTATAGAGACGGTAACAGTGCTTGACGTAGGTGTCATTTATTGCATGACAACCCAACATAAAGAGACAGTAACAGTGCTTGACGTAGTGGTCATTTATTGCATGACAATCCCGCTTATAGAGACGGTAACAGTGCTTGAAGTAGTGGTCATTTATTGCATGACAATCCCGCTTATAGAGACGGTAACAGTGCTTGACGTAGTGGTCATTTATTGCATGACAACCCAACATATAGAGACAGTAACAGTGCTTGACGTAGTGGTCATTTCTTACATGACAATCCCACTCACAGAGAAAGCAACAGTGCTTGATTTATCAACAATGTAATCAAACAAATGAGCGAATACCTTTAAGTCACCAGTGAATTACCACTGATGTTGATCACAATGTATACACCCCCAAACGGTGTTTAATACTGTCATAGATTTCTTTCTTTTAAAACTGCATCAATAACTGTAACTGAAAGTATAACATGACCATTATTCCAGTGACCCGTTTCAAGACTCGGCTGAGAGGAATCGATGAACAGAACCAATCACCTTGTTAGTAATTGAGAACCGCAATTAGGCCAGAAATATCTTACACAGGACGATTATCTTCTTTGTTAAAGAATGTAACCAGATTTTTCTGATGGTCCCGAAACACATAAATAATATAAACACCATATGCCAGGAGGTTACACTGTTGTTGTCTGCAGCCCAGAAACTCCGCCCTTTGTTTATTATTTTTTTTAAAGAGAGTAAAAGGGGGGGGGGGGGTAAATTAAGATCTCTTACAGGTCATTCAGTTTATTTTGTGTTATTGGGTGTGGCTTAGTGGAAACCATTTATACAAAATCTGGGTCGCATGACCTGGATAGTTCAGGACCACACACTTTCTCTTTTACTTCAGTTGAATCAGCCGAGAAATAACCAGTCACTTTGGAAATCGACAATCCATAGCCATGTGGTAGAAGACTTACAGCAGGGAGAATTTTTGGTTGTTTCAACATCATCATCGTGATCATCATGAGCCATGCCGGTTGGCGTAGGTGATCATGTCCTTCCACAATCTTCTATCTACCGTCCATCACATCAGTTCTGTTGTTGACTGCTTTCCATGCCGTGACACCAAACTATCCAGTATTTTCTCTCTTTGTCGTCCGCGATCTCTCTTTCCCTGTATTTTGCCAGTTGTAACCAAGTATTCCAACTTTTCTCTTCTCATGATGTGCCCAAAATTGTTGATTGTTTCTTTCTGATATTTCTTTGGAGTTCCCGTTTTTGTGTTGACCTCTGAGAATTTCCTCGTTTGGATTGTGTCTCTTTAAATTTTCTTCTTAGAAATTTCAACCAAAATTTTCTATCCAAATTGGAGGGGACATAAAATGAGACATTTGATGATATAACCAGTGAGCTTTCTCCGAATCATTGGTGCTTTAAAAGACACAGCGAGCCTTTAACCACTTAATCACTGTTAAAGATTTTTTGCGCATGTAAAGCAACAT
Source organism: Megaustenia siamemsis (assembly GCA_032433765.1). Taxonomy (NCBI): domain Eukaryota; kingdom Metazoa; phylum Mollusca; class Gastropoda; order Stylommatophora; family Ariophantidae; genus Megaustenia; species Megaustenia siamemsis. Next base: position 15,291,652 of record JAVIAB010000160.1, on the reverse strand, counting down.
ATGTATAGTGCTCCGTTCTTGTCATGGCCTCATATTTAGCAGCCACAGTCCACATTGTAGGCTTTCCAAATCACGACATTCATTTTTGACTTTTGTGATACAAATATCGCTTCTCCGCAAAGATAGCAGAGATGGTATGCACTGTTCAAATATTAATGATAAAACATCGTGGATGTTGATACTAAATCTTTGATTTGTCCCTGTCTCTTTTCAACAGGGACCTCAAGGCACGCCTGGGTCCCAAGGCATGGTAAGTCTGTTCTCTCTCACTCTCTCTCTCTCTCACTCGTTTTCTCTTTCTCTCTCTCACTTTATTTTTTTCTATCTTTCATTCACATCCTCTCTCCCTGCTTCCCCCCCCCCCCCCTTTCTCTCTCTCTTGCCTCTTCTCTAGTTGATATCGCTTAAAACCTCTTCAGTTTCCATCCTTTAACTCTCTCCTTCTGTCTTTATATTTCTTATGTACATATTTTCTCATGTTTCTTCTTTTTCTCTAATCCGCTTTCTTTGTCTTTTTATTATTCCTATTTTCTTTATATATATATATATATACATATATATATATATATATATATATATATATATATATATATCATCATCATCATCATCATCATCAAGTACCGGGCCTAATGGCGTAGGTGTTCATGTCTCTCCACAATTTTCGATCTCGACAGATATTTATCATTTCTGTTGTTGACCTTCTGCCTAGCCATTCTCTTAAGCTGTCTGTTTATTTTCTCTTTGCTTCCCTCTATCTCTTCGTCCCTCAATTTTTCCAGTTGTTACAATATATTTCAGTTGTTCTCTTCTCATTACATAGCCCAAAAAAATGATGATTGTCTCTTGATAATAATGGAAATTAGCCCTCGTTTTGCTTTGACCTCTCTCAGAACATTTTCATTACTCTTCTTAGCTGTCCATGGTACTCTCAACATTCATCTGTAAAACCACATTTCTACAGACTCCAGTGATTTTCTTGTTTGTTGTCCTAGTGTCCATGATTCGTATCCATATGTTAAGACTGGCTCTATATAACATTTAAGAACTCTTTTTCTTGTTTCTGTTGTAAAAAATTGGATTGCAAAGTATCTTCCTCATTTTTTTGGAAAGTTGCTTTTGCCTGAGCCATTCTGCATCTCACCTCTTTTGTACATCTTCCGTCTGAGGTTAACAAAGTTCCCAATATTTAAATTCATTTACCTGTTTTAATATTGTTCCACTTGTCTTTATTTTGCACTGAGGTGATGTCTTTATATATATATATATATATATATATATATATATATTTATATTACATTATTATTTATAATAATTAGCAAATCTCTCTCTCTCTCTCTCTCTATATATATATATATATATATATATATATATTTATATATATATATATATATACATGTATATATATATGCATCAATCTCTTGTTCGTTTTATTTTCTATCGCTTGTTTATCTACTTTCTATCTATCTCTCCAACTTTATTTATTTATGTTTCCGCAACATTCCACACAAAATAAACACTGATATAAAAGTTTCTTCAATTGCTTTCGTCACACACACATTAAGTTAAACTTCAGATGAGATCACGTGACATCAGTTTTATTTGAACTTCACAGCCTGGAGAACGAGGTCCTGTTGGTAAGCCTGGAAGTCAAGGCCTTCAGGGCGTGCCTGGTGTCCCAGGGCTACCTGGTCCTCCAGGACCGACTGGCCAGAGAGGACTGACAGGCCAAGCAGGCATGCCCGGCATGCCAGGACAGCCGGTACGTGATTGACAGCAAGACAAGCAATGAACGATAACATCAAGAATGTTACATTAAATAAAGTCTGTTTTCTTCATCATCATCGAGTCCGTCTCTGCATCGAAGGTTGGCTACCGTGGAGCGCCATTCCACGCTGTCTCTTGCTTTGATGGTGCATATTGTCATAGGCTGACTTGTCCATCTTTTGCTGTTACTCGTCCATGTTAGTCTTGGTCTGCCTCTTTTACCTCGTATATTATCCCTTCCAAGATTAAATTTAGTAGGTTGTTGTGTCTTTTAACATGCCCCAAAAATCTAATTCGTATTTTTAGATTTGTGTTTAGTACAACTCTCCATTTTTAGTTGTTTTAAGATTTCATCGTTTGTTTAAAACATCAACATAACTATAGAAGGCAGGCAACTGAAACAAGTAGAGGAGTAATTCAAATACCTCGGAAGTTTAGTGACAAACGGCAATTCACAAAAGGCAGAGATAGACACAAGATACATCACAGCTTGTCTAATCATTGGACAGCTATCACCACTATTGTCCAACAAGGAAATAACTTTACAGGCAAAACAGGCACAGTGTAATACAATCTTCATTCCAACGTTGTGCTACCAATACCAGTCATGGACCCTAGATACAAGAACTATTAGAAAAATAACCTCTACAGAGATTAAATGTGTCAGACGAATGACAGGAAGCAGCCTGAGAGACAAGATCAGACATGAAGAACTGAGAAAAAAGCTGGGAATAACCCCCTTCATAGAATATATAAAGAAACAACAGATAAAATAAACTACGTGACAAGGCAGTGATCAAAACACAACACAGCGAGCCCTCAATAAACACTGCGAGAACACCAGACCCAATGGTCGACCACGAAAAAGATGGATCGACCGAATATTAGAAACACTAGGAAACATAACAGCAGCAGAGGCGAACAGAACAAAAGACCGCAAATTATATCTCCCTTCGACGCTGAATGGCAAATGAGGAAGGAAAGAAGAAGAAGAAGATCGTTTATTTTCTTTCTTTTCAACAAATTCTTCCTGTTCTTCTATAAATCCATATTTGAAAATTTTCAATTTTCTTATCTGTTTTCTTGTCTAATGTCCTTTTATTCATTATGAATTTTGAAGCGGTCACTATTTCTATTTTACCTTATTTCCTAGTCACAGTTCGACAGAATACCCAGCGTCTAGAGAGCCATGTTGTTTCGTATATTTCCCAACACAGTTACTTCCCTTTGTACCGTCTGAAGTATTCCGCCACTGGGTCTGGTATTTTTTTTCTTTGTTCAGGCTTTTTTAGAAGGATGCTGAAGGTACCGTGTACGGTCACAAATTCCTGTGAGAAGATTCTAACAGAAGCAGATGAAACAATAAATATTCTAACATAATTTAGGAACAAATAATCCATATATGTGGGTCATGTGTGGGGTATGTGTGGGATATGTGTTGATAAAGGATTTATTGGAATTGTCAATAACAAAAGGATAAAAGGATAGACGGAATGTGGAAGAGATAGAAGTGGATAGAAGGAAAGATTATTGGATGGTTTGGGAGGATGATGTTAATATTTTTGTCCAAGTATTTGACCCTCTGGGCTTGTTTTAGGTTTGTCCCGCTTATTTTTAATTTGCTTGATGGCGATGATAGCCCACGAGTTAGCAGTAGTTACAGCCGGATGTTTAATGTAAGAACAAAATGTCCGTTACAGATTTTGCATGCACGTGTATATAATTGAGTGGAATCTTTTTTTCCTTGAAAGGGTCGCAGTGTATCTGATTCGGAGGTTAGAGAAATATGCTACAAAATTCTTAGGGGTAAGTCCTCGTCATTATCATCATCATCGTCATCATCATCATCATCATTATTATCATAACCATCATCTTCATCACCATCATCATCCTCTTCACCATCATCATCATCATCATCATCATCACGATCATCTTCATCACCATCATCTTCATCATTATCATCATCATCACGATTATCTTCATCACCATCATCTTCATCATCATCATCATCATCACCATCATCTTTATCATCATCATCACCATCATCTTCATCTTCATCATTATCATCATCATCATCCTCATCATCCTTATCATCATATTCATCGTTCAATCGTAAAAATCGTAGAGCCAGTCTTAACATACGGATGCGAATCATGGACAATTGGACAACAGACAAGAAAATCACTGGAGTTGTAGAAATGTGGTTTTACAGAAGAATGTAAGAAAAGTACTGAAGAGGTTCTGAGAAAGGTCAAAACAAAAAAAGAGCTAATTTCCAATGTTAGGAAGAGATAATCATCATTTTTTGGCCATGTAATGAGAAGAGAACAACTGGAATATATTGTAACAACTGGAAAAATTGAGGGACGAAGAGATAGAGGGAAGCAAATAGAAAAAATAACAGACAGCTTAAGAGAATGGCTTGGCAGAAGGTCAACAACAGAAATGATAAATAGCTGCCGAGATCGAATGTTGTGGAGAGACATGATCACCTACGTCACTAGGCCCGGTACTTCTTGATGATGATAGAGACCTTATGGTGTTAATGTTTTAAAAGGGGCCTCAAAGTTGAATTTGACTAGCGGCTTAGGGCCTCACCAAATCGGTGGATTATCTTTATGGCAAATTAAACAAGTCCTTACGTACTCCGATCAGGCTCGGATCAGATCATCAACAAACCCCGAAGTGTTAAACGACTTGAGAAATACAAACCCTGTCTTCACTGTAGTTGTCGTGAATGTACACAATATCACTCTAGAGTCAAACCGGCGGTTGCAATAAGTAAAGTAAAGTAAAGTAAAGTAAAGTAAAGTAAAGTACCCCGTCACGCCAAGTGGCGTATAGGGAATATGGTGCTAGTGACCATAAATTTTACAGACCTTCGGCACATGATTTTTGTGGTAATGTGATCGGTATTACGCCCGTGCCGCTTTACTTTCCCAGGAAAAAAATCCGGTACCCATTAAAGGCTGGGTGAACCGGACCGTCGGTTGTGATAGAATCCTACCTCTTGTCCTTTGTAGTCCAGTTCACTAACCACTGAGCTATAGCGGCTCCAATAAGGCTGCAGATTAATCTTCGAAAATTTCAATGTTAAAATTAAACAAGAGCATTCAATGAGAACACATCTTTGTTTAAAAAAAAACATGTGACTTAAGTTTGTTGAGCTCACTTGACTATTACATTTTCCAGAACAACTTGAGGATTTGACAGCAGGTTTACAGGGACCACCAGGTCAGTCAGGCCAAGGTCGACCTGGCAAAAATGGGCGTGTTGGACCACCTGGTCCTCCAGGTATATTCGTTTTTTTAAATTAATCTATAATTTAACTTTTGTTAATCTTGGAATAATCTTTTATTTATCTTTAAATTATCTTTTATTTATCTTTTATTTATCTTAAAATTATCTTTTATTTATCTTTAATTTATCTTTGATTTATCTTTAAATGATTTTTAAAATTTTTCTTTCACCTGTAGCAAGGCTGGACGCTAAAACTAAGAATAGCAAAATTGTATATCTTCTCAATATTCCTGTTGATGCAGAAACATGGACGTTAGAAAGGAAAACACAACAGAAAGTTATATTTAATTACAATATTTTGAATTAAAAATTACCTCCCTTGAGTATTTTATATTTTTAAAAAATATAATTATTCCTACAAATAACCAGATATTATAAATATATTGCTATTTTCATTTTCTGTATTCATTTTCCTTTCCATTGATGTCTAACACATATCACATTTATCTAAATTATTGTGTGAAGTAGTCAAATGAAAAACGTATTTGGTGAATTTTTTTTTTAAACAGGAAAATTAATCTGGTCCAAAACCTAAAATAACGTGTTTCTTTTCGGGTCCTGAAAGAGTTTAAGAATTTGTTAAAATTTGATATTCATTCTATCCACCTTTTCTTTTTTTTTTACAATCCATCTTCTTCTTTCTTCTTTAACCTCTGCCTATTCATTACTTAAGATATTATCTTTTGTTTCATTTTCTATTAAAAACTGTTGCTTTTATCTCTTCCATTCTATTCTTTTGACATCATCTTTTATCACTTCTCTGCTTTCTTTCAACTTTAACTTCTATCTACCTTCTTCTTTACACTTAATCTTCTATTTGTTCTTGTCTTTCTAAATTATCATCATGTTTATTCTAGCAATTTTTTCTCCTACTGTCTTCTATCAATTCTTTTCTCCTTCTATCTATTATTTTCTACTGCATCTTATAACTAGTATTTTCTATTCTATCTTCGAACTATGTGGGACTATGTGAAATGAGATGGAAAGGAGCAGGATTATTACAACGCGACAGTGGAAATGTATGAGGGGAGGTCAAAAAGTAATGCACACCAATTATTTTCTCGGCTAATAATAAAGATAGGAATATGAAATTTTGCACACTTGGAATATGACATGTTCCAATTATGCGTACCAAATTGCACAGCATTCTGATAAATATTACGCAATCTATGAACCGTTAAAATGGAGCTTGTCAACAATGTCCGTTACAAACAGCGAATTGTCATAGAATTTCTGGTTGCGGAAAAAGAAACTGTGGCAAACATTCATAAACGAATGTGTGCAGTGTATAAATGTTCTGCAGTCGATAGGAGCACAGTTAGTCGCTGGGTTCAGAGAATTAAAGCTGCAGAAAGTGTACGAGTGGAGCTGCATGATTTACCGCGTTCTGGACGTGTTGCCTCGGCTATCAGCACAGACATGTTAAACCGGGTTGATGCCATTATTCGTAAGGATAGGCGTATCACTAGTCAGCAATTGGCATTGCAGCTTACAGTCAGCAAGGGAAGTGCAATCGCAATTTTTAAAACTCTCGGATATTCAAAGATTTGCGCTCGATGGGTTCCTCGGTGCCTAACAAATGATCACAGAGTTCAAAGGAAAACATTCTGTTCTGAATTGTTGGAGCGTTTTGGTGTTGAAGGAGAAATGTTTTTGTCAAAAATTGTTACCGGTGACGAAACGTGGGCACATCATTATGAGCCTGAAACAAAAATGCAGTCAATGGAATGGCATCATCCGCAGTCACCAAAAAGAAAAAAATTCAAAACATCTCCATCAGCCGGAAAGGTGATGATCACTGTCTTCTGGGACATTGATGGTGTGATTCTTGTTGATGTAATGACAAGAGGTGAGACAATCAACTCGACAGCTTACATCAATACACTGACAAAACTCAAAAATCGGTTCCACAGAGTTCGGCCTAATAAGCCATCTGCAGATTTGTTGCTTCAACATGACAATGCACGCCCTCACACAAGTCTGGTAACACGGGAAGCAATCAACAAATTTGGTTGGACTGTACTGCCCCATCCTCCTTACAGCCCTGATCTGGCTCCCTCAGATTTCCATCTGTTTGGACCACTCAAAAAATTCCTGCGTGGGACACACTTTGACAATGATGAGGATGTGATCCGTGCAGTTAAAAAATGGCTACGCGAGCAGGACAAAACTTGGTACAAACGAGGCATTCATGACCTAGTTTCGCGTTGGCGTAAGGCAATACGCTTGGACGGAGATTATGTTGAAAAATAGGTAGTGTAAAGGGGATGTTCAGCTACAATCTGTGAAAATTTCACACATTTTGCCCGAATAGTTTCAGAGAAAAAAATTGGTGTGCATTACTTTTTGACCTCCCTACGTAGTTTACTCTGGGGGAACCACACACGAAAGAAGAGTAGACATCATGTTAGTTAGAGAAAGAAGCAAAACAGTGAAAGGATTTTGGCCAGCATCAGATAGAATTCTGCTAGTAAAATTGAGAGGTAGACCTATGGATATCAACATAATTCAAGCTTATACACCAACAAGTAGTAGCGAAGAAGAAGGCAATGACGCTTTTTAGAATGAGAGGCGACCATGGAACAGTGTAAATCCCAAGAAGTAACTATTATATCAGGGGATTTCAATGCAAAAGTAGGAACAGCTAAAGTGAAAAATGTCACTGGGGGCATGGCCTTGGAGAGACGAATGATATAGGGGATAGATTGATATATTGGGCAAAGACACATGAAATTATTATAGGTAACACCTTGTTCAAACAACACCCTAGGCGACTATGTACATGGCAAAGCCCAGACAAAAAAGTACACAATCAAATTGATTTTATACCGGTACAGAGAATATTCAGGAACGAGCTAACATCTGTTAAAACAACGCCAGGAGCAGATTGCAATGGTGGCCATGTGCCAGTAGTTGGAAAGATAAGAATAAATCTGCAGAAGGCACAGAAATCACCAAGAAATATAAAATTAGAACTAGATATGCTAAGAGTAGATAAACAGATGAGTGATAAGTACAGCACGATAGTACAAAATAGATATAATGCTATTGAGAAAATACAGGACATTCAGGAACAGTGGGAAATGCTCAAACAATCGATTCAACAAACATCAAAAGAAGTAATACCAGTGACTAAAAGAATCAACAAAAAGAAATGGATGACAGAAGAAATATTACAAATAATGGACGAAAGAAGAAAACATTAGAAAGAAGAACGGACATACAAAATATTGCACAAAGAGATCCAAAACAAGTGCAGTGAAGCAAAGGAAGGATGGTTAAAACAGAAATATGAAGAAATGTAAAAACAACAAAAGAAAGACTCAAAATTTATGCACAGTCAGTTAAATGAATTAACAGGAAGAAAAGAAGTCAAAGTTTCAGGATGTGTGAAATCAAAGGAATGAAATATAATAATGGGACAGGAGAAGACAATGGAAAGATGGACAGAATATATCAGTCAACTCTACGATGATGAAAGACCAGAATTAAACAATTCAAATGAAGACACAGGACCACCAATAATGCAGAGTGAAGTGGAGGACGCAATTCAACACATGAAAAGAGGCAAAGCTCCAGGTCCCGACAATATAACAATCGAAGAGATAAATGCATTAGGAGAGCTTGGAGTACAAGTCATAACAACATTACTCAATGACATATATAACACTGGACACATACCCGAAGATCTACTAAAATCTATCTTTGTAGCCATACCGAAGAAGTCAGGTGCCACTGATTGTGAAGACCATCGCACTATTAGTCTCATGAGCCATATGACTAAAATATTACTAAGAATAATCATGAGACGTGTAAGGAACAAAATAAAACCAGAAATAAGTGAGGAACAATGTGGATTTGTGGAAGGAAAGGGCACCAATAATGAAATATACATCTTAAGAACATTGATAGAAAGATCTATACAGGTAAAGAAAGATCTATATATGTGCTTTATAGACTACATGAGAGCATTTGACAAAGTAAAGCACGTGGAAATAATCAATATGCTGGAGAAATTAAACATTGATGGCAAGGATCTGCGAATCATAAAAAAACATGTACTGGCAACAAACAGCAGCTATACGAATTAACAACCAAACAGGACAATTTCAACTTATAAAACAAGGAGTCAGACAAGGCTGTGTTCTGTCGCCGGATTTATTTTCACTTTACAGCGAACGTATTATGAGATCAATAGTAGACAAAAAAGGAATTGAAGTCAACGGTCACAGCAATACGAAATGTGGTTGTCACCGTCTTAAAAGCAGAGACAGAGAATGAGCTACCAGAAATGGTAGATATAATAGTAAAAGAAAGCAACAAGAAAGGTCTCAGTCTGAATAGTAAGAAAACAGAAGTAATGGTTATATCGAAGAAACAATCACCACCATCATGCAGCATAAAAATAAACAAGACAAATCTGAAACAATTGGAACGTTTGAAATACTTGGGCACAATAATAACATCAGATGGAAGATGCACAACAGAAATAGAAAGCAGAATAGCTCAGGCCAAAATAGCATTTCAGAAAATGAAAAATATCTTATGCAACAAATCTATGTCAATAAAAATGAGAAAGAGAGTTCATCTGTGTTATATAGAACCAATTCTGACCTATGGAAACGAATTATGGACAGTAGGCAAACAAATGAAAAGACGATTAGAGGCCACAGAGATGGGATTTCTCTGAAGAATGTTGAAAGTAAAGTTCCCTGGACAGCTAAAAAGACCAATGAGAAAGTTCTCAAAGAGGCCAACACAAAAAGGGAGCTCTTAAAAAACATCAGAAAGAAGCAATCAACATTTTTTGGGCACATCATGAGAAGAGGAAAGTTGAAATACTTGGTTACAAGTGGCAAATTAAAGGAATGAGAGATCGCGGTCGACAAAGAGAGAAAATACTTGATAGCTCTGGTGTCATGGCATGGAAAACAGTCAACAACAGAACTGATACGATGCACTGTGGATAGAAGATTGTGGAAAGACATGATCGTCAACGCCAACCGGTACGGCACATGACGATGATCTTCGAACTGTTCTTCCCTACTTATCTTCTAAGTATTTTTTCCTCCTTTATTTTCTATTTATTCTTGCATACTTTATCTTCTAACTATTCTTGCCTACTGTATCCTCTATCCATCATAGGTGAGCGGGGCTTTCCTGGAGTTCCTGGAGATAAAGGATTTATTGGGTTACACGGTCTCCCTGGGCCGCCTGGTCCACCCGGGACTGAAGGTATGATATATGTGTTCTATGTAAGTGAATATAATATAGACGTGATCTATATAAGGTAATATAATATAAAAGTGATCTATGTGAGTGAATATAATATGATGATGATGATGATGATGATCATCATCATCAGAATATAATATAGACGTGATCTATAAAAGGTAATATAATATAGAAGTGATCTATGTAAATGAATATAATATGGAAGTGATCTATGTAAGTGAATATAATATTGAAGTGATCTATATAAGTGAATATAACATAGAAGTGATCTATGTAAGTGAATATAATATAGACGTGATCTATATAAGGTAATATAATATAGAAGTGATCTATGTAAATGAATATAATATGGAAGTGATCTATGTAAGTGAATATAATACAGAAGTGATCTATATAAGTGAATATAACATAGAAGTGATCAATGTAAGTGAATACAATATAGACGTGATCTATGTAAGTGAATATAATATAGAATTGATGTACATAAGATAATATAATATGTAAGCGCCCGCCCTATATCAGTAAATATAATATATACTCGCAATATTAATGTGAATTAAATATGGTTATGGTTATGGTAGGCACTGGTATCACTGCAAACGAATTAAAATTCATAATTGCTCAACCGCCTGTGCTAGTGGAATCATCCGAATTACTATCTCATCTCCCAAACAAAAAAGGTAGCTATAGTCCCCATCACGGTAGAATTAAATCGCCCACTATTAATGTGAATTAAATATATAAGCGTCGTATGAAAGTTAATATAATAAATAAGCGCCCGAAATACGTGAATATAATATAGCCATCGTCATCAACGTACCAAGCCTGCTGGCGTAGGTGATCATGTTTCGCCACAACTTTCGATCTCAACAGTTATTTATCATTTCTGTTGTTGACCTTCTGCCAAGTTATTCTCTTAACATGTTTGGTATCTTTTCCCTTTGCTTCCCTCTGTCTCTTCGTCCCTCAATTTTCCCAGTTGTTGCAATATATTCCAGCTGTTCCCTTCTCATTACATGGCTAAAAAATGATGATTGTTTCTTCCTAATATTGGAAATTAGATCTCTTTTTGCTTTGGCCTCTTTCAGAACGTTTTCATTACTCTTCTTAGCTGTCCAAGGTATTCTCAAAATTCTTCTGTAAAACCACATTTCTACAGCCTCCAACGATTTTCTTGTCTGTTGTCCTATTGTCTATGATTCACATCCATATGTTAAGACTGGCTCTACATAACACTTAAGAACAATTTTTTATGTAAATATATCTTTAGTATATAATATATTCGTGCTATTTTAAAGTGAATATAATGTATAAGCGCCATATTAAAGTGAATATAATGTATAAGCGCCGTATTAAAGTGAATATAATGTATAAGCGCCGTATTAAAGTGAATATAATGTATAAGCGCCATATTAAAGTGAATATAATGTATAAGCGCTATATTAAAGTGAATATAATGTATAAGCGCCGTATTAAAGTGAATATAATGTATAAGCGCCATATTAAAGTGAATATAATGTGTAAGCGCCGTATTAAAGTGAATATAATGTAAAGCGCCGTATTAAAGTGAATATAATGTATAAGCGCCATATTAAAGTGAATATAATGTGTAAGCGCCGTATTAAAGTGAATATAATGTATAAGCGCCGTATTAAAGTGAATATAATGTATAAGCGATCTATTAAAGTGAATATAATTTATAAGCGCCGTATTAAAGTGAATATAATGTATAAGCGCCGTATTAAAGTGAATATAATGTATAAGCGATCTATTAAAGTGAATATAATGTATAAGCGCCATATTAAAGTGAATATAATGTGTAAGCGCCGTATTAAAGTGAATATAATGTATAAGCGCCGTATTAAAGTGAATATAATGTATAAGCGATCTATTAAAGTGAATATAATGTATAAGCGCCATATTAAAGTGAATATAATGTATAAGCGCCGTATTAAAGTGAATATAATGTATAAGCGCCGTATTAAAGTGAATATAATGTATAAGCGCCATATTAAAGTGAATATAATGTATAAGCGCCGTATTAAAGTGAATATAATGTATAAGCGATCTATTAAAGTGAATATAATGTATAAGCGATCTATTAAAGTGAATATAATGTATAAGCGCCATATTAAAGTGAATATAATGTATAAGCGCCGTATTAAAGTGAATATAGTGTAAGTAGTATGGGTGGCTGTTTACCCATTCTAAAAGTGCACGGACATGCACCGAAAGACAATAGATTTGGCACCGAAACTGCACGAAACTTGCACCGGAAAAAAAAAAAAAAAAAAAATTTTTCGAATTCGCGATTTTTTCGAACTTCATTATTTTTTTGGGGGGAAATTTTTTTTTTTTATTTGGGGTTCGTCAGTTTGTCGAAACGGTCCACTGCGTCTGAGAGATTAACTCAGGTAAATTCAAAAGAGACTCGGCTTATTATCTCGGTGGTCGTGATATGCTCTCGCGGTGTGTTAGATGAAAATATTTGTGAAAGAGTATTTTAAAAGACTATATTTGTGAAAGTAAAAATTCAGAATTATTTAAAAAATATGTATTTGTGAAAGTAAAAAAAAAAACTCAGAATTATTAAAAATAAAAAATAAAAAAATAAATAAAAACAATAAAAAGTCTCCCTTCAGGATTCGAACACGGGTCTACTACGTGACAGGAGGCGACATGTAAAAAAAATGCTGACAAGCAATGACGTTGAAGGTTAGTTTGTCGAACGGTGTACTGTGTCTGAGAGATTAACTCAGGTAAATTCAAAAGATCGTGGCGTCAAACAGTCTGGCTCAGGATATTTCCGTTAACCAACTCAGGTAAAACCCCGATTGAAAAGAAAACGGACTTATGTTAAAAATAATAAAATATAATGATGAAAAATAAATATTTTTAAAATCTTAAAATGAAGGAAAATTTAAAATATAGGCGATCGCATAAATGATTGGGTCGCGGATCTCGCACTACATTTTTTAGTGATCATGTGCCACCCTCAACACCAGCATCAACCCTTCATGTCCTATCATCATCATACCACACAAAGTTTCAAACCGATTATTATTCGACAGCGGTCGGCATGTGAGAAGGGCGGATATTAGACGACAGGAGGCGACATGTAAAAAAAAATGCTGACAAGCAATGACGTTGAAGGGGTATTGTTACGAAAAGGAAAATACGACTAGCTCGCGGGCGGGAACGAGTTCGTCGGCACAGGTGTGTTATTGTAGTATCGCTAACATCATGTGCCAGGATAGCGGTTCTTGGGGAAAGATTATTGGTCGTGTGTGTTATCGCTACCAACATCATCTTGTGTCGTGTAGTAAGGTGTGCTAATATTAAATAGTGACGCTCGCTCTCTCTCATTCATGGTAAAGCAAAACAAAATTCTATATTTCTCAACTTTATTAATACATCATATATATATTACTGTCCGGTTGCTGATAATTTTAACCGTCTGGGTTTCCTACACAACCGCCCTCCATTTTGACAAAACCTTGATCAAAGCTGGAATAGGTAATCGGTGACTTTGCTGAAACATCCTGGGCATCCATACTGGCCGCCGGAGCTGTCGTCTGATTAACAAGAGTAAGGTCCCCTTGGTTAACAACAGGCGGCGTGTAGTTGAGGTTAGCATAAGCGATTTCGAGACTGCCTTAACGCCATCTTTAGACAATGGAACTACCCCCTCTGCCTTCATGTCCTATCATCATCATGTGCCACCCTCAACAACAGTATCAACCCCTTCATGTCCTATCATCATCAAGCCACACAAAGTATCAACCCCTTCATGGCCTATCATCATGTGCCACACAAAGTGTCAACCCCTTCATGGCCTATCATCATCATGTGCCACCCTCAACACCATCATCCCTTCATGTCCTATCATCATCAAGTCACACAAAGTATCAAACCGATTATTAGTGACACATCATCATGTGCCACCCTCAACACCATCACCCCTTCATGGCCTATCATCATCATGTGCCACCCTCAACACCATCACCCCTTCATGGCCTATCATCATCATGTGCCACCCTCAACACCATCACCCCTTCATGGCCTATCATCATCATGTGCCACCCTCAACACCATCATCCCTTCATGTCCTATCATCATCATGTGCCACCCTCAACACCATCATCCCTTCATGTCCTATCATCATCATGTGCCACCCTCAACACCATCATCAGCCCTTCAGGTCATATCATCAGCCCTTCAGGTCATATCATCAAGCCACACAAAGTATCAACCAGCGAAATTCTCTCTCTCTCTCTCTGTCCCTCTCACATTCATGGTAAACCAAAACAAAATAGGCTCATACTCAAAAAGTCGACCTAAAAATCCCAAAAGCTACTCACATAGTCATACTAGTTAGACACAACGAGCAGGAAGTTATATTCAAGGTCCAAAATATTGGACCAAATCACTAAGATTTTACCACCATTACATTCAAATTTAGGGTCATATTAAAAAAAGTCGACCTTAAAACCATACAAATCTACTCCCATACTCATAAAAGTTAGACACATCAAACAGATAATTACTTCCGAACTCCAAAAAGTTAGACCAAATCACGCCTCGATCGTTCTCTAACATTGCCACGATCGTTCTTTAACATTGCCTCGAGCCTTCTCTAACATTGCCTCGATCGTTCTCTAAAATTGCCTCCAGCGTTCTCTAACATTGCCACGATCGTTCTTTAACATTGCCTCCAGCGTTCTCTAACATTGCCTCGATCGTTCTTTAACATTGCCTCCAGCGTTCTCTAACATTGCCTCGAGCGTTCTCTAACATTGCCACTATCGTTCTTTAACATTGCATCCAACGTTCTCTAACATTGCCTCGAGCGTTCTCTAACATTGCCACGATCGTTCTTTAACATTGCCTCCAACGTTCTCTAACATTCCCTTGCTCGTTCTCTAACATTTTCATTAGTTGGAGTCTTTGTGTTGCCTTCTTAGTGAGATTCTCTACGTGTTTCTTCAGGCTCAATTGTCAGTCTAGTTGTATTCCTAAAAATCTACTTCCATACTGATACTAGTTAGACACATCGATCAGATAGTTACATCCAAAGTCCCGCCAAATCGCAAACATTTTACCCCCAGAACACAAAAATTTAGGGTCATACTCAAAAAGTCGACCTAAAAATCCCAAAAAGCTACTCACATAGTCGTAATAGTTAGACACAACGAATAGGAAGTTATATTCTAGGTCCAAAATGTTAGACCAAATCACAACGAACCACGAACCACAACCCCACGAACCCTGGACTTAACGAACCACGAACCACAACCCCACGAACCATGGACTTAACGAACCATCAACTAACGAACCATGGACTGGACTTAACAAAGACAGCGTCGAGGAGAGATATAATTTGCGGTCTCTTGCTCTTCTGTTCGCCTCTGCTGCTGGTATGTTTCCTAGCGCTTCTAATTGTACATCGACCCATCCTTTTTCGTGATCGATAGTTGGGTCTGGTGTTCTCACAACATTTTGCTGAAGGCTCGTTGTGTTTTTGATCTGTCTGCCCTGTCACCTAGCCAAACTATTTTATCTGTTGTTTCCTTATATATTCTATGATGGGGGCTATTCCTAGCTTTCTTCTCAGTTCTTCATTTCTGAGCTTATCTCTCAGACTGTTTCCTGTCATTCGTCTAACACATTTTATCTCTGAGATCACACAAATTTAGGCACATACTCAAAAAGTCGACCTCAAAACCATAAAAATCTACTCCCACATTCATCTAAAAGTTTCACCAAAACCGCACCAGATTTGCAACGTGCAAAAACATGCACAAGTTTGACACGCGAACCAGTTTGGCACAATGCACCAATAGACATCCCCATACCAAAAATTTACTTTGATAATCACTTTTATGATTGATACGCCCCTTACGAAGGCTGATTGTTACGCCCCTTACGAAGGTGCATTGTGATCGATGTGTCTAACTAGTATCAGTATGGAAGTAGATTTTTAGGAATACAACTAGACTGACAATTGAGCCTGAAGAAACACGTAGAGAATCTCACTAAGAAGGCAACACAAAGACTCCAACTAATGAAAATGTTAGAGAACGAGCAAGGGAATGTTAGAGAACGTTGAAGGCAATGTTAAAGAACGATCATGGCAATGTTAGAGAACGCTCGAGGCAATGTTAGAGAACGCTGGAGGCAATGTTAAAGAACGATCGTGGCAATGTTAGAGAACGCTGGAGGCAATGTTAAAGAACGATCGTGGCAATGTTAGAGAACGTTGGAGGCAATGTTAAAGAACGATCGTGGCAATGTTAGAGAACGCTCAAGGCAATGTTAGAGAACGCTGGAGGCAATGTTAAAGAACGATCGAGGCAATGTTAGAGAACGCTGGAGGCAATGTTAAAGAACGATCGTGGCAATGTTAGAGAACGCTGGAGGCAATTTTAGAGAACGATCGAGGCAATGTTAGAGAACGCTCGAGGTAATGTTAAAGAACGATCGTGGCAATGTTAGAGAACGATCGAGGCGTGATTTGGTCTAACTTTTTGGAGTTTGGAAGTAATTGTCTGTTTGATGTGTCTAACTATTATGAGTATGGGAGTAGATTTGTATGGTTTTAAGGTCGACTTTTTTAAATTGACCCTAAATTTGTGTGTTATGGTGGTAAAATCTTAGTGATTTGGTCCAATATTTTGGACCTTGAATATAACTTCCTGCTCGTTGTGTCTAACTAGTATGACTATGTGAGTAGCTTTTGGGATTTTTAGGTCGACTTTTTGAGTATGAGCCTATTTTGTTTTGGTTTACCATGATGTGAGAGAGACAGAGAGAGAGAGAATTTCGCTGGTTGATACTTTGTGTGGCTTGATGATATGACCTGAAGGGCTGATGATATGACCTGAAGGGCTGATGATGGTGTTGAGGGTGGCACATGATGATGATAGGACATGAAGGGATGATGGTGTTGAGGGTGGCACATGATGATGATAGGACATGAAGGGATGATGGTGTTGAGGGTGGCACATGATGATGATAGGCCATGAAGGGGTGATGGTGTTGAGGGTGGCACATGATGATGATAGGCCATGAAGGGGTGATGGTGTTGAGGGTGGCACATGATGATGATAGGCCATGAAGGGGTGATGGTGTTGAGGGTGGCACATGATGATAGGACATGAAGGGGTGATGGTGTTGAGAGTGGCACATGATGATGTGTCACTAATAATCGGTTTGATACTTTGTGTGGCTTGATGATGATAGGACATGAAGGGATGATGGTGTTGAGGGTGGCACATGATGATGATAGGCCATGAAGGGGTTGACACTTTGTGTGGCACATGATGATAGGCCATGAAGGGGTTGATACTTTGTGTGGCTTGATGATGATAGGACATGAAGGGGTTGATACTGTTGTTGAGGGTGGCACATGATGATGATAGGACATGAAGGCAGAGGGGGTAGTTCCATTGTCTAAAGATGGCGTTAAGGCAGTCTCGAAAACGCTTATGCTAACCTCAACTACACGCCGCCTGTTGTTAACCAAGGGGACCTCACTCTTGTTAATCAGACGACAGCTCCGGCAGCCAGTATGGATGCCCAGGAGGTTTCAGCAAAGTCACCGATTACCTATTCCAGCTTTGATCAAGGTTTTGTCAAAATGGAGGGCGGTTGTGTAGGAAACCCAGACGGTTAAAATTATCAGCAACCGGACAGTAATATATATATATGATGTATTAATAAAGTTGAGAAATATAGAATTTTGTTTTGCTTTACCATGAATGAGAGAGAGCGAGCGTCACTATTTAATATTAGCACACCTTACTACACGACACATGATGATGTTGGTAGCGATAACACACACGACCAATAATCTTTCCCCAAGAACCGCTATCCTGGCACATGATGTTAGCGATACTACAATAACACACCTGTGCCGACGAACTCGTTCCCGCCCGCGAGCTAGTCGTATTTTCCTTTTCGTAACAATACCCCTTCAACGTCATTGCTTGTCAGCAATTTTTTTTTTTACATGTCGCCTCCTGTCGTCTAATATCCGCCCTTCTCACATGCCGACCGCTGTCGAATAATAATCGGTTTGAAACTTTGTGTGGTATGATGATGATAGGACATGAAGGGTTGATGCTGGTGTTGAGGGTGGCACATGATCACTAAAAAATGTAGTGCGAGATCCGCGACCCAATCATTTACGCGATCGCCTATATTTTAAATTTTCCTTCATTTTAAGATTTTAAAAATATTTATTTTTCATCATTATATTTTATTATTTTTAACATAAGTCCGTTTTCTTTTCAATCGGGGTTTTACCTGAGTTGGTTAACGGAAATATCCTGAGCCGGACTGTTTGACGCCGCGATCTTTTGAATTTACCTGAGTTAATCTCTCAGACACAGTACACCGTTCGACAAACTAACCTTCAACGTCATTGCTTGTCAGCATTTTTTTTTTTTACATGTCGCCTCCTGTCACGTAGTAGACCCGTGTTCGAATCCTGAAGGGAGACTTTTTATTGTTTTTATTAATTTTTTTATTTTTTATTTTTAATAATTCTGAGTTTTTTTTTTTACTTTCACAAATACATATTTTTTAAATAATTCTGAATTTTTACTTTCACAAATATAGTCTTTTAAAATACTCTTTCACAAATATTTTCATCTAACACACCGCGAGAGCATATCACGACCACCGAGATAATAAGCCGAGTCTCTTTTGAATTTACCTGAGTTAATCTCTCAGACGCAGTGGACCGTTTCGACAAACTGACGAACCCCAAAAAAAAAAAATTTCCCCCCCCCCCCAAAAAAAAAAAAAAATAATGAAGTTCGAAAAAATCGCGAATTCGAAATTTTATTTTTTTTTTTTTCGGTGCAAGTTTCGTGCAGTTTCGGTGCCAAATCTCTTGTCTTTCGGTGCATGTCCGTGCACTTTTAGTGTGGATAAACAGCCACCCATACTACTAATGTATAAGCGCCATATTAAAATGAATATAATGTATGAGCGCCATATTAAAGTGAATTATAATGTATACGCGCCATAGTAAAGTGAATATAATGTATAAGCGCTCTATATAAGTGAATTATAATGTATAAGCGCCATATTAAAGTGAATATAATGTATAAGTAATGTACAGTAATGCGTGAAGAACAGGCTGGGTTTAGAAAAGGGAGAAGCTGCCTTGACCACATTTTCACTCTACGACTTATATTGGAGGAACATATTGAAAAGCAAAAACCTTTTGTACTTAACTTCATCGACTTCAAAAAAGCATTTGATAGTATTCATAGAGATTCTTTGTGGAAAATTCTGAAGCAATATGGTTTACCATCAAAAATCATAAATATTATCAAAGACATGTATGATGGTTACACATGTGCAGTTCGAACAGAGGAAGGACTGAGCGAATGTTTCCCAATAGAAACTGAGGTTAAACAAGGATGTATTTTATCGCCCTTGTTATTTGGAATTGTTATGGACTTCATAATGAAGAAATGCTGCACTGGTAATAAAGGCATCGAATGGATACAAGGAGACCATTTGGAGGACCTCGACTTTGCTGATGACATAGTTCTCATCAGCAGTCAGATAAAAACGATGCAGGAAAACACAAATGAACTATCATCAATAGCCAGCAAAATTGGGCTTGAGGTCAATCATGAAAAGACTAAAGTCATGAAAAGTTTAATTCCAACAAGTGACAAAATATACATGGAAAACAAACCAGTAGAAGAGATCGATCACTTTATCTATCTTGGAAGTCACATTGATCGAGAAGGGGATACGAGCAAAGAAATTAGAATCAGACTGGCTAAAGCAGCAATGTCTTTCAGAAGCCTTGAAAAGTTGTGGAAATCAAAACTCATTAGCACAAACACAAAACTTAGGCTATTCAAATCAAATGTACTATCAACCCTTACGTATGCGTGTGAAAGCTGGAAAACAACAAGAGATATAGAAACAAAGTTGAACGCATTCGAAAATAAATGTCTAAGGAAAATACTTGGTATAGAATGGAACGAATTCAAAACAAACGAGGAAATTAGAGAAATCGCCAATCAACCACTAATATCTTCAGTAATAAAGAAAAGACGATGGTCATACGTTGGACATGTGATGAGAAGAGATAATAATCGAATAGCAAAGCAAGCCCTCATATGGGAAACAACAGGTAAAAGAAAAAGAGGAAGACCCAGGGAGACACTGAGAAGAACATTGATGAGAGAGGCAAGAGCAGCAGGAATCGGCTCCCTCAATGAGATAGAACTGCTTGCACAGAACAGAGACAGATGGCGAGATTTAATAAAATATCTTTAAAAGAAAACTGCTAGAACAAAAATTCATATAGGAGAAGGTGTATCTTGGTCTACGCCCTATGGGCCGGTTACGGCTCGAAAGGTCAATAGATAGATAGAATGTATAAGTGCCATATTAAAGTGAATTATAATGTATAAGTGCCATATTAAAGTGAATATAATGTATAAGCGCTCTATATAAGTGAATTATAATGTTTAAGCGCCATATTAAAGTGAATTATAATGTATAAGTGCCATATTAAAGTGAATTATTATGTTTAAGCGCCATATTAAAGTGAATTATAATGTATAAGCGCCATATTAAAGTGAATTATAATGTATAAGTGCCATATTAAAGTGAATATAATGTATAAGCGCTCTATATAAGTGAATTATAATGTATAAGTGCCATATTAAAGTGAATTATAATGTTTAAGCGCCATATTAATGTGAATTATAATGTATAAGTGCCATATTAACGTGAATATAATGTATAAGCGCCCTATATAAATGAAATATAATGTATAAGCGCCCTATATAAATGAATTATAATGTATAAGCGGTCTATTAAAGTGAATATAATGTATAAGCGCCCCTTATATATTTTTTTTCGATGTTGCCATACAATTGAGGCACAAACAATAATGTACCATAACCTGTTAAAATTAAGGAATTGCAAAAGGGCTATGTTCCCAATACATATGATAGATATTAGTTTTAACATATGGATATGAGTTATGGACATACACAGCACTTGACGTTATCTACAAACTTACAACAGACGACATCAGATGTAGATGACTCAGATGTCGACGAGAATGTTAAACACTAGAAAACAAGACGGTCTACAATGTTACTGGTCCAAGAGTAACATTAAACGATCTCATTTACAGGTGTCTGCATAAATAAGGTAGAATGAGATTTCCGGCCAATATGGCGGATGGGTGAAAGAAACCGTTGAGGCTCTGTTTGAAAAGTGTTCCTTGTTGCAGTTTCATCATGTTCCAAGTCCGGCTTAGTGCTGGAGCTGCTGAGTTTAGTGCTCTGTGCACACCGTGAGCTGTGTATTTCATCCGCATTGTGTTTCGATAATCCGATTGTTTAAGATTAATGATTATATCGTATGACGAAGGACAATTTTGCTGCGTTCACCTTCGGTGCGGTTACGCCTTATGTCTTTTGGCGTGTGCTGTAGCTGCTACGATGGGGACTGAAAGCTGCCTTTATTTGTGTGGATTTTTCAGTGAGATGAGATGTTAATTCCGATAATTCTGACACGGACGGTTAAGCCATTGTGGATTTTAATTCGTTTGCAGTGATAACAGGGCCTTTGACTAACTACAGTTACAGCTATAAGATAGAATAGGCCACAAAAATGTGTACAGTAAATATAAAAACGTTTATCATTACATAGTGACGGCGTAGACATGACAAATATTCGTTTACACCATTACATTTGAGTAAAGCATTTCTTATTTATAGTAGAAAAGGGAATGTACTCCCATCACGCCAAGTGTCGTATAGGGAATATGGTGTTAGTGACCATAAATTTTACAAACCTTCAGCACATGATTTTTGGGGTAATGTGGTCGGTATTACGCCCGTGCCGCATTACTTTCCCAGAAAACAACAATACCAACATTTTTGTTATCCTTGGCTGAAACTTGTTCTGTTTATGTCTTGACTTCAGGACAAAGAGGGCCGCCTGGAGAAAAAGGGGAGCATGGTGAAGGAATGATGGGACTTCCTGGACCCCAAGGACCACAAGGTAAGATCCATAACATGACATGTCTCCTTGCTTAACGATTTAGAACCTTGTAATCTATTTTTTTTCCTTGTAATCTATTTACATATTCCTTTTATAAAAAAAATATGTAATACAGTTCATTTTCAAATTTTGTAAATAAGTGTACGTTTATTTTATCTATCTGTCTGTCTGTCTGTATGTCTGTCCATCTGTCCCTCTATCCATCTATCCATCCGTCTGTCTGTCTAACTATCTGTTTGCCTGTCTATATGTCTGTCTGTCTGTCTGTCTATCTGTCAGTCCGCCCGTCCGAGAAGACCTAGAAGAAGGTAGACAGATTAATACAATATAAGACTTTGGACGGATTAATAAAGTATAATACCTAGAAGAAAGTAGACGAATTAATGAAATAGTAGACCTTTAACACCGTGGAAGGATTAATGAAATAGTAGACATGGAACACCGCGGACGGATTGATGAAATAGATGACCAAGAAGACAGTGGACAGATTTACAAAATTGCAGATATAACGGAAGCCCCACTCATGTGACAAACAAAAGATATAATCAAAACTCTTCCATTATTGTTCCCTGTCCTGGAAGGCAATAGTGGGAGGCATTAGAGAGTAAAGTAAAGTTAATTCAAACCAGCCTGCCTGAAAGAATCTGTCTCTAGCTAGATCTCCCTCGAAACGTTGCATTCACCACAGACTGTCTGAAAGAAATCTGTTTCTAGCTAGATCTCTAACAGAACGTTGCATTCACCACAGCCCGTCTGAAAGAAATCTGTTTCTAGCTAGATCTCTAACAAAACGTTGCATTCACCACAGCCCGTCTGAAAGAAATCTGTTTCTAGCTAGATCTCTAACAGAACGTTGCATTCACCACAGACTGTCTGAAAGAAATCTGTTTCTAGCTAGATCTCTAACAGAACGTTGCATTTACCACAGCCATTCTGAAAGAATCCCGGTCTCTGACCAGGTTTCTCCCTTCTTCTCTTGTCATGTTCAAGGTCTCCTTTTTCTGTTGTCATGTTCAAGGTCTCCTTCTTCTCTTGTCATGTTCAAGGTCTCCTTCTTCTCTTGTCATGTTCAAGGTCTCCTTCTTCTATTGTCATGTTCAAGGTCTCCTTCTTCTGTTGTCATGTTCAAGGTCTCCTTCTTCTGTTGTCATGTTCAAGGTCTCCTTCTTCTGTTGTCATGTTCAATGTCTCCTTTATCTGTTGTCATGTTCAAGGTCTCCTTCTTCTCTTGTCATGTTCAAGGTCTCCTTCTTCTGTTGTCATGTTCAAGGTCTCCTTCTTCTCTTGTCATGTTCAATGTCTCTTTTATCTGTTGTCATGTTCAATGTCTCCTTCTTCTCTTGTCATGTTCAATGTCTCCTTTATCTGTTGTCATGTTCAAGGTCTCCTTCTTCTCTTGTCATGTTCAAGGTCTCCTTCTTGTCTTGAAAGCACCTTCTTCTTCGTCTGCCCCTGATGGGACATCCAGGAACATTATTGTTCTTTCCAGCCTCTTATGTCTTTTGACATGACTATTGTATTTTAATTTCCTTTGTAGAATAGAATTGTCACTATTTTTTTTTCAATTTACAGGTCCACCAGGGTCAACAGGTGAAGGCATCCCTGGTAGGACAGGTGAGAGAGGGCTACCTGGAACACCTGGAATTCACGGACACCGAGGTATTCCTGGACCACCTGGTCCACCAGGTTACTGCGAGTTCTGTAACTATGGTCTTCAGTCTGCATATGGGCCCCCGATTACTAGAAATACAGTAAAAGGGCCATGACAGTGGGGCTAAAAGTAACCAATCGTATTCTTCTGGATGAGGGATCTAGTATTAGCAAATTCTCTACGCTGTTCACGGGACTGTCACACACAACCGGTGGAAGAACAAAAATAGACAATCAAATAATTAGGCTCAGCTTCTGCTTAGCAAATATTACCCTGTGCATTATGTATGTGACATGACATGCGCTTAACTTTTTGCATGGAAGCAATACTACTTTATGAGTGTCAAGTATGGACATTAGACAGACAAACAACGGCATGTACAGTACTGAAACACTCAATGTACAGAGATGAATGCTGTATGATTTGAATGTACACCTGTGGTTGAAATATTTTGATAATGTTGCATACGTTATGTTGTTTGAAAAAATATATATGTATATTTTATGAATGTTCAAATGCTGTTTCGAGCCATATATGTGCAAGATAATAAATCTAGGTCCATGGCAATGTGAACATAAGTTGGAACTTGTTTTAATATATGGATGTGAATCATGGACACTTAATAATGAAAGAATTAAATAAGGTCGCAGAATGTTGAGGGATTCACAATAATATAAGATGAGCGAAAGAGCAAATACAAATTAGAAGTGCAGGGATGATAGTAGGAAGAAATAGAGATATATGGGTGATAATAGGAAGAAATAGAAGTGTTAATGATATTAGCAAGAAATAGAGGAATGTGGGTGATAATACCAAAGAATAGTAGTGTATTAGTGATATTATTAAGAAATAGATGTAAATGGGTGATAGCAGAAAGAAATAGAAGTGTGTTGCTGACACTAGCAAGAAATAGAGGTATATGGGTGATATTAGCAAGAAACAGAGGTGTACTGAGAATAATAGCAAGAACTAAAAGTTACAATAATAACGTGAAAGGCATATAATGATTGGGGTAATTAAAATAACGGAAACAATAGGCCTTGAAATATAACAGGGGTAAAACAAAAATAATGAAAAATAACAATACCCCAGAGAGCAATATATATCTCAATCATCAGGGATTGGAAAGAGTAAACCACTATATATATCATGGTAGTAATATAGATCAAGAAGGGGAGACAAAGAATGAGATCAGAAGCAGGATAGAAAAAGCAACAACGAATTTTAAAAACCTGGACTAAATATTGAAATTTAAAAAAAATACTAAGCAAGAAAGGGAGCCGCGATAGCTCAGTGGTTAGTGAACTGGACTACCACGGACAAGGGGTAGGGTTCGATCCCAACCGACGGCTTCCGGGTTCACCCAGCCTTAAATGGGTACCGCATTTTTTTCTGGGAAAGTAAAGCAGCACGGGCGTAATACTGACCACATTACCCCAAAAATCATGTGCTGAAGGTCTGTAAAATATAGGGTCACTAACACCATATTTCCCTATACGCCACTTGGCGTGACGGGGGTACTTTACTTATTTTTTACTAAGCAAGAAAATAAAATTTAGAATAATCAACTTAAACGTTTACAAACACTTACCTATGCATGTGAAAGATGGAAAACAACAAAAGAGATTGAGAGAAAACTCAACGTTTTTGAGGACAAGTGCCTAAGAAAAATACTCTGTGTACATGAGTTCCAATATAGACTAATATCGAAATAAAAGAAATGGCCATGCAGCCAAAGATCTCATCTGCAAATTAACGAAAGAAGATGGACGTATGTCGGACATGTGCGCTGAGAAAAGACAATAAGAGAATTTCAAAACATGCTCTTCTATAGGAAACATCAGGATACAGAAGAAGGGGAAGACCTAAAGAGACACAAAAACAATACTTATAAGAGAAGCAAATATAGTAGGCATAGATTCATTAGATAAGATCGAACATCTCTTTCGGAATAGAGATGGGTGACCAAAAACACTACAAGCCCTATGTGACGTCACGCGACGCGGGAAGGGTCAATAATCCAGAATTAAATTGCCCATTTATAACATTACACAAGCAACTGACCTGCAATTTGTTGATATAGGGCCCACTTATACCAAAAGTAGATGATAGAAAATGTGTGAGCTAGCAAGAGGTCTAGAACAAGGAGAAGAGATTTACGAAAAAAAAAAAAAAAAAAAAAAAAAGACAGCAAGAGTGAAAGAGGGAGTGAGTGAGAAAGAGAGAAAGATGGAGGAGAACATAAATGTCTTCCGTAACATATAAATGTGCCTTGAAAAAAAAATGAAACATTGGAACTGTTAACATTAGGTTAATGTGGTTGTATAGTTTCACGATTGTCTATTCAAACTTGTACGGCACAAAACACGGCAAGGCAAGCAATTTCAAAACAAGAATAATAACTCAAGTGACATGACGTACAAATGGTTCCAGTCAAGTTCATGCAAATTAATGTGAATTTACAATGCCAACTTGTAACATTCTTTTCTTATCCAACAACATGCCAAGGTCTTACACGTTTTACAAAGAAAGGTTGTTCATTCTGTCAAGATCTTACATGTTTAACAAAGAAAGGTTGTTCATTCTGTCAAGATCTTACATGTTTAACAAAGAAAGGTTGTTCATTCTGTCAAGATCTTACATGTTTTACAAAGAAAGGTTGTTCATTCTGTCAAGATCTTACATGTTTAACAAAGAAAGGTTGTTCATTCTGTCAAGATATTACACGTTTTACAAAGAAAGGTTGTTCATTCTGTCAAGATCTTACATGTTTAACAAAGAACGGTTGTTCAGTCTGTCAAGATCTTACATGTTTAACAAAGAACGGTTGTTCAGTCTGTTTAGATCTTACATGTTTAACAAAGAACGGTTGTTCAATCTGTTTAGATCTTACATGTTTAACAAAGAACGGTTGTTCAATCTGTTTAGATCTTACATGTTTAACAAAGAAAGGTTGTTCATTCTGTCAAGATCTTACATGTTTAACAAAGAAAGGTTGTTCAATCTGTTTAGATCTTACATGTTTAACAAAGAAAGGTTGTTCATTCTGTCAAGATCTTACATGTTTAACAAAGAACGGTTGTTCAATCTGTTTAGATCTTACATGTTTAACAAAGAAAGGTTGTTCATTCTGTCAAGATCTTACATGTTTAACAAAGAAAGGTTGTTCAATCTGTTTAGATCTTACATGTTTAACAAAGAAGTCTTGTTCAGTCTGTTTAGAACTTACATGTTTAACAAAGAAAGGTTGTTCAATCTGTTTAGATCTTACATGTTTAACAAAGAAGGGTTGTTCAGTCTGTTTAGATCTTACATGTTTAACAAAGAAGGGTTGTTCAGTCTGTTTAGATCTTACATGTTTAACAAAGAAAGGGGATGAATGAAAGAAAATTAGCAACAAACTACACTTAAGACCATATACTTCAAGTAAGCGGTAATCAGATTTTTTGTTTCATGGGTCTCTGATATTATTATCAATATTTCATATCAATTGATGTACCAAAAAAAATAAACTTTTGTCAGAACTATGATTCTCAAAACATGAAAACCACTGGACTTTTTTCAGCACAGATTGAATGGAATATTCTAGATTGTCTCAAATGACAGCTGTCTGTCTTACATAATACAAGATTTAACGTCAGTCTAATATTTGTGTGTGTGGACAAGAGTTGTTTAATATTTCCATTTAAATAATCTTGATAATATTTGTATGTTATGTTTACTATTATTGTGAAAGTTATGTTATTTAATGCTAAACTAAGACAATCATTGCTGCTGTTTTGAAAATGTTACACTACATTTACATATATTGTAATTATCGTTATTATATTATCAGATTAGTATTAAATCAATATCAGCCAATAGGATTATTTATATTTTGGGAAACAGGGTGCTAGGCAAGGTTGTGTGCTGTCATCTGATTTATTTAATTTTATGCATAGTGAGATTTTTTAAAGATCCACAAGGGACATGTCCGGAATAACAATTGGAGGTCATAATATAAGTCATCTAAGGTATGTTGATGATACAGTCTTAATCGGTAAGAGTGAAAACGAGTTACAAGAAATGTTGGACATTATAGTGAAAGAAAGCAAAAATAAAGGACTCAGCCTTAAAAGCAAAAAGACAGAAGAAATGGTAGCAGCAAAGAAAACGACATCACCGCAATGCACAATAAAGAAAGGTGGACCTATTATAACAGGTAAATGAATTTAAATTACTGGGAACAATATTAACCTCTGATGGTAGATGTACAACAGAGAAGAGATGCAAAATGGCTCAGGAAAAAGCAGCTTTCCAAAACATGAAGAAGATACTGTGCGATTCATTTTTGACAATAGAAACAAGAAAAAAAGAGTTCTTAAATGTTATGTAGATTCTGTCTTAACATATGAATGCTAATCATGGGAGATAGGTCAACAGACTAGAAAATCACTGGAGGCTGTAGAAATGTGGTTTTACAGAAGATTGTTGAGAGTATCATGGACAGCTAAGAAGTACGTTCCGGTGAAAGAGTACAAAAAAAGAGATAGCTAATTTCCAATATAAGGAAGAAAAAATAATCATTTTTTTGGCCATGTAATGACTAGGTAGCAGCTGGAATATATTGTGACAGCAGGGAAAATTGAGGGACGAAGAGATAGAGGGAAGCAAATTGAAAAAAGAAATATCAGAGAGCTTAAGAGAATGGGATGGCAGAAGGTCAACAATAGAAATGATAAATAGCTGTCGAGATCGAAAGTTGTGTAGAGACATGATCACCTACGCCAGCAGGGGTGGTACTTCATGATGATAATATTTTGGGAAAACTGTATTCAACCAATAGGATTATTGCTGCTAGGGCTGTTTCCCTTGGATACATAAACCTTTCTTTAACATCAGTCGAAATGACAGCGGCTGTTCAAATTTATTTTAAATATTAATGAATAAACGAATGCCATCTAGGACATGTCGCGTTCGAATCAATAAGATTATTGGTTCTTTTCCTTCTCTTTTTTAAAGCCATACTTATGCTCATCCTATGTGATGATCGATATTATTTTATGAAAAAATCATGCGTGATATTCTCAAAATTAGAATGATTGTTGTAATACTTCAAAGACATATGTGCCGAATATATAGCTTGTTTGATGATTGCTGCTGAAGTTATATATATATATTTTTTAATATTCAGCCATAACTTATGCGTTGTCCATTCATATTTGCCCATCGCATAATGTGGCTTCTACTACGTTTATTTATTACATGGGTAGATTGAGATCACTTCTATCTATATATTCATTATATTATCATTATGTTTCAACAAATTAAATAGCACATAGACTGAGAGAGATCAGCACCTAGACAGAGAAATCAGCACCTAGACTGAGAGATCAACACATAGACTAAGAGAGATCAGCACCTAGACAGAGAGATCAGCACCTAGACAGAGAGATCAGCACATAGACTAAGAGAGATCAGCACCTAGACAAAGAGATCAGCACCTAGACAGAGAGATCAGCACATAGACTGAAAGTGAGATCAGCACCTAGACTGAGAGAGCTCAGCACCTAGACTGAGAGAGAGATCAGCACCTAGACTGAGAGAGAGATCAGCACCTAGACAGAAATATCAGCACCTATACAGAGATATAAGCCCTTATACAGAGGGATCAGCATCTAGACAGATAGATCAGCACCTAGACTGATATAGATCAGCACCTAGACTGAGAGAAATCAGCACTTAGACTGAGATAGAGATCAGCACCTAGACAGAGAGATCAGCACCTAGACTGAAAGAGAGATCAGCACCTAGACTGAGAGAGATTAGTACATATACAGATAGATTAGCACCTAGACTCTAGACTGAGAGAGATCAGCACATAGACTGAAAGATAGATCCACACCTCAACTGAGAGAGATATCAGCACATAGACTTAAAGATAGATCAACACAGAGCCTGAAAGAGGGATCAGCACATTAGACTGAAAGATAGATCAGCACCTAGAGAAAAAGAGAGATCAGCACATAGAGTGAAAGATAGATCAGCACCTAGACTGAAGAGAGATCAGCACCTAGACTGAGAGAGAGATCATCACATAGACTGAAAGAGAGATCAGCACCTAGACTGAGAGAGAGATCAGCACATAGACTGAACGAGAGATCAGCATCCTAGATATAGAGAGATCAGCATCTAGACAGATAGATCAGCACCTAGACTGAAAGAAAGATCAACACATATTCTGAAATAGAAATCAGTTCCTAGACTGAAAGAGAGATCAGCACATAGACTGAAAGATAGATCAGCACCTAGACTGAAAGAGAGATCAGCACCTAGACTGAAAGAGAGATCAGCACATAGACTGAAAGAGAGATCAGCACATAGACTGAAAAAGAGATCAGCACATAGACTTAAAGAGAGATCAGCACCTAGACTAAGAGAGAGAGATCAGCACCTAGACTAAGAGAGAGAGATCAGCACCTAGACTAAGAGAGAGAGATCAGCACCTAGACTAAGAGAGAAAGATCAGCACCTAGACTAAGAGAGAGAGATCAGCACCTAGACTAAGAGAGAGAGAGATCAGCAGGGAACAGGCAAATAATTGCAATGCTGCGGTAAAGCTGGTAGCAAGGAGCCAATGGTGGGGTGTAATAAACACTCCAAGGTATGGTGACAGCTTTTCAAATAAAGAACACAACACAATACTGACGTTTCGGCCTGTGGCCTTCTTCAGAATACAGGGACAACGACAACAAGCGGTGAAGCACAATTACTACATGTTAGATGATCAAGTGGAGGGCGAGGAAAGTAGGATGCAGAAATAAGAAAAGAGAGAAATGAGTATTACATGATGAGAGGTATGATGGGCGTCAAAATATATAAAATAGAAAAAGAGAAAAATGTATAATAAATAGTACTTAGCTGAGCTCAGAGCAGGAATTCTGTAATCCGTTCTGAAACAAGTCGGAATGACTAGAAGACAGAGAGCATGTATAGAAAGCAACCCGTGACCAAGACAGGTCAGTTGAGAGGGCAGACGGATCTAATATCGGGAAAACCAAAGGGGGGGGAAGGGAGGGGGGGATAGACGAAAACACTCCTGGGACACGACAAGCAATACATATAAATCACTCAACAATGGAAGTGAGAGATCACGCGAGAGGTTAAGAGAAAGAAATTGAATGACACGACAAAGTAGTGAACTAGGCAAACGGTGAGAGAGATGGACTCTACAGAATGGATGGCCTCGAACTGAAAGAGTTGAGAGGTAGGTCAACGAAAGGAAGGATTGGACACTGGAGGAAGAGATAAGGAGAGGAAGAATAATAAAGCCGGTATAATGAGAAGGGCGATAGAGGGGTGGTCCGGAGGAAGTTAGTCTATCAGGAGGTAGGGAAGTATTAGAGGAGGAGGTATGGAGAGGAGGGATAAGAAGCAGGTATGTGAAAACTGGATAGGGGGAGAGGCGGTAGGTCAGAAGTGAATGGAAAAAGAGAAAAAAAGAGAAAGTCTGGAAGAAGTGGAGCAATAGGGGATGGTGTGCAGGAGGTATGAACCATAGGAGGTAAAGAAGTAGGGAAATGATAGAACAAAGGGGGGAATGAAAGTGGGCATCAGGATAAGGGGGATACTGGAATAGTAGGTATAGATGAGTAGTGACTACAAGTGAATAGAGAGGAGAGGGGTGAGCTAGGAGTAGATCAGCAGAGGGGTGGTAGGAAGGACGAGGAACAATAGAAGTGGGCAGAGAGATCGTACGTACAGTCCAGGTGGAGAGGTGATATAGTGATAAAGAGGTAAAGGACATGAAGGTAGTCAGAAGAGAAAAAGGTGTGGGGAGGGGGGGGGTTTAGGATGAAGAAGGCAATATGGGGGTTACTCAAAGAGGATATGAAAAGCAGGGATGGAAGAAGAGAAATAGGAAGAGAGGTCCATAGGTGGGAGGGTGGAGTCGGAGGCAGGAGGGTCCTCAGAGGGACAGGGATACATTGATGCCACGAGGGGTGAGGCAGCCCCAACGAACGATCAGACGGTGCTCAAGAGTGAGCCGACTGTGGTGATCAGAGGAGCATGATATTAGGCCAGTTACCAAGACATCAGTCATACCTCGATGGCCCCTCGAGTTAAAGTGGGCTGCTACAGGAGTGTCCGCTTCTCGGGTGATGTCATTCAAGTGTTCACGGCACCTATCGCCGATTCTACGACCAGACTGACCGATGTAGATCAACTTACATCGCTTACAAATGATGGCATAAATGATGTTCCGCGATGTGCAAGTGAATCCCTCTCTGATCTCGAAAGGACCATTGGGGAAGAGGACAGTGTCGGCCTGGAGAACGTGGTCACAAGTTTTACATACTCTCCGGTTGCAGCGGATAGTGCCTCGATGGCTGAAGTGGTCAGCAGGAAGACGACCCCTGACAAGAAAGTCTCGGAGGTTCCGGTCACGTCTAAAGGCCACTAGTGGCGGGTCAGGGAAGAGCAGACGAGTAGTAGGGTCAGATCGGAGAATAGGGAGGTAGCGGTGGATGGTCCTAATAGCGGCGTAGTGGTGAGGGTGATGGGTGAGAGCGAGCACTACTCTATCAGAGGGGGGATGAGTAGAGGGGGTAAGAGCAGACTGACGTGAAGTGTGGAGAACTCGACGTAGGGCAGGAAGGAGAGCTGATTCTGGATAAAGGCGTCGGCGGAAGAAATCAAGCATGAGGTGGGCATTGTGAAGGAAATCTTCATCGTCTCGGCAAAGGCGACGAAGTCTGAGAAGCTGAGAATATGGAAGAGAGTTCTTGCAGGATGTAGGATGAGAGGAGTCGTAGCGGAGGAAACTATGGAAGTCAGTGGCCTTGTAGAAGACCGAGGTGAGAAGATGAGAGGTGCCCAAGGAGACTAGGATGTCCAGGAAAGATACGGAGGAGGTGGAGATGTGGAAGGTGATGTGGATAGAGGGGTGGAAATGTTCGACATATTCGATGAAACGGGAGATCTCATCTTCTGGAAGGTCAGACAGACCAATGCAGTCATCAATGTACCTACGATACATGAGGGGAAGAGGGCCCTGGTAGGTTTGGATAATTTGGTGCTCTAGATAACCCATGAAGAGACAAGCATAGCTAGGGCCCATTTTAGTGCCCATCGCCACACCGCTGATCTGGGTGAAGAAATTGCCATTGAACTCGAAAGAGTTGAGGTTCAAGACTAATTCTGCTAGACGGAGGAGGACGCCAGTGGCGATGGAGGGTTGGATCCTACGGTCCAGGAAAAATTGAAGAGCTTGAAGGCCGTCGGAGTGGGGAATAGAAGTATACAGGGAGCAGACATCCATAACGAAGAGGCGGTAGTGACGATCAGGAAGGAGGGTGATAGAGGAAAAGATGTTAAGGGCGTCGTTAGTATCTTTGACATACGAAGGGAGGCCCATAACTATGGGTTGAAAGACACTGTCGAGAAAGTCAGAAATGAGAACAGTAGGACATGAGATGGAAGAGACAATAGGGCGTCCAGGAGAGTCAGGTTTATGTATTTTAGGCAGCATATAAAAAGAGGGTCTGCCCAAGCAGTGGTCAGGAAGGATCATGCGGGAGGAGCTAGAGGGAAGTAATCCATCCTGAATGAAACGGAGGATCGTACAACGCACCACGGCGTTATTAGAGACAGTAGTGTCGTCGGGGGTGGGGAGGTAGAAAGTCGAGTCGGATAATTGTTTATCCCCTTCCCGGATATAAAGGTCTTTCCTCCATACCACAACAGAGCCGCCCTTGTCAGCCGGCTTGATGACAATATCATCACGTCGGCGAAGATCCTGGAGGGCTTGGTACTCTTCACTACTAAGATTAGAGCGTCGAAGTCTATGGAGGCGAAGTGCCTTAATATCCCGGTAGGTACTGTTAATGAACTGGTCCAAAGCCTGTGATTCGCCCGAGCGGGGAGTCCAGTCAGATTTACGGGAGGAAAAGCGGGCAAATTCGTCTGTAGGAGGAGGTTGAGAGGAAGAGTTCGGATGATTAAAGTAATAGAGTTTGAGTCGTAGTCGTCTATGATACTCCTGAATGTCCCGTAAGAGAGAGAATGAGTCACTCAAAGGGCGAAGGGGGACAAACTTAAGACCCTTGCTGAGAAGAGAGCGCTCATGGTCGGAAGGGGCAAATCAGGGGGAATACAAGTGACAAGGGAGCTAGAGTCAGAGGCATTGGGGAGAGGAGGAGGTGAGGGAGGAGGAGGAGGAGGACGGAGGTTCAAGAGTTTACGTTTGTGCTGAGAGGATAAAAAGTCATACACAGATCGGTTGTGGTGGTGGATGGTATGGCGGATGAAGCGAAGAGTACCAGGAAAGTTAGAGGTGAGTAGATGGAGTTGGGATAGGAGGTGTTGTTGGCGGGTGTTGAGGTGGGATATAAGACGAGAGTGGCTAGAAGCGACAAGACGAACACGTTTCAGGCCATGCTGGAGTTCAAGGTTCTGCAGTTGGCGGCGAAGATAGTTAGAGAGGTGGGGTTGACCGACTTGAGGTGAGAAGTGAGATCGGAACCCACACGGGAGAATTTTACGATGGAGGCAGTTGTTGAAGAAATTCAGGTGACAGATGAATCTAGTTTTCTTGATGGTAGTGAAGGCAAAGAGATCAGCACCTAGACTAAGAGAGAGAGATCAGCACCTAGACTAAGAGAGAGAGAGAGAGATCAGCACCTAGACTAAGAGAGAGAGAGAGAGATCAGCACCTAGACTAAGAGAGAGAGAGAGATCAGCACCTAGACTAAGAGAGAGAGAGAGATCAGCACCTAGACTAAGAGAGAGAGAGAGAGAGATCAGCACCTAGACTAAGAGAGAGAGAGATCAGCACCTAGACTAAGAGAGAGAGATCAGCACCTAGACTAAGAGAGAGAGATCAGCACCTAGACTAAGAGAGAGAGATCAGCACCTAGACTAAGAGAGAGAGATCAGCACCTAGACTAAGAGAGAGAGAGAGAGAGATCAGCACCTAGACTATGAGAGAGAGAGAGATCAGCACCTAGACTAAGAGAGAGAGATCAGCATCTAGACTAAGAGAAAGAGATCAGCACATAGACTAAGAGAGAGAGATCAGCACCTAGACTAAGAGAGAGAGATCAGCACCTAGGCTAAGAGAGAGAGAGAGATCAGCACATGCAGTAAGAGAAAGAAATCAGCACCTAGACTAAGAGAGAGAGATCAGCACCTAGACTAAGAGAGAGAGATCAGCACCTAGACTAAGAGAGAGAGAGAGAGATCAGCACCTAGACTATGAGAGAGAGAGAGATCAGCACCTAGACTAAGAGAGAGAGATCAGCATCTAGACTAAGAGAAAGAGATCAGCACATAGACTAAGAGAGAGAGATCAGCACCTAGACTAAGAGAGAGAGATCAGCACCTAGACTAAGAGAGAGAGAGAGAGATCAGCACCTAGACTAAGAGAGAGAGAGATCAGCACCTAGACTAAGAGAGAGAGAGAGATCAGCACCTAGACTAAGAGAGAGAGAGATCAGCACCTAGACTAAGAGAGAGAGAGAGATCAGCACCTAGACTAAGAGAGAGAGAGAGATCAGCACCTAGACTAAGAGAGAGAGATCAGCACCTAGACTAAGAGAGAGAGATCAGCACCTAGACTAAGAGAGAGAGATCAGCACCTAGACTAAGAGAGAGAGATCAGCACCTAGACTAAGAGAGAGAGGGAGAGAGAGATCAGCACCTAGACTATGAGAGAGTGAGAGATCAGCACCTAGACTAAGAGAGAGAGATCAGCATCTAGACTAAGAGAAAGAGATCAGCACCTAGACTAAGAGAGAGAGAGAGAGAGATCAGCACCTAGACTAAGAGAGAGAGATCAGCACATAGACTAAGAGAGAGAGATCAGCACCTAGACTAAGAGAGAGAGAGAGAGATCAGCACATAGACTAAAAGAGAGAGAGATCAGCACATAGACTAAGAGAGAGAGAGAGAGATCAGCACCTAGACTAAGAGAGAGAGAGAGAGAGATCAGCACCTAGACTAAGAGAGAGATAGATCAGCACCTAGACTAAGAGTGAGAGAGATCAGCACCTAGACTAAGAGAGAGAGATCAGAACCTAGACTAAGAGAGAGAGAGATCAGCACATAGACTAAGAGAGAGAGAGAGAGATCAGCACCTAGACTAAGAGAGAGAGAGAGATCAGCACCTAGACTAAGAGAGAGAGAGAGAGATCAGCATCTAGAAAGAGAGAGAAATATGCACCTAGACTAAGAGAGAGAGAGATCAGCACCTAGACTAAGAGAGAGAGAGATTAGCACCTAGACTAAGAGAGAGAGATCAGCATCTAGACTAAGAGAGAGAGAGATCAGCATCTAGAAAGAGAGAGAGAGATCAGCACCTAGACTAAGAGAGAGAGATCAGCACCTAGACTAAAAGAGAGAGATCAGCACCTAGACTAAGAGAGAGAGAGAGAGATCAGCACCTAGACTAAGAGAGAGAGAGAGAGAGATCAGCACCTAGACTAAGAGAGAGAGATCAGCACCTAGACTAAGAGAGAGAGATCAGCACCTAGACTAAGAGAGAGAGAGAGAGAGATCATCACCTAGACTAAGAGAGAGAGAGATCAGCACCTAGACTAAGAGAGAGAGAGATCAGCACCTAGACTAAGAGAGAGAGAGAGAGATCAGCACCTAGACTAAGAGAGAGAGAGATCAGTACCTACACTAAGAGAGAGAGAGATCAGCACCTAGACTAAGAGAGAGAGATCAGCACATAGACTAAGAGAGAGAGAGAGATCAGCACCTAGACTAAGAGAGAGAGATCAGCACCTAGACTAAGAGAGAGAGATCAGCATCTAGACTAAGAGAGAGAGAGATCAGCATATAGAAAGAGAGAGAGATCAGCACCTAGACTAAGAGAGAGAGAGAGATCAGCACCTAGACTAAGAGAGAGAGATCAGCACATAGACTAAGAGAGAGAGAGATCAGCACCTAGACTAAGAGAGAGAGAGATCAGCACCTAGACTAAGAGAGAGAGAGATCAGCACCTAGACTAAGAGAGAGAGAGATCAGCACCTAGACTAAGAGAGAGAAAGATCAGCACATAAACTAAGAGAGAGAGAGAGAGATCAGCACCTAGACTAAGAGAGAGAGATCAGCACCTAGACTAAGAGAGAGAGAGAGATCAGCACCTAGACTAAGAGAGAGAGATCAGCACCTAGACTAAGAGAGAGAGATCAGCACCTAGACTAAGAGAGAGAGAGATCAGCACCTAGACTAAGAGAGAGAGAGAGAGATCAGCACCTAGACTAAGAGAGAGAGAGAGATCAGCACATAGACTAAAAGAGAGAGATCAGCACCTAGACTAAGAGAGAGAGATCAGCACCTAGACTAAGAGAGAGAGAGATCAGCACCTAGACTAAGAGAGAGAGAGAGATCAGCACCTAGACTAACAGAGAGAGATCAGCACATGGACTAAGAGAGAGAGAGAGATCAGCACCTAGACTAAGAGAGAGAGAGATCAGCACCTAGACTAAGAGAGAAAGATCAGCATCTAGACTAAGAGAGAGAGAGAGAGATCAGCATCTAGAAAGAGAGAGAGATCAGCACCTAGACTAAGAGAGAGAGATCAGCACCTAGATTAAGAGAGAGAGAGATCAGCACCTAGACTAAGAGAGAGAGATCAACACCTAGACTAAGAGAGAGAGAGATCAGCACCTAGACTAAGAGAGAGAGAGAGATCAGCACCTAGACTAAGAGAGAGAGAGATCAGCACCTAGACTAAGAGAGAGAGATCAGCACCTAGACTAAGAGAGAGAGATCAGCACCTAGACTAAGAGAGAGAGAGAGATCAGCACCTAGACTAAGAGAGAGATCAGCACCTAGACTAAGAGAGAGAGATCAGAACCTAGACTAAGAGAGAGAGATCAGCACCTAGACTAAGAGAGAGAGATCAGCCCCTAGACTAAGAGAGAGATCAGCATCTAGACTAAGAGAGAGAGATCAGCACATAGACT
Source organism: Megaustenia siamemsis (assembly GCA_032433765.1). NCBI lineage: Eukaryota > Metazoa > Mollusca > Gastropoda > Stylommatophora > Ariophantidae > Megaustenia > Megaustenia siamemsis. The sequence continues at coordinate 15,253,690 of JAVIAB010000160.1, read as the reverse complement.
AAGAGAGAGATCAGCATCTAGACTAAGAGAGAGAGATCAGCACCTAGACTAAGAGAGAGATCAGCACCTAGACTAAGAGAGAGAGATCAGCACCTAGACTAAGAGAGAGAGAGATCAGCACCTAGACTAAGAGAGAGAGAGATCAGCACCTAGACTAAGAGAGAGATCAGCACCTAGACTAAGAGAGAGAGATCAGCACCTAGACTAAGAGAGAGATCAGCACCTAGACTAAGAGAGAGATCAGCACCTAGACTAAGAGAGAGATCAACACCTAGACTAAGAGAGAGAGATCAGCACCTAGACTAAGAGAGAGAGATCAGCCCCTAGACTAAGAGAGAGATCAGCATCTAGACTAAGAGAGAGAGATCAGCACCTAGACTAAGAGAGAGAGATCAGCACCTAGACTAAGCGAGAGAGAGATCAGCACCTAGACTAAGAGAGAGAGATCAGCCCCTAGACTAAGAGAGAGATCAGCATATAGACTGAAAGAGAGATCAGCATCTAGATAGATAAATAAATAAAGGCAATGTTGTTTGCTGTCACCAGATTTGTTTAATATTTATAGTGAGATTATTTTAAGAACCATAAAGGGAATGCCTGGAAAAAACAATTGGAGGTCATGATATAAATAATCTCAGCAATACTGATAATATAAGGAAAAATTCTTGGTATTGCGTGGTACGAATTCAAAACAAACGAGGAAATTAGAGAAATCGCCAATCAACCACTAATATCTTCAGTAATCAAGAAAAGACGATAAAAGAATTGACAACTACTAGAACAACAATTCAGATAAGAGAAGGAGTATCTTGGTCTACGCCCGATGGGCCGGCTATGACTCGAAAGGTTACTAGATAGATAGATAGATAGATAGATAGATAGATAGATAGATAGATAGATAGATAGATAGATAGGTAGGTAGATAGATAGATAGATAGATAGATAGATAGATAGATAGATAGATAGATAGATAGATAGATAGATAGATAGATAGATAGATAGATAGATAGATAGATAGATAGATAGATAGATAGATAGATAGATAGATAGATAGATAGATAGATAGATAGATAGATAGATAGATAGATAGATAGATAGATAGATAGATAGATAGATAGATAGATAGATAGATCGATAGATAGATAGATCGATAGATAGATAGATAGATAGATAGATAGATAGATAGATAGATAGATAGATAGATAGATAGATAGATAGATAGATAGATAGATAGATAGATAGATAGATAGATAGATAGATAGATAGATAGATAGATAGATAGATAGATAGATAGATAGATAGATAGATAGATAGATAGATAGATAGATAGATAGATACTGATAATACCGTCTTAATCGCCAAGTGTGAAAACGCGTTACAAGCAATATTAGACATTATAATGAAGGACAGCAAAAATAGAGAACGCAGCCTCAATAGCAAAAAGACAGAAGCAATAGTAGCAACAAAGAAAAGAACATCACCGCAATGCACAATAAAGAAAAGTGAAACATTATTAAAACAGGTAAATGAATTTAAATATCTGGAAACAATGTTAACCTCTGATGGTAGATGTACAACAGAGGTGAGATGCAGAATTGCTCAGGCAAAAGCAGCTTTCCAAAGATTGTTAAAGATACAGTTCAATCCATTTTTGACAATAGAAACAAGAAAAAGAGTTCCTAAATGTTATGCAGACCTAGTCTTAACATATGGATGCGAATCATAGTCTGTCTATAGGACAACAGCCCAAAAAAATCACTGGAGGATGTAGAAATGTGATTTAACAGATGAATGTTGAGAATTCCATGGACAGCTAAGAAAAGTAATGCAAATGTTCTGAAAGAGGCCAAAGCAAAATGAGAGCTAATAATCCCAATATTAAATATTTCCAATATTAGGAAGAAACAATCTTCATGTTTTAGGCTATATAATAAGAAGGGAACAGTTGGAATATATTGTGACAATTGGGAAAAATGAAGGACGAAGAGATAGAGAGAAGCAAAGGGAAAAGATACCAGACAGCTTAAGAGAATGGCTTGGCCGACATTTAACAACAGAAGTGATAAATAAATGTCGAGATCAAAAGTTGTGGAGAGGAGAGACATGATCTCCTACGCCAGCAGACATGGTACTTAATGATGGTGATGATCTATTCATTTGATGACAATGAAAAAAGATGATCCTGATACAGGTGTCATTTGCGCATTAAAATTTATTCTGAGCGAATATTCAAAACCACTTGCCTTTTATATTGATGGTCCATTCGGGAAATCTAGCAATTTACTCCATCTCCTGAGTTTACCATGCATGTATAACTCCGTGACACATCTGTCTCTTGAGCTTACATTTCATCTATTGGTCATTGACACTTCTAATTCTTGAACTTTCCCTGCATATATAGCACCATGACACTATCTCTTGAGCCTACCCTCCATCTATAGCTCCATCTCACTTCCAACTCTTGTATCTACCCTCCATCTATAGCTCCATCTCACTTCCAACTCTTGAGCCTACCCTCCATCTATAGCTCAATATCACTTCCAACTCTTGAGCCTACCCTCCATCTATAGCTCAATCTCACTTCCAACTCTTGAGCCTACCCTCCATCTATAGCTCCATCTCACTTCCAACTCTAGAGCCTACCCTCCATCTATAGCTCCATCTCACTTCCAACTCTTGAGCCTACCCTCCATCTATAGCTCCATCTCACTTTCAACTCTTGTGTCTACCCTCCATCTATAGCTCCATCTCACTTCCAACTCTTTAGCTTACCCTACATCTATAGCTCCATCTCACCTCCATCACTTGAATTTACCGTACATCTATAGTTCCATCACACTTCCAACTCGTTAGCGTACCCTCAATCTATAGCTCCATCTCACCTCCATCACTTGAATTTACCCTACATCTATTGCTCCGTCTCTCATCCCTGCTAATAGTTTAACCTACATCTATAGATGTATCTCTTATCCTTCTCTTGAGTGTACCCTTATTTATATTTCTATCTCTCATCCGTGTTCTCTTACCTTTGAACTTGCTCTTCAATGTAGCAATTATCATAATTCAATGCCTCTTACTGTAGATGTAATATTTCGGGGCAATATAGTCACTGTAATGGAATATACAGAGAATGAGAAAACAGTGAAAGTGCAGGAAATAACTTGTCAGAGAAGTCATGGGAAAACTCAAGGAATCGGGCCTAGGTTGGAAGGTAATAGAGAAGGTACCCCAGCTTCCGGTCAATATGGCGGCTAGATGGCAGGAACCATTATTAGCTGTGTCTGAAAAGTGTTCCTTGTTGCAGTTTCCTCATATTTCAAGTCTGGCTTGTTGCAGGAGCTACTGAATTGAGTGCTCTGTGCACACCGTGAACTGTGCGTTTCATCCGTTTTAATTGTGCTTCGATTCTGATTGCTTGCAATGAATGATGATATCGAAAGACGGGGAAAAGATGGCTGTGTTCACCTTATGTGCGGTTTCGCCTTAAGTCTTTTGACGTGTGCTGAGAAAGCTATGATGGGGACTGCAGCCACCTTTCTTTGTTTTGGAGATGAGATATTAATTATGATGATTCCACTGGCACAGGCGGTTGAGCACGTATGGATTATAATTCGTTTGCAGTGATACCCGGGCCTTCCATAACCATAACCATAACCATAATCATAACCATAACCAGAGAAGGTGCCAAGAAAAGGGATAGATGGATAGACCAGACCTTGTCTTTGACCTACAGTCCCAAAAGGAACTGAAGGACTTCCGTTGATTGCTTGCTTTGATGTATAACAAATCAGTGAACTGTGAAAGAAATTATGAGAAAATGACAGTGGGAATGGAACGTACACTCATTTCGATAGTCGACTACTAGAATTAATAATTACCGACCACATCAACATACAATGTTCCTTTGTCACAGAAAAATATTGTCACTAACACGACATTACCTCATACGCCTATCAAGGAAGGGGAGACAACCGTTTTATAATTCTAAAATATGAGTTAGTAAGATTAGCACCTAGACTGAGAGATAAGCATCTAATTTGATAGAGAGATCAGCACCTAGACTGAGAGAGCGAGATCAGCACCTAGACTGAAAGAGAGGTCAGAACCTAACATGATAGAGACATCAGCACCTAGACTGAGAAAGAGATCGGCACCTAGACTGAAAGAGAGGTCAGAACCTAAAATGATAGAGAGACATCAGCACCTAGACTGAGAGAGCGAGATCAGCACCTAGACTGAGAGAGCGAGATCAGCACCTAGACTGAAAGAGAGGTCAGAACATAAAATGTTAGAGACATCAGCACCTAGACTGATATATAAGCATCTAATCTTAGAGAGAGATAAGCACCTAGACTGAGAGAGAGAGATATCAGCACCTAGACTGAGAGAAAGAGAGAGAGAGATCAGCACCAAGACTGAGAGAAAGAGAGAGAGAGATCAGCACCTAGACTGAGAGAAAGAGAGAGAGAGATCAGCACCTAGACTGAGAGAAAGAGAGAGAGAGAGAGAGAGAGATCAGCACCAAGACTGAGAGAAAGAGAGAGAGAGATCAGCACCTAGACTGAGAGAGAGAGAGAGAGAGAGAGAGAGATCAGCACCTAGACTGAGAGAAAGAGAGAGAGAGAGAGAGATCAGCACCAAGACTGAGAGAGAGAGAGAGATCAGCACCTAGACTGAGAGAAAGAGAGAGAGAGAGAGAGAGAGAGAGAGAGAGAGAGAGAGATCAGCACCAAGACTGAGAGAGAGAGAGAGAGAGATCAGCACCTAGACTGAGAGAAAGAGAGAGAGAGAGAGAGAGAGATCAGCACCAAGACTGAGAGAGAGAGAGAGAGATCAGCACCTAGACTAAAAGAGATATCAGAACCGAGACTGAGAAAGAGATCAGCACCTAGAATGAGCAGTGGCGTATTCTCTATGCTACCGCAGCTATCGCCGGTAGCCTAAACATATTAACGAAAAACAAAAGGAAATGATAATTTATTATAGTTTGTCATAATTATATTACAATCTTCGAATATTCTATTACACATTTCGTAGTCCAATATGATTTATTTGCTTTGATTTGCATTTATTAAAGCAAGGTTTTCTTATGACCACTATAACGTTTGTGAATGAAACTGAAACTAAGTTAGAAACCGCTAATAAGCAGCGATACAGTTCTCTTCTCTCCAACTTAGAATTAATGACCTTGACATTAAAAATTTCCCGTTAAAACTATACGGCGAGAGCTACCTATTACAAAATGCGGTTTCATAGGTTATTTTTAGCTCTAGCCAATCAGAAGCGTCACAAAGTGAAATTGAAACTATGTCTGTTTACCGGAACTTCCTAACCTATTTATAACTACGTTATGCGCATCAGCATCTGTAGAAAGAACTTTTTTTCTGCTCTCAAGAGAATCAAATCTTATTTTCGCTCAACTCAGACACAAGAACGCTTTGGTTTGGCAATAATGTCCATTAAGAAATCATTCCTTCAGAAACTTAGAAACCAACCCAACAGTACTTTCAATGACAAAGTCATCGAGACATTTGCGTCCCAAACAAGACGGATAGAGTTTACATATAAATAAGTAAGTAATTTAAAATGTAGTGATGTCATTAGCAAATATTACTTCATGTTAGCCTACTGAATATAATGTATGTCTTTATTTATTATGTCAGCGGTAGCCCAGACCCCAAAACCAGTATACGCCACTGAGAATGAGAGAGATCAATAACTCATAGCTGACTACGAGAAACATAATTATTGAGCAACATAGCTGACTCTGCTCCACCTCGCAGCTGATCCCCTAGAAACATACAAATTATTCTGGTCAAAGAGATGGAGATTGAAAAGTGAAAGCAGCCTGGTTCCCGTAAATTGCCATGCTGAAGGCGGTTGTTACAGGTCGAAGGGCGTAGATGTCGCGACTTGACTTTGCTGGCGACATATAAGGCATCTTCTCACTTAATGTCTTGGTAATAGCAGATGGTAAAGTGGAACTATCATGTGGAAGGAGACCAAGATCCTGCTGCAGTGGCAGTCCGAACATTAAGCCTCATACCATTGCTTCAAGTATTGCGCAATGACTAACAAGATGCAGCACATATCTCGTCTTAGCTAATATTTGGATTGTTTGTCATGCATGTTCGGCGTGTTGGTGAGGATAAGTGGAGGAAGTGCCAGCAATATTACTACTTATTGTGTACTGACTTTTTGTTGTCATAAAGTTGTGTTTTATGAATTTGGAAATATTTTGTTTTTGGGTTACTGTAGTTATCAAATTAGAAAATACATGACAGCTGACATAACAGATTAAATAATCATGTTACAGCTGCAGTTGTTATATTTGTTATGTATGAAGCGTGTGTCATATTTTAATGTACATTTACATATATTCTAGCTAGTCATACCAAAAATGATTGTTTCAGGCTAAATGGTAATGCTTATTTACTGTTTATTATTATCTTTCATCGTAAATGTATTTCTTGTGGATTATATTGAAGTGGATTTTGTTTGTTTTCACCAGTCACAGTTTATGTAACAAGCTGCACCCTTGATATCATTTCTGACTGTCAATGCGTCCCTTTAACAAAGTGGGATTACTTTCTGATTGTATGTGGCTGAGACATTATTGTTGAAATATCAGTAATATTTGATTGGCAATATAGATGTATGAGAGTCTTTTCCCAATTTTATTCCGTTCACGGAAGATTTTGAAACATGTTTTCCTAATCTTAAAATAGTTATTAAATAAAATAATTTGCTTGCTTGCGTTCGCCCGATGACTAAAGTATTCTAGAGTATTCGTAGACTGTAGAATTCCTCTTCATCATCCGCCCTTAAAATGATGTTAAGTGGGTGTGTCTGCGTTGTGTTGTGGTTTGCAGTATAACTGTGATATTTGCGCCTTTCGGCCCAACACATCCGACTTCTTCAGCACTACATTTTTTAGTACCGGATTGTCGTCGATCCCTACTCGCTTGGCCAGACTAGACAGGTTAGGCTGTTACTAGAGGCGCCGCGGCGAGGTGGAGCAGGGTCTGGATGGTTCTGGTTCATCGATCCTGGCACAAGCCATCAGCTGTGGATCGCTGACAAGTTTCAGCTCTGGTGCTGAAACCCTAACCCTAACCCTAACCCTAACCCTAACCCTAAACCTAACCCTAACCCTAACCCTAATGAAGTCATGCGATCTAGTACACCTGTAGTTAAAGTGAACGTAACTTAATGAAGTCAAGTGATCTAGTACACCTGTAGTTAAAGTGAACGTAACTTAATGAAGTCAAGTGATCTAGTACACCTGTAGTTAAAGTGAACGTAACTTAATGAAGTCAAGTGATCTAGTACACCTGTAGTTAAAGTGAACGTAACTTAATGAAGTCAAGTGATCTAGTACACCTGTAGTTAAAGTGAACGTAACTTAATGATGTCACGTGATCTAGTACACCTGTAGTTAAAGTGAACGTAACTTAATGAAGTCAAGTGATCTAGACACCTGTAGTTAAAGTGAACGTAACTTAATGAAGTCAAGTGGTCTAGTACACCTGTAGTTAAAGTGAACGTAACTTAATGAAGTCACGTGATCTAGTACACCTGTAGCAGTGTAAGAGACTGATAACTACCAAGCTATGTATGAAAGGCTGAATGTGCTTCATTGTGCCCCTTTTCTTATTGATTTTCCTGGCCACAGCTTCCTTCAATGAAACGTCCCTGCATTAGGGATATCGTATAATTTGTACAAATACCTAAGGATTCACATAATATTTTTAGTAATGTATGTAGATATATCATTATCGTGCCTTTTATAATATTTTATTACATACTTAACGTGTTATAAATACTCGTATGTTTCTTGTTATCTTGCCTATATAAAAAAGGAACCACAAATATTCAACTACAATTCTGGGATGCACCATATTAAAATTTATTCTTAAGGCAAATAAAGACATAAATAATATAATGTCTAACGTTTATGCGTCGAAAGAAGTGTGCATTGTTATGCATGTATGTGTGTGTCCAATATGTACGTTTATGTATTCAAAAGCCCACAATTATATATCCATACATTGTATATTTCTGAATGTAGCTGTCCTTGCTAATTAATCAATAACGACCTATATTTTCGCGTTGTGTAGCGTGTGCTTGGAGTCTATGGTGTTAATTAGTTTGCAATAATAAACAGTCATAGCATTAGTCATGTTTATTCTTGCAAAAAGATACATAATATACGTGATAATTTTACGAGATTCGCCCACAAGCACGGATTTGATGTCGATGATAGTGGTTAAGGAGCACATAAACACACAGATTGCGCTAGAACCATTTCCTACAATTGTCTTCATTAAACAGGGTCTCTGTTCCAAATTTTCTAATGAATGTTGCTAATGTTTAGTGTTTTATTTTCTCCAAAAATTCTCTCTCTCTTTGAAGAGAGGTGCGTGTGACCGTGTAGCTAAAACCACAGTTTCGTTAGCTGAAAAGCCGGCGTGCGGTGTTCGCAACCCGCGGTAGACAGAAAGGATATTTTCTATCGGGGGTAAAATACAAATGTTAGGTCTCACACGTCGTGGCGACTGCTTGACCAAGCGGCCTTTATCCCTCTGGTTCTATTGTGAGCCCCCGTATATACACCAGTGATGGTACTATGTGTCGTAAAGGTATTTTTTTTATTTTTTGAAGGCTATTCTCGGAGACACGCGGTGTGCTTCTTGGATTTTATGTTCTGCTCACGCTTGTTGTGGTTGTTTAACTTCTGACAGGCTGGTTGACGGTGGAAATTCTCGTTGTTAAGTGGGTATTTATCTTCTTTTCATTTGAGATAGACCTATCAATGATAGGTCATTGTTTTTCACTGTCGCGCCAGGCAGACGGGAATATCCATCCCGAAATGTAAAACGTCTGTAACGGTTGGTGGGGTGGAAGAGTCAGCAATGACCAACGTCCCAGAAAGCGAAAACCGCAAAGTGTGTGGTACACAAGAGGCATATTCAGGACACGAAAGACGAATATGTCAGACCACCGTGAAAAAGATTGGAGCCTCATCACATACTAGTCCAGAGGAAGCCATGGAGAGGAATTCGAACTTATGTCGGAGGAAAGTTCTAAAAATAAGTACTTGGAATGTTAGGACTCTATATTAAGAAGGGAAATTAGAATATCTTATTCAAGAAACAGTCAAACAATACAATTACGAGTTTTGGGCCATGTTAAAATATACAGCAGCCTACTAAAAGTAATCTTGGAGGGGAAAATACATGGTAAAAGAGGCAGCGGCAGACCAAGACTAACATTGACGAGTAAAATCAAAAGATGGACAAGTCAGCCTATGACAACCTGTACCATCAAAGCGAGACAGAGCAGAATGGTGCTCTATGGTAACCATCCTTCGCTTCAACCACCCTTCATAACAATCGATGATGATGGTGATTCTCGTGGATAGGTCTTGTTTCCTCCGCAAGTTTACACACTGAAAGGGTAGGGGGTGGAGAATCTGAGTGGTCCAGATGTAAAGCCTCAGCCTCTATGCAAAAGGTCCGGGGTGTGGATCCAACTACAGGCGGCTTTATTTACAGCGTACCAGGTATCTTCGTTGCTTGACTCTCTCATTTGGTCAGTGAAATCCGACGACTAGTCCTCTGGAGTAATGGCGGAAGCGGTCCTGTGTCCACTCGTACACATTTGAGAACCCTTGGTTGCTGGAAATCAGAGTAAGGTAAAGATGGTCGCTGGCCGATACAAATGTAATAGGAAAGAAGGTCTATAGCTCGTTTCAAATCACGTGCCCAACTTCAAAACGCTATTACTCAGTAACCGTTTGTCAAAAACTGTTGAAATTTTCCAAATGTTATTAGAATGCAAAAGACCCTTTAAATGTATTTAACAAATATCTTGCAGCTGCAGTTTTCTTAAAGCGGCGAATTTCTTTGATGTTTGTCAAAATTGTAAATTGTGAACCCCTAAAGAATAGAAATTACCGTAGTTGCTGGTCTATGATTAATTTTCACTAGGTAAAGGCGTGGCCGTAATGGGGAAATAACCTAATAAGACAGAACACCAGGAGAATTATTGTCTTCTCAGTTCGAGGACGGACGATAATATCAAGGTATACCTGTATGTCCAATTTTCATAGTTGTGTGGTCCTGATAAGGACCGTTTGTTGAACTAATTTAAGGTAATATAGGGGCCAACATTGTGGGGGCTATATACTTTCATTCTGAATCAGACGAGTCTAAAAGATCAATAACTGTTTGGGGTTGAACATTCCACAAACCATCATTTTTCCAATATTCCTCTTCCTGTTTTAAGACGTGGTCTTCACATTTAGCCCAATTATCTTTGTCTATATTTAATAAAGCGAGATTAGCAAGAGTCTTTACATCGCATATTTTGAATGTTGTATTTTCATCTGCCACTTGTGCTTTTAATTTTGCCCAGATTAGTGCTATTGGATTTAAATGAGCATGGTAAGGTGGCAGCCTCAAACTTATATGACCGTGCTCTTGGATAATCTTATCTATTTGAAAAATCTTTGTCCTTTGTTTTTTGCTTTACTAGAGATAGTAATTCAGGTTTTCAGTACATGTTATTACATTGTATGTGCTCCTTTGTGAGCCATATCTTAATAGCATCTTTTGTACTGGATGACGTCGGGACTTTATCTTCAAGTGCAACAATGTTGTGGTACACTGCATTGTCCATTATTAGGCAAGATGGTCGATCTAGTGATGGGAGAACAGAATTTTCAATCCAATGTCTAAATATGTGACCATTCATCTCAGAGTGATAATCCCGATTGTCTATGGATTTTGAAAGAAAAATGAGCTCTGCATTCTGTATTAGTCCATGTTGTCGACTACCTGCATGAGCAATTATCAAGCGCTGTCCTTTGCTGCTAGGTATTAATCTCTTAATCTTTCCATCTGATGACTGCCATTCCCCTTGGTTAGTGTGGAGAGCATTGATCCATGTTTCATCCAAGTACACAATATCATAACCTAGCTTGCGCACCTCTTTTACTTCACGTAAGTACTTGCTTCTCATGACTACTATATGTGGCTTCTCACAGATGATGTTTCGTCCATTGGAATACTTTCTGAATGTAAATCCTGCAGCTCTCACATTCCTCCATAATGTAGACTTTGATATTTCAATACTGTTGTTCTTTTTCAGCGATACTTTTAATTTTCTTATTGTAACAGTTTCATTCATACCCAACATTTTGCGAATTTCACTTCTAATAAGTTCACTGTCGAAATTATCCAACATTTTTGCTCTTCCTTGTGATTTTGTATATTTTGAACATTGACGGTCACGTGCTTGAATCCAGCGATTAAATGACCGTTTAGATAAATCCAAAATGTGTCTTGTCCTACTCTCAGGGTTTTCTAAAGAATGAAATAATCTTCCTCGTTTAGCCTCTTTGCAAAAATAGTCATACATTTTTATTGCGATGTTTTGTAAACTGCAGAATTTCATTTTAAGACTCATGATAAATGTTATCGTTCCACGTCTGCACCTATGAATGAACGGAAATGGAACACACAATTTCTCGTGTTTTTTATAAGTGTTTAATTGTGTCAAAAAACCACGGTAAAAGCGTGCAAACACGTCAATTTGACCGTGTATGGATTTTTACTCGCTATTTTTAACTTAAAATACTGTAAACATTAAGTTTTGACTACATCAATGGGTCGTTATAAATTTATATAAATCAAATAAGCAACAATAATAACCAAATGTTTTTTTTAAAATGAAATTAATTCCCTGTTGGGTCCTAATTATTATAACTTTACATGCAAATTTTGAACAACTTACAACAAGCGGTTAAAAAGCTATCGATTTTAAAAGTTGGGCACGAGTTATGAAACAAGCTATAGCCAAAAACGTGAAAGCTCTTCACGTGAAAAAATATGAGATAAAGGTAAACGTAAAGTACGAAAATTGAATCGGCTTCTTAGCACGCGAGTTTTCTCCCATATGAGCTCGCCTGGCTATCCAGAAGCGTTCGGATACTTCTGGATAGTGTCGCTTCAAGTATCGAAACTCACGATGCGAGGCGGCATTCATCACCTTCACAAAATAATACCCTGATACTCATTTCTGCTGGCGGCTGGGTCGACCGCAGTGTTATTTTTCCTCTAACCACGAGTACAAACTAACACTACTTGCTACTTCCAGCGGGAATCGAATACGGGTTGTCAGAAAGTCGTTAGCCCAGTTGGGTGGGTGTTTTTCTTAACTAGGCTACCGAGTCCCCCACAAATGATGATAAAAATATGAGAATACCTCTGAAGTCGGAGAATATCTGCCTATGTGGCGAGGGACACCTAAGCACATGTCTGCCGATGTGAAAGATAGAAAATAGTGATATTCTCGCAACATTCTGTCCCTCGAAGCTTCACTAGAGATTAAAAAATTGCGTCCGCTAATAAACAAAACAATATTCAGAATGCAGTAATAGGAAACTATGTAAAACTGTGCAGCAGAAGGCAATTGATCATCGGATGTGGTTGGGTCGAGCAAGTTAACTTATTAGCATTCTTAAGTAGGGTGGGTTCACCAGGATCATGACTGCAGATTGTCAGACTTCTAGGTGATTTCGAGCATAAAAACCTGAAAAAATATCAGGCTGGGGTTTGGTGCCAAACAATCGAGACTGACCGTTAAAGAAGAAAGTAATATGGACTTAACTACCAACCTCATAAATAAAGTCATAAATATTGTGTCATAAATATGTCATAAATATTGTCATAAATATTGTTGTCATGAATATGTCATAAATATTGTGAAGAGCGAACACAGACAAGATATCGGTCACATACCAAGTTAGAATATAGTACTCGGATATAGGTTTGTGGAACACAAATTTGACGACTGATTGTGTGTCTATATATTCGAAATTGGAGTCATCAACGATGGCCTAAGATCATCAAGTGATACGACGATAATTATTTTCGGGAGGACGTGAACTTTCATGGTATATCATGGATAGGCGGCAGGAACCATTGAAGGCTATGTCTGAAAAGTGTTCCTTCCTGCAGTTTCCTCATATTCCAAGTCCTGCTTGTTGCAGGAGCTACTGAGTTAAGTGCTCTGTGCACACCGTGAGCTGTGTGTCTCATCCGTTTTGATCCTTTTTCGATATTCCGCTTGTTTACGGTGAATGATGATGTCGTATGACAGGGAACAGTTGGATGTGTTCACTTTCTGCGCGGTTTCGTCTTATGTCTTTTAGCGTGTGCTGCGACTGCTACGATGGGGACTATTGTTACCTTTCTTTGTTTGGGAGATGAGTTAGTAATTCGGATGATTCCACTGGCACGGGCGGTTGAGCAAAATGTGGATTTTAATTCGTTTGCAGTGATACCGAGGCCTTCCATTACCAATAACCAATCGATAGTCATGACAGTATGACGACAACAATAGGTGTAAGCACAGCTATAGCTGTAGAACATCTCGTGTTAAAGTGATAGAACTCAGATATCTAGGATACAACATTTTCTGAAGATGACAAATTGTATAAGAAATAGATATTCTTTTTAACAAGCAAAAAACATATCGGGATAGATAGCCCATAGCACGTGACAGTACCTATCATCACAAATAAAAATCGTATATCGAGTATATTCAATCTCACATTACTCTATAAGGACCAAACATGAACAAACCTGAAAGTCACTATAGAGAGAGATGTTTCAGAAAGCCGCGTGGAATGACCAGAAGACTAAACAAGAAATGTTGTCTAATGACCAGAAAACTAAACAAGAAATGTTGTCTAATGACTAGAAAACTAAACAAGAAATGTTGTCTAATAACTAGAAGACTAAAAAAAAGACAACAAAAAACTAAGCAAGAAATGTTGTCTAATGACCAAAAAACTAAGCAAGAAATGTTGTCTAATGACTAGAAGACTAAACAAGAAATGTTGTCTAATGACTAGAAGACTAAACAAGAAATGTTGTCTAATGACTAGAAGACTAAACAAGAAATGTTGTCTAATGACCAAAAAACTAAACAAGAAATGTTGTCTAATGACCAAAAAACTAAGCAAGAAATGTTGTCTAATGACTAGAAGACTAAACAAGAAATGTTGTCTAATGACTAGAAGACTAAACAAGAAATGTTGTCTAATGACCAAAAAACTAAACAAGAAATGTTGTCTAATGACCAAAAAACTAAACAAGAAATGTTGTCTAATGACCAAAAAACTAAGCAAGAAATGTTGTCTAATGACTAGAAGACTAAACAAGAAATGTTGTCTAATGACTAGAAGACTAAACAAGAAATGTTGTCTAATGACTAGAAGACGAAACAAGAAATGTTGTCTAATGACCAGAAAACTAAACAAGAAATGGTGTCTAATGACTAGAAGACTAAACAAGAAATGTTGTCTAATGACCAAAAAACTAAACAAGAAATGTTGTCTAATGACTAGAAGACTAAACAAGAAATGTTGTCTAATGACTAGAAGACTAAACAAGAAATGTTGTCTAATGACCAGAAAACTAAACAAGAAATGGTGACCAATGACGAGAAGACTAAACAAGAAATGTTATCTAATGACTAGAAGACTAAACAAGAAATGTTGTCTAATGACCAGAAGACTAAACAAGAAATGTTGTCTAATGACCAGAAAACTAAACAAGAAATGTTGTCTAATGACTAGAAGACTAAACAAGAAATGTTGTCTAATGACCAGAAAACAAAACAAGAAATGTTGTCTAATGACCAGAAAACTAAACAAGAAATGTTGTCTAATGACCAGAAAACTAAACAAGAAATGTTGTCTAATGACCAGAAAACTAAACAAGAAATATTGTCTAATGACTAGAAGACTAAACAAGAAATGTTGTCTAATGACCAGAAAACTAAACAAGAAATGTTGTCTAATGACTAGAAAATTAAACAACAAATGTTGTCTAATGACTAGAAGACTAAACAAGAAATGTTGTCTAATGACCAGAAAACTAAACAAGAAATGTTGTCTAATGACCAGTAGACAAAACAAGAAATGTTGTCTAATGACCTGAAGACAAAACAAGAAATGTTGTATAATGACCTGAAGACAAAACAAGAAATGTTGTATAATGACCTGAAGACAAAACAAGAAATGTTGTATAATGACCTGAAGACAAAATAAGAAATGTTGTATACAGAGATAATGGGGATTGAATTACTTTTGAACGACATACAGAGACGACAAATAAAATGGTTTGTTCATCTGGAAAGAATGTCATGAAATGTCCTTACCATACAAGGCCTATATCATAAGAGAAGGTGAAAAAAGACTAAACAAGAATGTCAAGAAATGTCCTTACCATACAAGGCCTCTATCATTAGAGAAGGTGAAAAAAGACTAGACAAGAATGTCAAGAAATGTCCTTACCATACAAGGCCTATATCAGAAAAGAAGGTGAAAAAAGACTAGACAAGAATGTCAAGAAATGGCCTTACCATACAAGGCCTATATCATTAGAGAAGGTGAAAAAAGACTAGACAAGAATGTCAAGAAATGTCCTTACCATACAAGGCCTTTATCAGAATAGAAGGTGAAAAAAGACTAAACAAGAATGTCAAGAAATGGCCTTACCATACAAGGCCTATATCAGAAGAGAAGGTGAAAAAAGACTAGACAAGAATGTCAAGAAATGTCCTTACCATACAAGGCCTTTATCAGAATAGAAGGTGGAAGAAGAGTAAAATGGGTTGACAATTTTCCACAAACATTACAACATTATTTGAAAATAGTTAATGCTGTACAAATGGCTAGAATTAGAGCTTTATATCTTCCTCGATACTAGAAAGTGTGTAAGAGGAAGTGAAGAGAGTGAGAGAGAGAGAGAGAGAGAGAGAGATAGAGAGGAAGAGAGAGAGAACTAGATAGTGTGGCGTAATTTTTTCTAAAAAAACCTATTAGTAAAAAGATGTCCACTTTTCAATAAAATAATTTGTTTCTTTGCCTTTTTGACACCATAGAGAATAGACTCACGGAACGTATGACTACCAAGTGACTTCCTTAACAGAAAACAAATTGATACACCCTTCAGTAACATACCTATGATTAGATTACTTTACTCCATCATCTATAAAGTGAATGTCTGCTTTATAACTTTTTGACATATTATTATTCATATGCGCTTTATGTGTTAGTAAATTGTGAAACAAACTTATGAAAATAATATATATATATATATATATATATATATATATATATATATATACATACCGTTATTGTCCTTTTATTGTTATGCTTTGTTCATTTGTAAAATCGTTGTGCGAGAATTAGTTTGTACATTATCTAGAGTTTATGCGATGAGTTCTTTTATGCAACTTCATTCCAAGCACGAAGTGATTTCATAAATGATGTGCCATAATCACCATTTCCATCATTTTGTGTCACGCTGCTATCCTGGGCGAGCATGTCCATGCGTATCTTTTTGTGTTTACAGTTGTTTATGAATTCTGCTGTTAATTTCCTGACATGTTTCTCTCGTTAATTGAATTGTGTCTTTGAATTCTGTTAACCTTGTTCTTCTCTCTAAGTTTCAGCCGAAACTATTCTCTTTACCACTTACTTTGTTCTTCTCTCAAAGTTTCAATCTAAACCCTTCTTTTTACCACTTACTTCTTCTCTCAAAGTTTCAATCTAAACTCTTCTTTTTACCACTTACTCTGTTCTTCTCTCAAAGTTTCATTCAAAACTCTTCTCTCTACCACTTACTAGAATCTGTTCTTCTCTCAAAGTTTCATTCAAAACTCTTCTCTCTACCACTTACTAGAATCTGTTCTTCTCTCAAAGTTTCATTCAAAACTCTTCTCTCTACCACTTACTAGAATCTGTTCTTCTCTCAAAGTTTCATTCAAAACTCTTCTCTCTACCACTTATTAGAATCTGTTCTCTCAAAGTTTCAGTCAAAACTCTACTCTCTCCACCACTTAACGGACAATGTGCTCCCAATGATTAATTCAAACCTTTTTTTTATATTTTACACAACCTGTCAGAGTAAAGTAATCGGTGACATTATTGTTACCCCACTCAGTTGATGATCCAGAGAAAATGGGTTTGATCACAACCTTACTTTCTCCCATCGAAATGGCTGAAAAATGTGCACCTAACTCAGTGAATGAGGTAAGGTAAATAATTCCACTCTTGGATGGTTGACAGGTTGATGAGCTCCCTGGTTATATCAGTTTGCCTTTATGCTTGGGAAACATGGACACATACGGCAGAGTTACAGAAGAAATTACAAGTTATGGAGTATTTTCGTAATGTATTTAGTATCTCTTCCTTAGATCGTTTCATAAATGTTATCATAAAGTTTATGGCATGAGATCGTATCACAAATGTTATCGTAGGGTTTGGGCATCTCTTACTCAGATTGTTTCACAAAAGTTATTGTAAGGTTTTGGATATCTCTAACTTAGATCGTTTCACAAAAGTTATTGTAAGGTTTTGGATATCTCTAACTTAGATCGTTTCACAAAAGTTATTGTAAGGTTTTGGATATCTCTAACTTAGATCGTTTCACAAAAGTTATTGTAAGGTTTTGGATATCTCTAACTTAGATCGTTTCACAAAAGTTATTGTAAGGTTTTGGGCATCTCTTACTCAGATCGTTTCACAAAAGTTATTGTAAGGTTTTGGATATCTCTAACTTAGATCGTTTCACAAAAGTTATTGTAAGGTTTTGGACTTCTCTTATTTAGATCATATCGGAAATAAAGTTCGCATGATGATTTTACACAAGCAACACAATTTTGTGATGATTTTTTTACTATTATGAAGAAACTCAAAATGAAATGGTTTGGCAACGCTTCTAAATCATTTGGTCTAGCAAAGACAATTCGCCAGTGAACCGTGAAAGCAGCAAGGAAGGAGAAAGGGATGGGATATTAACATCAAAGAATGGAGATGCCCAGGCAGCGTCCCAAAGAAATACTGAAGATAAAGAGAAATAAAGTAAGTTTACGAAGTCTGTCAGTGATGCCTCAACGGACTCCAGACTTATGGGATGAAGAACAATAAATAACAGCGAAGGAAAAATTATGCCCATAGGTCATATTAAGGAAATACAACGGAGAGGCTTATCGCTTCACTCTTCTATAATATTAATAAACGTAACGAGATTTCGTTTACCTGAATATAACAATGTCATCATTTTTGTGTGCGACCAAAAATCAGCAATTAAAAGCTATTAAATTGGTTTGACGAATCACTGCAGGGGAAGAGGTATGATTGCAACACTCGGAAAAAAAAATTAACAAATGATCAACAAAAGAGAAAAATATAAAGAGACAGCCCGAAGCATGATCGAACCTGTACATGTCGACACAGTGACTTGCCACGAGAAACGTGCGGCCAGCTAGAGCACTAGAACATGCGGCCAACTAGAGCACTAGAACATGCGGCCAGCTAGAGCACTAGAACATGCGGCCAGCTAGAGCACTAGAACATGCGGCCAGCTAGAGCATGCGGCCAGCTAGAGCACTAGAACATGCGGCCAGCTAGAGCACTAGAACATGCGGCCAGCTAGAGCATGCGGCCAGCTAGAGCACTAGAACATGCGGCCAGCTAGAGCACTAGAGCATGCGGCCAGCTAGAGCACTAGAACATGCGGCCAGCTAGAGCACTAGAACATGCGGCCAGCTAGAGCATGCGGCCAGCTAGAGCACTAGAGCATGCGGCCAGCTAGAGCACTAGAACATGCGGCTGTAATAGAGTTGAGTTAGTGAGAGCATGTTGAGTAGTTCAGAAGTTAGAATCTCCAAGTGTAGTTCAAGTCAGTTTAGAAGTTATTCTTGATAGATAGTTGATCGAGAATATTATGACTTTAGTTGTGAAGTGATTGTGTTTCCATTTTGAAGTATTTCAAAAGTACATGTGGTAAGTAGACTTACAAGTTCGTAAGTTGATGAACAATGTTGATGAATAATGTTGATGAACAATGTTGATGAACAATGTTGATGAATATTGTTGATGAACAATGTTGATGAACAATGTTTGATGATCAATGTTGATGAACAATGTTGATGAACAATGCTGATGAACAATGTTTGATGATCAATGTTGATGAACAATGTTGATGAACAATGTTGATGAACAATGTTTGATGATCAATGTTGATGAACAATGTTGATGAACAATGTTGATGAACAATGTTGATGAATAATGTTTGATGATCAATAAACTGAATATAATTACGTAACAAGAGAGACTTCGTGTGTGAGTCTATGACACGGCCAGCTAGAGCACTACAACATGCGACCAGCTGGAGCACTAGAACATGCGGCCAGCAAGAGAACAAGAACATGTGGCCAGCTAGAGCACTAGAGCACGTGGCCAGCTAGAGCACTAGAGCATGCGGCCAGTTAGAGCACTAGAACATGCGGCCAGCTAGAGCAATAGAACATGCGGTCAGCTAAAGCACTAGAACATGCAGCCAAGTAGAGCACTAGAGCATGCAGCCAGCTAGAGCACTATAGCTCGTTTCAAATCACGTGCCCAACTTCAAAACGCTATTACTCAGTAAGCGTTTGCTAAAAACTGTTGAAATTTTCCAAATGTTATTAGAATGCAAAAGACCATTTAAATGTATATTTAACAAATATCTTGCAGCTGCAGTTTTCTTAAAGCGGCGAATTTCTTTGATGTTTGTCAAAATTGTAAATTGTGAACCCCTAAATAATAGAAATTACCGTAGTTGCTGGTCAATGATTAATTTTCACTAGGTAAAGGCGTGGCCGTAATGGGGAAATAACTGGATAAGACAAAACACCAGGAGAATTATTGTCTTCTCAGTTCGAGGACGGACGATAATATCAAGGTATACCTGTATGTCCAATTTTCATAGTTGTGTGGTCCTGATAAGGACCGTTTGTTGAACTAATTTAAGGTAATATAGGGGCCAACATTGTGGGGACTATATACTTTCATTCAGAATCAGACGAGTCTAAAAGATTAATAACTGTTTGGGGTAGAACATTCCACAAACCATCATTTTTCCAATATTCCTTTTCCTGTTTTAAGACGTGGACTTCACATTTAGCCCAATAATCTTTGTCTATATTTAATAAAGCGAGATTAGCAAGAGTCTTTACATCGCATATTTTGAATGTTGTATTTTCATCTGCCACTTGTCCTTTTAATTTTGCCCAGATTAGTTCTATTGGATTTAAATGAGCATGGTAAGGTGGCAGCCTCAAACTTATATGACCGTGCTCTTGGATAATCTTATCTATTTGAAAAATCTTTGTCCTTTGTTTTTGCTTTACTAGAGATAGTAATTCAGGGTTTAAGTACATGTTATTAAATTGTATGTGCTCCTTTGTGAGCCATATCTTAATAGCATCTTTTGTACTGGATGACGTCGGGACTTTATCTTCAAGTGCAACAATGCTGTGGTACGCTGCATTGTCCATTATTAGGCAAGATGGTCGATCTAGTGATGGGAGAACAGAATTTTCAATCCAATGTCTAAATATGTGACCATTCATCTCAGAGTGATAATCCCGATTGTCTATGGATTTTGAAAGAAAAATGAGCTCTACATTCTGTATTAGTCCATGTTGTCGACTACCTGCATGAGCAATTATCAAGCGCTGTCCTTTGCTGCTAGGTATTAATCTCTTAATCTTTCCATCTGATGACTTCCATTCCCTTTGGTTAGTGTGGTGAGCATTGATCCATGTTTCATCCAAGTACACAATATCATAACCTTGCTTGCGCACCTCTTTTACTTCACGTAAGTACTTGCTTCTCATGACTACTATATGTGGCTTCTCACAGATGATGTTTCGTCCATTGGAATACTTTCTGAATGTAAAGCCTGCAGCTCTCACATTCCTCCATAATGTAGACTTTGATATGTCAATACTGTTGTTCTTTTTCAGCGAAACTTTTAATTTTCTTATTGTAACAGTTTCATTCATACCCAACATTTTGCAAATTTCACTTCTAATAAGTTCACTGTCGAAATTATCCAACATTTTTGCTCTTCCTTGTGATTTTGTATATTTTGAACATTGACTGTCACGTGCTTGAATCCAGCGATTAAATGACCGTTTAGATAAATCCAAAATGTGTCTTGTCCTATTCTCAGGATTTTCTAAAGAATGAAATAATCTTCCTCGTTTAGCCTCTTTGCAAAAATAGTCATACATTTTTATTGCGATGTTTTGTAAACTGCAGAATTTCATTTTAAGACTCATGATAAATGTTATCGTTCCACGTCTCCACCTATGAATGAACGGAAATGGAACACACAATTTCTCGTATTTTTTACAAGTGTCTAATTTTGTCAAAAAACACGGTAAAAGTGTGCAAATACGTCAATTTTACCGTGTATGGATTTTTACTCGCTATTTTTAACTTAAAATACTGTAAACATTAAGTTTTGACTACATCAATGGGTCGTTATAAATTTATATAAATCAAATAAGCAACAATAATAACCAAATGTTTTTTTTTAAATGAAATTAATTTCCTGTTGGGTTCTAGTCATTATAACTTTACATGCAAATTTTGAACAACTTACAACAAGCGGTTAAAAAGCTATCGATTTTAAAAGTTGGGCACGAGTTATGAAACAAGCTATAGAACATGCGGCCAGCTAGAGCACCAGAGCATGCGGCCAGCTAGAGCATTAGAACATGCGGCCAAGTAGAGCACTAGAGCATGCGGCCAGCTATTGCACTAGAGCACACGGCCAGCTAAGCACCCTGAAAAACAATTGCTATTATTGGCGATGTCACGCATGTGTACTCGTGATTACAGCACAGGGTTACGAACACCACTCAGGAATAAATTATATATCTGTATTGTCCTGTTAAGACATGTTGGAGACCCAGTACTTTACCAAACAATATCGAAACCCTTGGGCCCATCTAATATGTCTCCTCATGGAAAGCATAAAATACCAGAACTTAAGGAAAATATAACAGGAACCGTGAAAAAAGGCACACAATCAGACACAAAAAGAAAACCTGTTGCAGAAAAACACATACACGATACCTATCCACAGGGCTCTTGGTCCCACATATACACAGATGGCTCTGCTACAAATGCCACCAGAAATGGAGGCAGAGGTGTGTTCTTGACGCTGAATAATCAGGACGAGATCACCAAGTCAATAGCTACTGGAAAATTCTCAAACAACTTTAAAGCAGAAACTGAGGCCATCAGAGATGCTGCAACACTGGCTACTCAACACAAAAATAACATGCACAATAAATTGGTGATTCTGACTGATGCACTGTCAGTATTATCAACTTGAGAACAACCTTGGACCAACTATGCAATAACTTCCAGAGAGTAGTCATTCAGTGGATACCATCACATTGTAATATACACGGGAACGAACGCGCAGACAAATTATCTAAAGGGGGAGGGAGATTACCACAAGAGAACCATCCGCTCAGTTATGATGAAGTCAAATCCATCCTCAAGGGTCAGTTCCTTGAAAAATGGAAACGAGAACACCCAAAGCATAACGAGGGTGACGGATACCACCAACTATCAAGGAGGGATCAAGTCATCATACTTCGCCTACGCACTGGCCACAATAGAATGAGAAATCACAAGTTCACCAAATTCAAAATAGGTACAACCAGCTTATGCCACTGTACACTGGACAATATGACTGCAAAACATGGTTCTACAGGAATGCCCTCAGTACACAGACCTGAGAAGAGCAATGTGGTCCACGCCCACCTCCCTGGAAGAGAAACTATATGGGGCAATCGATTCGCTTAAACAGACAGCTGACTTCATGAAAGAGTCTGGAATCCTACTGTGATTGAGTCTTGATCGCAGAGAGAGAGAAGTTATACCGGTGAGAGTAGGGCTGAATACCTGCGTTGTAGACAAACAGTTAAATGACGAAACAGCACGGATAGTAGTTTCCAGTGGTTTAGACTGGACACAAATAATAATAAATGAATATTATTATAGAGGGGAACTTCCAAGGCTATAGATGAGTGAATCATTTCAGAGGAAGAGATATATTTGCAGCACTAACAAAATTAACAAATAATTAACAACAGCAAAAAACAAAGTACAATAGACTGCCCGAAGCAGGCTGGAACCCGTATTCCTCAGCATAGTCCCTTGCCACAAGAAACGAGCGCTAGAGCACACGAACAAATAATCAACCTAAAAAGGTTGCTATTATTGGCGATGTCTTTCAGACGTGCATAAAAAGTAAAGTAAAGTACCCCCATCACGCCAAGTGGCGTATATGAAATATGGTGTTAGTGATCATAAATTTTACAGACCTTCAGCACATGATTTTTGGAGTAATGTGATTGGTATTACACCCGCGCTGCTTTACTCTCCCAGAAAAAATCCGGTACCCATTTAAAGCTGGGTGAACCCGGAAGCCGACGGTTGGGATCGAACCCTACCCTTTGTCCTTTTTAGTCCAATTCACAAACCACTGAGCTATCACGGCTCCCCTTCAGACGTCATATACTCATGACTATTTATTTTCGGTTGTTTATTATCTGTGAATATTTCCCCTACTGCTGTAAACAAATCTTTCCCATGAAACGATTCGCGGATCTATCGCCTCGGAGGTTTCCCTCCATAATAATACTCATTTATTATTCATTTAGCCTCTTTCATCAACCGGAAGAAAATACAAGTAGAGATAACAAGAAAGAAGTCAGAACTGGAGGGGCTAGGTCCCCAGGATCATTTCTCCAACAGTAAAGTTCAAAATCACAGTCGAGGGGAAAAAAAAAAGAGAAACAGACTAAAAATAATCAAAAAGAGAGCATTTAAAATAGAAATACAATAAAATGTTCACAAATGCCCAAAGTGTATGGGAACATATTTTTTTACGCATATGCTTTTTTTTTCATTGACCAGTGTCACGAAACTTGAGGCGAAGAGGTTGGTCTGACGTTATACGTTAGGGCGTTCTACTTTGCTAGAAAATAAATCCG
This sequence comes from Megaustenia siamemsis, assembly GCA_032433765.1. Classification (NCBI taxonomy): domain Eukaryota; kingdom Metazoa; phylum Mollusca; class Gastropoda; order Stylommatophora; family Ariophantidae; genus Megaustenia; species Megaustenia siamemsis. The sequence continues at coordinate 15,229,762 of JAVIAB010000160.1, read as the reverse complement.
GTGCCTATTTAAGGCTGGGTGGACCTAAAAGCTGCTGGACGGAACTTCTTGTCCTTGCTTCACCTTTAACTATATAACTAACCATTGAGATACTTGAGAAAATGGGACATGGATTTGCAGTGAGAATTGGACTTATAGACTATCTGCAAAGGATGGTCACGGATCGAAGAAAATAGAAGACGGTTTGTTGCTGGCAGTGAGAGAAGTCCCAATTGATGTCGATCATTGGTTGGCAGGTAGACTCACATACAAGATGATAACGTACTGTTATCAATAAGAGACTAGACACGTGCTGTCGATAACTGGCTGGCAGGTAGACTCACTTGCTAGAAGATAACGTACTGTTATCAATAAGAGACTAGACAAGTGCTGTCGATAACTGGCTGCCAGGTAGACGCACATGCAAGATGATAACGTACTGTTATTAATAAGAGACTTGGGAAGTGCTGTCGATAACTGGCTGGCATGTAGACTCACATACAAGGTGATAACGCACTGTTATCAATAAGAGACTTGGGAAGTGCTGTCGATAACTGGCTGGCAGGTAAACTCACATGCAAGATGATAACGTACTGTTATTAATAAGAGATTTGGGAAGTGCTGTCGATAACTGGCTGGCAGGTAAACTCACATGCTAGATGATAACGTACTGTTATTAATAAGAGACTTGGGAAGTGCTGTCGATAACTGGCTGGCAGGTAAACTCACATGCAAGATAATAACTTATTGTCATCAATAACAGACTTGGGAAGTGTTGTCGATCATTGGCTGGCAGGTAGATCAACATGCAAGATGATGACGTACTGTTATCAATAACAGACTTGACAAGTGCTGTCGATCACTGGCTGTTAAGTACACTCGCATACAAAATGATAACATGAAAATTAAAGGTATGCACTTTTACAGTTATTCAACACCTGTAAACAATCATCATCATCAAGAACCGGGCCTACTGGCGTAGGTGATCATGTCTCTCCACAATTTTCGATCTCGGCAGCTATTTATCATTTCTGTTGTTGACCTTCTGCCAAGAAGACATTCTCTTAAGCTGTCTGTTATTATTTCTCTTTGCTTCCCTCTATCTGTCCGTCCCTCAATTTTCCCAGTTGTTACAATATATTCCAGTTGTTCTCTTCTCATTACATGGCCAAAAAATGATGATTATCTCTTCCTAACATTGGAAATTAGCTCTCTTTTTGTTTTGACCTTTCTCAGAACCTCTTCAGTACTTTTCTTACATTCTTCTGTAAAACCACATTTCTACAACTCCAGTGATTTTCTTGTCTGTTGTCCAATTGTCCATGATTCGCATCCGTATGTTAAGACTGGCTCTACGATTTTTACGATTGAACGATGAATATGATGATAAGGATGATGAGGATGATGATGATGATAATGATGAAGATGAAGATGATGGTGATGATGATGATAAGATTGCCCATGATTCGCATCCATATGTTAAGACTGGCTCTACATAACATTTAAGAACTCTTTTTCTTGTTTCTATTGTCAAAAATGGATTGCATAGTATCTTCCTCATTTTTTGGAAAGCTGCTTTTGCCTGAGCCATTCTGCATCTCACCTCTTTTGTACATCTTCCGTCTGAGGTTAACAAAGTTCCCAAATACTTAAATTCATTTACCTGTTTTAATATTGTTCCACTTGTCTTTATTTTGCACTGAGGTGATGTCATTTTCTTTGTTGTTACCATTACCTCTGTCTTTTTGCTATTAAGGCTGAGTCCTTTATTTTTGCTTTCCTTCACTATAATATCCAACATTTCTTGTAACTCATTTTCACTCTTAGCGATTAACAATGCTGTAAACAACGTTGTATTTAAATAAACATTGTTTCACTCATTTAATATTTCTAAGGAATTGTTACGTATCAACTTCTGTCCTTACAGAAAAAAAAATTATTGATAAAATTAAAGAATTATTTTAAGACCAATTATTCATTTCTACAGAAAATAACAATTTCTTCTTACTCTTCTACCTTTTTAGCTCCCAGTGGAGCATAGGTCTTCAACAAACAATTTCCAAGTCGTTCCTTTTTTTGCCATTCTTTTAAGATCATTCCATGTCTTCCCCATCATCTTCATCTCTGCTTCTTTCTGTCTTCTCCAAGAATTCTTTGGTCTTCCTCTTTGTCTTTTCCCCTGGGGATTCCACAAAAGAGCCTGTTGTGTAATACTCTCAGTTGATTTCCGCAGTGTGTGTCCTATCCAGCGCCATCGTCTTCGCTGTATCTCTTTATCCACTGGTATTTGACTGGTAAATTTCCATAATTCTATGTTTGTGATTTTGTCCTGCCATTTCCATCCTTTTATTCTGTGTAAGTAGTATACAAGGGTCCGTCTGAATTGCATTTAGGCGCGAATTAACAAAGATATATAAGAGGCGCCTTTAGCGCCTAATGTACACGAGAGACAAGGGGAGTTAACCATGACTGCTCGTGTCGGGATGTTGACCTCTAGTCCCGGTGACCCCGGAAGTGACCTGTTTATGTCTGCTTTGTGCTGACTTTGGCGTTCTTCATGTACTGCTCGATAGTGATAGGTTAGTAGATTATACATCAATGAAAAACATTAAAGTTAAAACAGAAAGCAAAAGATATATTTTATTCTTTTATTATCTCAATAGGTGTATAACATTACAAACATATTTAGTACATTGAGTAAATATTTAGTACAAGTATAACATTTATTTATAGCTATGTAGTTGGGTGTCTGCTTAGCGTTGTACCATAAATGAAGCATAAGGGTGAAACAGTTAGAGATTACTGGTTAGTCTAAGCTGGTAGTGTAAATATGTCTCTCGGTGTTAGTGGTTCGCTATCTCTCTCTCTCTCTCTCTCTCTCTCTCTCTCTTTCTCTCTCTCTCTCTCTCTCTCTCTCTGTGTCTCTCTCTACTATTCCAGCCTAGATTTCCCTCCATTGAAACACTTACTCATTCTCTCCATTTATCCCTATCATCGCGCCTTCCTTCTCTCTCTCTCTTTCTCCCCTATCCTCTCTTAGACTTCTAATCTAGCAGTCCACCCTCCGCCTCTCCCTTTAGCTCCCCCGCCCTCCCTCATATTTTTAGCGTCCCTCCTATTGTAACATTTGATTATTCTCACCATTAATACATAGCATCTCGCCTTCTTTCTCATAGGCTTCTCTCGCTCTCTCTCTCTCTCTCGCTCTTCTAACCCCTACTAGACTTCTCTCCTACCATTCCACCTTTCTTCTCTATCTCTCTCTCTCTCTCTCTCTCTCTCTCTCTCTCTCTCTCTCTTTACCTCGCCTAGCGTTCCGCCTTCATTCGTATTTTTACCTTACCGCCAGTGTAACACATTAATAACATTGAATATCAATTACAAAAAGACTTGAAAAATCTACTTTTTAAGGAACCAATAAGATAAACATATGAAAAACGAAGGAATAATACACGCGACAAGGCTTAACATACGTACTTTATACACATCACCATTAATACAACTGAAATTCCTTTAATGATAACCTACCACATCGTTATGAGCTAAGAGAAAAACAGAAAAAAATTCAACTTACACCGTAAAATATTCCACTACAACACAGACCGCTAGACTGAACAGTACTATGAAAATAAACGTTCGTGAATCAAGCGCGCTTATAAAACGAAGTCTCACATCCGACTAGTTTAATCTTGTAAATAAAAGTTAGGAGACAAGGGCAGAAACCTAGGAGGCAAGGGCAGAAACCTAGGAGGCAAGGGCAGAAACCTAGGAGGCAAGGACAGAAACCTAGGAGGCAAGGACAGAAACCTAAGAGACAAGGGCAGAAACCAACGAGGGAAGGTCAGAAACCTAGGAGGCAAGGTCAGAAACCTAGGAGGCAAGGTCAGAAACCTAGGAGGCAAGGTCAGAAACCTAGGAGGCAAGGGCAGAAACCTAGGAGGCAAGGACAGAAACCTAGGAGGCATGGTCAGAAACCTAGGAAGGAGGGAAGGTCAGAAACCTAGGAGCAAGGGCAGAAACCTCATAGCAACCTAAGAGGCAAGGGCAGAAACCTAAGAGGCAAAGACAGAAACCTAGGAGGCAAGGTCAGAAACCTAGGAGGCAAGGGCAGAAACCTAGGAGGCAAGGACAGAAAACTAGGAAGCAAAGGCTGAAAACAAGGAGGGAAGGTCAGAAACCTAGGAGGCAAGGGCAGAAACCTAAGAGGCAAGGGCAGAAACCTAGGAGGCAAGGACAGAAACCTAGGAGGCAAGGACAGAAACCTAGGAGGCATGGGCAGAAACCTAGGAGGCAAGGGCAGAGACCTAAGAGGCAAGGACAGAAAACTAGGAAGCAAAGGCTGTTGGTCAAATCGAAAATATTTTACCCACAGAAAACAAAAATATAGGCTCATACTCAAAAAATCGACCTCAACACCATAAAAAGGTACTCACATAGTCATACTAGTTAGACACATCGAACAGATAGTTACATCCAAAGTCCCAAAAAGAGTGGCCAAATCACTAACATTTTACCTCCAGAACACAAAAAAAAATTTTAACTCATAAGCGAAAAAGTCGACCTCAAAACCCTAAAAATCTACTCACATAGTCATAATAGTTAGACACATCGAACAGATAGTTACAGCCAAAGCCCCCCAAAAAAGTTTGGTCAAATCGAAAATATTTTACCCACAGAACACAAAAATGTGGGCTCATACTCAAAAAATCGACCTCAACACCATAAAAAGGTACTCACATAGTCATACTAGTTAGACACATCGAACAGATAGTTACATCCAAAGTCCCAAATCACTAACATTTTACCTCCAGAACACAAAAATGTAGGCTCATACTCAAAAAAGCGACCTCAAAACCATAAAAATCTACTCACATAGTCATACTAGTTAGACACATCGAACAGATAGTTACAGCCAAAGTCCCAAAAAAGTTTGGTCAAATCGAAAATATTTTACCCACAGAATACAAAAATGTAGGCTCATACTAAAAAAAATCGACCTCAACACCATAAAAAGGTACTCACATAGTCATACTAGTTAGGCACATCGAACAGATAGTTACATCCAAAGTCCCAAATCACTAACATTTTACCTCCAGAACACAAACATGTAGGCTCATACTAAAAAAGTCGACCTAAAAACCATAAAAATCTACTCACATAGTCATACTAGTTAGACACATCGAACAGATAGTTACAGCCAAAGTCCCAAAAAGAGTGGCCATATCACTAACATTTTACCTCCAGAACACAAAAATTTAGGCTCATACTAAAAAAGTCGACCTAAAAATCCAGAAAAAGCTACTCACATAGTCATAATAGTTAGACACAACGAGTAGAATGTTATATTCAAGGTCCAAAAAAACGTTATTTTAGACATCCCCATTGCAAAAATTTACATAAAAAACCACTTTTAGGATTTTACCCCCTTAGCATTTTTGAGGGTTACGCCCATAAAATCGGTAAAAATCGTAAATTTTCACGCTAGGCATACCCCCAAACTTTATTTTAGACATCCCCATTGCAAAAATTTACATAAAAAACCACTTTTAGGATTTTACCCCCTTAGCATTTTTGAGGGTTACGCCCCTGAAATCGATAAAAATCGTAAATTTAGCACGTAGGCTTACTTAAAACGTTATTTTAGACATCCCCATTGCAAAAATTTACATAAAAAACCACTTTTAGTATTTTACCCCCTTAGCATTTTTTAGGGTTACGCCCATAAAATCGGTAAAAATCGTAAATTTTCACGCTAGGCATACCCCAAACTTTATTTTAGACATCCCCATTGCAAAAATTTACTTAAAAATCACTTTTGAAATTGTTACCCCCTTACCATTTTTGAGGGTTACGCCCATGGAATCGATAAAAATCGTAAATTTAGCACGTAGGCATACCTAAAACTTTATTTTAGACATCCCCACACCAAAAATTAACTTAAAAATCACTTTTGAAATTGTTATCCCCCTTAAAATTTTTGAGGGTTACGTCCCTGAAATCGATAAAAAATTGAAATATAACCTCAAGGCATACCTCCCACATAATTTTTGACACCCCTACATATCAAACTCCAACAAAAAAACAACAAAAAGCTATTAGTAGTAGTGGCTGTGAACCCAACCTAAAAGTGCACGTGCATGCACCGAAACTGCACCAAAACCGCACGAGAAGTAGTATGTTAGGGAATGAAGCCTCCTAGGTTTCTGCCCTTGCCTCCTAGGTTTCTGCCCTTGCCTCCTAGGTTTCTGCCCTTGTCTCCTAACTTTTATTTACAAGATTAAACTAGTCGGATGTGAGACTTCGTGTTATAAGCGCGCTTGATTCACGAACGTTTATTTTCATAGTACTGTTCAGTCTAGCGGTCTGTGTTGTAGTGGAATATTTTACGGTGTAAGTTGAATTTTTTTCTGTTTTTCTCTTAGCTCATAACGATGTGGTAGGTTATCATTAAAGGAATTTCAGTTGTATTAATGGTGATGTGCATAAAGTACGTATGTTAAGCCTTGTCGCGTGTATTATTCCTTCGTTTTTCATATGTTTATCTTATTGGTTCCTTAAAAAGTAGATTTTTCAAGTCTTTTTGTAATTGATATTCAATGTTATTAATGTGTTACACTGGCGGTAAGGTAAAAATACGAATGAAGGCGGAACGCTAGGCGAGGTAAAGAGAGAGAGAGAGAGAGAGAGAGAGAGAGAGAGATAGAGAAGAAAGGTGGAATGGTAGGAGAGAAGTCTAGTAGGGGTTAGAAGAGCGAGAGAGAGAGAGAGAGAGAGAGAGAGAGAGAGCGAGAGAAGCCTATGAGAAAGAAGGCGAGATGCTATGTATTAATGGTGAGAATAATCAAATGTTACAATAGGAGGGACGCTAAAAATATGAGGGAGGGCGGGGGAGCTAAAGGGAGAGGCGGAGGGTGGACTGCTAGGTTAGAAGTCTAAGAGAGGATAGGGGAGAAAGAGAGAGAGAGAAGGAAGGCGCGATGATAGGGATAAATGGAGAGAATGAGTAAGTGTTTCAATGGAGGGAAATCTAGGCTGGAATAGTAGAGAGAGACAGAGAGAGAGAGAGAGAGAGAAAGAGAGAGAGAGAGAGAGAGAGAGAGATAGCGAACCACTAACACCGAGAGACATATTTACACTACCAGCTTAGACTAACCAGTAATCTCTAACTGTTTCACCCTTATGCTTCATTTATGGTACAACGCTAAGCAGACACCCAACTACATAGCTATAAATAAATGTTATACTTGTACTAAATATTTACTCAATGTACTAAATATGTTTGTAATGTTATACACCTATTGAGATAATAAAAGAATAAAATATATCTTTTGTTTTCTGTTTTAACTTTAATGTTTTTCATTGATGTATAATCTACTAACCTATCACTATCGAGCAGTACATGAAGAACGCCAAAGTCAGCACAAAGCAGACATAAACAGGTCACTTCCGGGGTCACCGGTACTAGAGGTCAACATCCCGACACGAGCAGTCATGGTTAACTCCCCTTGTCTCTCGTGTACATTAGGCGCTAAAGGCGCCTCTTATATATCTTTGTTAATTCGCGCCTAAATGCAATTCAGATGGACCCTTGTATACTACTTGCGTAAGCATCCATTAATGAAAGTCTGTATCTTCATGATTGTCAATTTTGTTGTTCTCCATGTTTCACAGCCATATAATAGGACTGACTTACCATTTGAGTTGAAAATTTTTATTTTTGTATTTAACCTAATTTCTTTGGGTTTCCATATGTTTTCCAGTGCAATGAAAGCTCCTCTTGCTTTTGATATCCTTATTTTGGTATCATTTTCTGTTCCTCTCTCTTTACCTATATTACTGGAGGCAAATAATAATAAATGCATATTATTATAGAGGGAAACTTCTGAGGCGATAATCGGCGAATCAATTCAGAGGAAGAGGTATGTTTACAGCACTCGGAAAAAATGACAAATAATCAACAACAGAAAAAGATATGGACCAAAGCAGGATCTAACCCGTACTCAGTGGCACAGCGCCTTGCCACGAAAAGCCAAACGCTAGGGAACACTGCCACTCAGCTAACTAAATATATTACGGCCCAGGTATATGTAACATTGTACGTCTAGTAAAGGTAATTCTCCTAATTTTATCAGGTTATTGCCAACTACATTAATTCTCATAATGTTGGTCTTATCTCTATTAATCTTCATTCCTAGCTGTTGTGATCTCTCATCAAGTATGCTCATTTTATCCTGCATCTGTTGATGGCTGTGTGATAGGAGAAAAGAGAGCACACGGCCAACTAATACCTAAAAATGCAGTTATTATTTGCGATGTCTTTCATAATTGACGTCGTGTGTTTGTTTGTGGCAATAAAAAGATTGCACCAGTCATGTTGTGTTTGTTCATTGCGGTTATAATATTGTACCAGTAATGCTGTGTTTGTTCATAGCGGTTATAATATTGTACCAGTCATGTTGTGTTTGTTCATAGCGGTTATAATATTGTACCAGTCATGTTGTGTTTACTTGTCGCAGTAATAAGTTTGTACCGGTCAAGTTGTGCCTGTTTGTATTTGTAATAAGAGAACTTCCTGTATATTGTGGATAGGCGGAGGGAACTATTGAAGACTATGCATGAAAAGTGTTCCTTGTTACAGTTTCCTCATATTCCAAGTCCGGCTTGATGCAGGAGCTACTGAGTTAAGTGCTCTGTGCACACCGTGAGCTGTGTGTCTCATCCGTTTTGATCATGTTCGAATATTCCAATTGTTTACGACGAATGATGATATCGTATGACAGGGAACAGTTGGCTGTGTTCACTTTCTGCGCGGTTTCACCTTATGTCTTTTGGCGTGTGCTGAGACTGCTACGATGGGGTCTACAGTTACCTTTCTTTGTTTGGGAGATGAGATAGTAATTGGGATGATTACGCTGGCACGACGGTTGAGCAATTATGGATTTTAATTCGTTTGCAGTGATACCGGGGCATTCCATAACCAAATAACCAATAACCAGGGAGAAGAGTCATCAGAAAAGTCTAAATCAGAAAAGTTGCTTTGTCAGTGACCACTGGATTCCTTTTCTGTTGTTTTGAGTTATTTTCATAATCCAATCTATGACTAGTAGAAAGAGAAATGGAGACAGAAGGTATCCCTGCCTTACTCCTGTTCTTATTTCAAATGCTTCTGTCCCTCATGCACCACACTACATTTTGTTCCTTCATACATTGTTTTTATCAGGTTAATAAACTTTATAGGGATACAGTAATGACTCAGCAACTTCCAAAGCATTCTTCTGTCTAAACTATCAAATGCCTTTTCGTAATCTATGAATCCAATATAAAGTGGGGATTTTAGTTCTAAACTTTGTTCAACTATTATACGTACGTAGAGTAGTTATGTGATCAGCACATGATCTGTTCTTCCTGAAACCTGCTTGTTCATCTCTCAAATGTTTCTCTATAGCCTCTTTTAGTCTCTCCAGAATGATTCTGCTTAATATTTTTCCTGGCACTGATAGTAGCATAATTCCCCTATAATTTGTGCACTCCTGTAAACTTCCTTTCTTTGGTAGTTTGATCATATAACCTTCTTTCCAGTCTTTAGGTATTTCTTCCCTCTCCCAAATTGTATCTAATAGATTATGTAACATCTTGTAGAGGTGTTAATATCTACTTTGATGGCTTCCGAAAGAATTTCATCTGGTCCTGTGGCTTTACCATTTTTTAATAGCTTGATGGCTTTCATTATTTCTTCTTTGCTTGGTTTTCCACAGTTAACGTGTAACTATTCTACTGCTGGTAGTATATCTGGAGGATTATTTGAGCCGGGTCTGTTCAAAAGTTCTTCAAAGTGCTCTTTCCATCTCTCCATTGGTTCCCTTATATTACTAAGCAGATTTCCTTTCTTTTCTTTAATAAAGGCATTGATCTGTTTGTATTTTAAACTTCATTTCTTTGTGCTGTTGTACAGTTCTTTCATATTCCCCTTTTTTGCTGCTTCTTCTGCCTCTTTAGCTAGCTCATCTATATATTTCCTCTTATCCCTTTTAATGCATCTTCTCACTTCTTTGTTCACCTCTGTGTAAGCTTGCAAAATAACAATTTACTCAACAAATATGTTTAAACACTAATTCATTACATAGAACGATAAGGTATTTATAGAACAATAAAGCATTTATAGAACAATAATTTATTCATGAATTTGTTGTATTTATAGAAGAAAATATATTTTTTTTTTTAAATGGTGACTTGTAACAAACATTGGGCGTCGAGGAATGAAGAATTCAACTTCTTTGTTATAGATACATCATTTTGGAATAGTCTATGTGTTCTTTCTTGTTCTTCTTAGAAGTGTATATTTTTAAAATGTTGTGCCGACTGGGGAGACTTCATTCCCGATCTTAACAACAAACCAACATGTTGCTTAATCTTCCACTGACTCTTCATGTATTGTGAGGAATAATATGTTTGTGATTTAATCTTTATGAGGCGCGTTATTATTTATTTATGTGGTGAGTTTCTTTTTTTCTTTCATTCATACTTTCTTTCTTTTTCTTTCTTTCTTTCTTTCTTTCTTTCTTTCATTCTTTATTTATTTGTTTATTTATTCCTCTCTAACTTCACTCCTTCCTTTCTTCCTAACCTTCTTTCTTCTTTCTTTCTTTTTTTCTTTGTTTCATCCTTCCTTCCTTTATCTTACTACACTTCTTTCATTCTTTCTTCATTTTTCACTCCCCCTCTCTAAATAAACCTATTTACCTGTATTTTCATCTAGATCCTCAAAACTACCATCCCACTTCTGGTGAGATTCAACTTTCCAGCACACATTCTTCCACCCTCGCTCTGTCCTCGTTGCCCTCGTCAGCTTCCAACGCAATAAACTTCACAATGAATTTAGGCACAACCGCAGTAATCCCACTTCTCCTGGGTATTCTAGCAGTCCCAAGCAAGAAACAGCAACAGCAACAACAGCAGCAAAACCACCTGTAGCCACAACCAGCCTGACGTCAGGTGTCTGACTGACTACTGCTTCCGTGACGAAGACTAATCTTAGTTTGGACTGTCCCGTTCGTTGATCGCATATCCAGTTCGTGATCCGAACTCGCCATCTGCCTCATATCACGCTGCGTGTTGTTTCGGGACTTCCGGCAGATGTACGCTCGGCAGGCACATTTCATGCGTGATCGGATGCTCCTGGACATGAATCCATATATGATCGGATTGAGGCAAGAGTGGACAAACGGTAGCAGGGTTACTACAATCTGGGGAGAAGAAAAATAAACATAATTATCTTGGTATAAACAGAGAGAGAGAGAGAGAGAGAAAGGGGAATAAAGAAAATTATCTTAGTATAAAGAGAGAGAGAGAGAGAAAGGGGAATAAACAAAATTATCTTGGTATAAAGAGAGAGAGAGAGAGAGAAAGGGGAATAAACAAAATTATCTTGGTATAAAGAGAGAGAAAATGGAATAAACAAAATTATCTTGGTATAAAGAGAGAGAAAATGGAATAAACAAAATTATCTTGGCGTAAATAGAGAGAGAGAGAGGGGGGGGAATAAAGAAAATTATCTTGGAATGAAGAGAGGAAAAGGGGAATAATGAAAATTATTTGGGATGAAGAGAAAGAAAGGGGAATAAAGAAAATTATCTTGGGATGAAGAGAGAGAAAGGGGAATAAAGAAAATTATCTTGGGATGAAGAGAGAGAAAGGGGAATAAAGAAAATTATCTTGGGATGAAGAGAGAGAAAGGGGAATAAAGAAAATTATCTTGGGATGAAGAGAGAGAAAGGGGAATAAAGAAAATTATCTTGGGATGAAGAGAGAGAAAGGGGAATAAAGAAAACTATCTTGGGATGAAGAGAGAGAAAGGGGAATAAAGAACATTATCTTGGGATAAAGAGAAAGAAAGGGGAATAAAGAAAATTATATTGGGATGAAGAGAAAGAAAGGAGAATAAAGAAAATTATCTTGGGATGAAAAGAGAGAAAGGGAAATAAGAAAATTATCTTGGGATGAAAAGAGAGAAAGGGGAATAACGAAAATTATCTTGGGATGAAAAGAGAGAAAGGAGAATAAAGAAAATTATCCTGGGATGAAAAGAGAGAAAGGGGAATAAAGAAAATTATCTTGGGATAAGAAGGGCAAGGTAGGACTGGGTAGTCTAGAGGTACGACGTCAGGGTTCAAAGCCCACCAGAAGCGGTGGTGGTTTTTGAAAAAAATAGGAAAAATGAATTCGTGGATTCTCTATGACGTTACCATCTCCTGATGTCTTGGGTAGTGAGATTCGATGTCTAGCCCTCTCGGATAACAGCAACACTCAGGAAGTCCCGTGTGCACTCGCGCATGTTAATTATCCTTTGGAAGTTAAAAATCGAAAGGGCAAGGCCATAAATATGACCACTGCCCGGGGAAAATTGTCAGCAAAAAGTTATCTACACCCTGGTTACCAAGCCGTGCACGCGGGGTTAGAAATCTCAGACTTTCTCGAGATTTTTGAGGGGACTATCGGAGCACCGATGGATTAGTGCGTACGAGTACAAACAGCCACCCCCCACCCCCCCCCCCCCCAAAAAAAAAAAAAAAACGAGGAAAGAAAGTAATATACAAATGTAGTTATGGAAATAGTAGAAAAAGAACTATACTTAAGAAAAAAAGCATCTGGGGGGAAAAATTAATATGATATTTGTTTTGTGGCAAAAGAGAGACAGAGTTAACAAACGAGTTAAGAAAAGAAAAACATAAAAAATCTTGAAATTTGATCTTCGGAGAAAAGAGAACTGCAGTATAGAAATTACTGAGAGGGTGAGAATAATATATAATTTGATACTGGGGAAGAGGGAGAAACCTATATCGTTTTCTCACCAGTAGCTGCCATGACTCTCATTGCCGACAATACCTGGTGAGCTTTAGAAATCACACGGTCATTGTTTCCTTTGACGCACAAGCTGTGATTGTAATTCAGGAGGTACTGCAAGGTCACACCCAACGCCAAGATCAAAAATAAATAGTCGACACTGATGGTTGTATTACCCGGGGTGTGCATAGCGGTTGGGACTTTGCTGTGTATCAGATATAAATGTTTGATATGAAAGGGTGCAGGGACCAACAGAATGACTATCTTCAGTACGTGCAAGAAGATTGAGGCTATAATGGAAGCTATCGCGTGGCTGGTTAAAATACCGACATTACAGGCGGTCGTATTGACCGAATCAAAATAAAATTGTAAATTAAATCCAAACTTCATTGGATTGATATGAATACGCTTCGCAAAATGTGAGTGTACCAACTTTAAGTGTCTCACGTTAACATCTGAAGTGTCTCACGTTAACATCCGAAGTGTCTCACGTTAACATCCGAAGTGTCTCACGTTAACATCCGAAGTGTCTCACGTTAACAGCTCAACTTGGATATATTGCTTGGAGTTTGTAGTAATGAGATGGCCGACAAGTTTGCGGGGGCTGCCAATGCTCCAGGGAAATAAATGTCATTTTTATGGTTCTAAGAGACCACCTCTAAAAAGGCAGGTGACAACAAAGCAGTGGATAGCACTCACGTCAAATGAATGGTGGAACACCGCGCCAGGAGGATAGAAAGCATAAAAAAGCATAAGTGGCTGAAAAGAAAGCAACACGTTCAATCAATGCAGGACAGGAACAATCAGTTGTCGAACACTTCAATAGTTGCTGGAATGGTCGCTGGATCGGGTATGGGAATACAGCGACTGCTGTGATGCCAGTCAGAGCAAAAGACTTAAAGCTCGACAGCGAAAAATGGGTGCACATCGTAACAAAGGAGATCATTGCGAACAGAGTATCAATTTACTCTTATCTTACACATAATTAATTACGACTACTGGGCACTGGGTCACAACTTATCCTATCAACAAATCTCATGAAGTGTTTTGCAAATAACACTTTTCTATTTTGAACAATTGTATCATCAATACTACTGTTGGCCCACGTCGAGCAATATTTACGTAACATTCTCTTTTCTTCTCGTTTTTGAACTTTCTCCGGCAACTGTTTTATAATAATTTTGGTGATACACCTGTATCCAAATTCGAATTGTTAAAAATGATGTTACTAATGATGTCCCCCGTGTGTTACCGGGACCTCATTATGTGGGAAGTAAAGAATAGGGACTTGTGACCTTCCAGGCATGTGGTAAGAGGCGACTAAGGAGGTTGATCGATGGCTTGACAAGCTGTCATTGTAAAAAAGCATTGTTATGGAAACAGACCATAGATTTTAGAAGCAGTGATCTCTGCAATATGTGCCATTTTGGCACGCAAGGTTTCTGTTTTTGAGTTTGTGGTTCTGCCATATGTGCCGTCTTCGTCTCGAAAGGACAATAGATAGATAGAGAATACAGTGATTCTTTATAAAGTATGAATAAGCTGTCTTGCAATGATTGTTGTACCTACTAACAGTAATAATTCAAGATTGAGTAATATTTGTAAAGCGCTTATTGCTCGGTAAACTCTTGATTGAAATCTCATCATTAAGTCACTTTACACAGGTGTACTTGAAGTAATTTACAACAATAACGGGGACCTTCTCACCGCTTACAATCTTTAATTCTGGACTTTCGTTAATGACATTTTGAAAACTCTGTCCTCAGCACATGTTTTACTTTTCGAAGAAAAAATATTCCAGTACTCATCACAAATGTTCCGGTACTTACCCTTAAATTCCCGGTACTCACCGTCAAAAGCTCTTGTACTCACCACTAAAACTCCCGTACTCATCACCAAAGTTCAGGTACTCACCGTAAAAAGTTCTTGTACTCACCACTAAAACTCCCGTACTCATCACCAAAGTTCAGGTACTCACCGTCAAAAGCTCTTGTACTCACCACTAAAACTCCCGTACTCATCACCAAAGTTAAGGTACTCACCGTCAAAAGATCTTGTGCTTACCACCAAAGTTCTGGTACTCACCGTCAATAGTTCGTGTACTCACCACTAAAGTTTCGGAACTAACCACCAAAGTTCCGGTACTTAACTCTATAGTTCAGGTACTCATCACCAAAGTTCCGGTACTCACCACTAAAGCTCAGGTACTAACCACTAAAGGTCCGGTACTCACCACTAAAGTTCAGGTACTCACCACTAAAGCTCCGGTACTAACCACAAAAGTTCACGTACTCACCACTAAAGCTCCGATACTAACCACCAAATTTCCTGGTACTAACCACCAAATTTCCGGTACTCACCACTAAAGCTCCGGTACTAACCACCAAAGTTCCGGAACTCACCACTAAGTTCAGGTACTCACCACTAAAGCTCTGGTAATAACCACCATATTTCCGGTACTCACCACTAAAGTTCCGGTACTAACCACCAAAGATCCGGTATTAACCACTAAAGTTCAGGCACTCACCACTAAAGCTCCTGTACTAACCACCAAAGATCCGGTACTCATCACTAAAGCTTCGGTACTAACCACCAAAGTTCCGGTACTCACCACTAAAGTTCAGGTACTCACCACTAAAGTTCCGGAACTAACCACCAAATTTTCGGTACTCACCACTAAAGTTCAGATACTCACCACTAAAGCTCCAGTACTAACAACTAAATTTCCGGTACTCTTCACTAAAGCTCCGGTACTCACCACTAAAGTTCATGTACTCACCACCAAAGCTCCGGTACTAACAACCAAATTTCCGGTACTCAACACTAAAGTTCCGGTACTAACCACCAATGTTCCGGTACTCACCACTAATATTCAGGTACTGACCACTAAAGCTCCTATACTAAACCCCAATGTTCCGGTACTCACCACTATTGTTCCGGTACTCACCACTAAAGTTCCGGTACTAACCACCAAAGGTCCGGTACTAACCACTAAATTTCCGGTACCCACCACTAAAGCTCCAGTACTAACCACCAAAGTTCCAGTACTCACCACTACAGTTCAGGTACTAACCACTAAAGCCCCGGTACTAACCACCAATTTTCCGGTACTCACCACTAAAGTTCCGGTACTAACCACCAAATTTCCGGTACTCACCACTACAGTTCAGATACTAACCACTAAAGCTCCGGTACTCACCACTACAGTTCAGGTACTAGCCACTAAAGCTCCGGTACTCACCACCAAATTTCCGGTACTCACCACTAAAGCTCCGTTACTCACCACCAAATTTCCGGTACTCAGCACTAAAGCTCCGGTACTCACCACCAAATTTCCGGTACTCATCACCAAAAGTTCCCGCACTCAACACTAAAGTCCTGGTGCTCGCCACATTGAACTGTATCTTAGACAACAAATATTATGTAAATATAAATAAAGGATGGCTGAATACCGAAAAAGATGACAGTACGGTGTAACGCCAGAAAAAAAAACGCTGGTTATTCTCAAATACTACTACGTCACAATAAACACAACTTTCTTCCAACACAAAGTTCTCAATTTTATTACATTTTAAAACATTATTGTATGTTTTGACCAACTGGTCAGAATGAATCCTCACCAATCACCATCAAGGGCGTTATTCTCGAGAATGCATGGAAAAATGTCAAGAGGAAGATCCAGAAGAAGATGGATAGATGCAATGATAGAGACATGTAACAACAAAGGAAAATCACTAATTCAGACAGTTCGAGCAGCTCGAGAACAACAAATGATATAAACAACAACACCTTTTAGGTATCAGTGAAAAGAGAAAAGAGGAAGAAAACATTATGTACACGTTTCTAAAGTAACAAAATTCGATACGTTTAAATGATATTCTATTTGATAGATTGTTATACAAGACAAACCACTAAAGTAATTGCGAACTTACAGAGTTAACTTTTCTCATTTCTTCAGTGTCCAAAGCTTCAAACATTTCTTTGTCTTTAACACTTCCGTTCATTTATTCATTTGTGTCTTTCCAGGAAGATAAAAATACACATACTTCATACTTCTTACATTATACTTTAAAAATGATTTAAAAAAAAAAAAAACTGTATCTTAAAAGGAAAAAAAATGCAGTATAAATTTATTTATTTCATCTCTCAAATCGGAATTGAATGAAAAAAAAAACAGAAAAAAACGGTGAAGTTTTAAAACAACTAAAAATGTAAAGAGAACTACTAAACACAATTAGAATAAGACAAATGAAATTTTGGGGGCATTTTAAAGACACAACAGCCTAATAAAAGTAATATTAGAAGGGAAAATACAAAACAAGGTAAAAGAGGTAGAGGCAGACCAAGACTAACAACGACGAGTAACATCAAAAGACGGACAAGTTAGTTTTTTACAACCTGCACTATCAAAGCAAGAGACAGAACGGAATGGCGCTCCATGGTAGCCAATCTTCGAAGCGGAGACGGCACTCAATGATGATGATGATCTCTCAAATCTATCAGATTTGCAATTTTTTATAATTATTTTACGTTAAAAGCATGAACTACTTGAATATAATTTAAACATAAATATCAACTTTAGCTAGAAACATATTGCATTATGTGTGCTGTGTTCGAAATTAAAATCGCATCAAATTAAAGAATTAATGTGGAACAAGTGGTGTGGTGTAACATACACTCCTCCAAAGTAGGGTGACAGCTTTACAAAGCTTTACTGTACAGCTGTCGCGTGTAGGAGTGTATGTTACACTCTACCACTTCTTCCCTGCTACCAGCTTTACCGCAGCATTGCCTTTATTTATCTGTTCTCCGTAAGGAACAGTTTATTTAACCTGGCTCAGGATATCTTCATCCATAAACGCTGCAGAATTCTCAATATTATAACTAAAACAAAATTGCCGACCTGAGAAGGAAACAAACATCTGTTTTTATTGCTATTTTGCATTCCTGTTAACGTCAGAAACATCCAATTCTCTCTTAAAACGACATCTTTGTTGATCTATTCCAGCGGTTCGGTCAGAACTTAATGGTCCGTCGTTGTATAACTGTCTAACAGAATACAGCTTAAACAATATGAATTTTGTAATTGTAAGTAACGTGTAAGTAATGTTTTAAAATGTAATAGAAATAATAACTTTGTATTCTTCCTATTCTTTTTATCCTCATTTACCGTTCAGCGTCGAGGGGAGATATAATTTGCGGTCTTTTGCTTTTGTTCGCCTCTACTGCTGTTATCGCTCGCTCGCTTTCGTCAGCTTTTGACCTCTGACGAAGTCCCAACCACTCAATTTTGTGGGACTGAATTTTGCGTGTAAAGTCTGTTTTATCCCATTACAGGATGCCCCTCGCCATGCAGGCAGATTTACTCCGACTTCAGAGGTACTAATTTTTAGGCAATTAGTAAAACCCAGGTGTCCTCGCCAGGGTACGAACCCCGGCTGTTGCCGTGGTCAGCCAACCGCCTATCGATTGCGCTAACCGGACACCCACTGCTGTTATGTTTCCGTGTTTCTAATATTCCATCGATCCATCTTTTTTGTGGTCGGCCTTTCGGTCTGGTGTTCACCAAACGTTTATTGAAGGACTTTACATGACAAGAAAATTGTGTTTTGGTGACGCAGCATTATTTTACCATTGGTTTATTTTTTTATATTTCTGGCGGTCCAGTTTACCTTCAAAGTGTAGGCCCATTCACTGTAGACCCAGCTGAAGCCCACTCTCTGGAAGATTGTAAAGAGCAGCTTTGGACCCCAACACAAAAGGAACACCAGCACGATAGTGATGAGCATCTTGATTACCTGCAGAGGGTAGAAGTTTTGAAAGTAAATAATATGTGTATATATCAATACATATATACAGACAAACAGAGAGCCGCGATAGCTCAGTGGTTTGTGAACTGGACTATAAAGGACAAGAGGTTGGGTTCGATCCTGATCGGCAGCTTATAGGTTCACCCAGCCTTAAATGAGTACCAAATTTTATTCTGGGAAAGTAAAGCAGCACAGGCGTGATACTGACCACATTACTCCACAAATCGTGTGCCGAAAGTCTGTGAAAATTATGGTCACTAACACCTTATTCACTATACGCCACTTGGCGTGACGAGGTCTTTTCTTACTATACAGACTTTACCTACTTACTATACAGACTTCACTTACTATACAGACTTTACCTACTTAATATACAGACTTCACTTACTATACAGACTTTACCTACTTAATATACAAACTTTACTTCTTACTATACAGACTTTACTTACTTACTATACAGACTTTACTTACTATACAGACTTTACCTACTTACTATACAGACTTCACTTACTATACAGACTTTACCTACTTAATATACAGACTTCACTTACTATACAGACTTTACCTACTTACTATACAGACTTCACTTACTATACAGACTTTACCTACTTAATATACAGACTTCACTTACTATACAGACTTTACCTACTTAATATACAAACTTTACTTCTTACTATACAGACTTTACTTACTTACTATACAGACTTTACTTACTTACTATACAGACTTTACCTACTTACTATACAGACTTCACTTACTATACAGACTTTACCTACTTAATATACAGACTTTACTTCTTACTATACAGACTTTACTTACTTACTATACAGACTTTACTTACTTACTATACATACTTTACTTACTTACTATACAGACTTTACTTACTATACAGACTTTACTTACTATACAGACTTCACTTACTTACTATACAGACTTTACTTACTATACAGACTTTACTTACTATACAGACTTTACTTACTTACTATACCGACTTTACTTACTTACTATACAGACTTTACTTACTTACTATACAGACTTTACTCACTATACAGACTTTACCTACTTACTATACATACTTTACTTACTATACAGACTTTACCTACTTACTATACAGACTTTACTTACTATACAGACTTTACTTACTATACAGACTTTACTTACTTTCTATACAGACAAACAATACATCAAATGGTTCGGACACTTGGTGAGAATGAAACAAGACCAAACAACATCAACAGCTTTTTGACTCAAAACATCAGGGCAGAAAGAACGAGAGAAACCAAGATAAAAAGGACAGATGGAAAAAAGACAGATGGAATAAAGACAGATGGAATAAAGACAGATGGAATAAAGACATATGAAATAAAGACAGATGAAATAAAGACAGATGGAAAAAAGACAGATGGAATAAAGACAGATGGAATAAAGACAGATGGAATAAAGACATATGAAATAAAGACAGATGGAATAAAGACAGATGGAATAAAGACAGATGGAATAAAGACAGATGGAATAAAGACAGATGGAATAAAGACAGATGGAATAAAGACAGATGGAAGAAACAAAACATGTCTACCCTAATAGCGTCCAGGTAAGCTGAAGAATGAGACTAGATTTGTAGGGTAAATGATTAAGAGAACAAGCAATACAACATCTACGTACATTCTTCTTCTTTTACCTTTTAGCTCCTGGTGGAGCATAGGTCTTCAACAAACACTTTCCAAGTCGTTCTGTTTTTTGCCATTCTTTTAAGATCATTCCATGTCTTCCCCATCATCTTCATCTCTGCTTCAATCTGTCTTCTCCAAGAATTCCTTGGTCTTCCTCTTTGTCTTTTCCCCTGGGGATTCCAAAAAAGGGCCTGTTGTGTAATACTCTCAGTTGGCTTCCGTAGTGTGTGTCCTATCCATCGCCATCGTCTTCGCTGTATCTCTTTATCCACTGGTATTTGACCGGTACATTTCCATAATTCCACGTTAGTGACTTTGTCCTGCCATTTCCATCCCTTTATTCTGCGCAAGCATCCATTAATGAAAGTCTGTACTTTCGTGATTGTCAATTTTGTCATTCTCCATGTTTCACAGCCATATAATAGGACCGACTTAACATTTGAGTTGAAAATTTTTATTTTTGTATTTAGCCTAATTTCTTTGGATTTCCATATGTTTCCCAGTGCAATGAAAGCTCCTCTTGCTTTTGATATCCTTATTTTGGTATCATTTTCTGTTCCTCCCTCTTTATCTATATTACTGCCCAGATATATATAAGATTGTACGTCTATTAGAGGTATTTCTCCTAGTTTTATATGGTTATTGCCAACTGCATTAATTCTCATAATATTGGTCTTATCTCTATTAATCTTTAGTCCTAGCTGTTGTGATCTCTCATCTAATATACTCATTTTATCCTGCATCTGTTGATGGCTGTGTGATAGGAGAGCTATGTCATCAGCAAAGTCTAAATCATCAAGTTGTTTGGTCAGTGACCACTGGATCCCATTTCTGTTGTTTTGAGTTATTTTCATAATCCAATCTATGGCCAGTAGAAAGAGAAATGGAGACAGGAGGCATCCTTGCCTTACTCCTGTTCTTATTTCAAATGCTTCTGTAAGCTGTCCTTCATGCACCACACTACATTTTGTTCCTTCATACATTGTTTTTATCAGGTTAATAAACTTTATGGGGATTCCGTAATGACTCAGCAACTTCCAAAGCATTCTTCTGTCTAAACTATCAAATGCCTTTTCGTAATCTATGAATCCAATATATAGTGGGGATTTTAGTTCTAAACTTTGTTCAACTATTATACGTAGGGTAGTTATTTGATCAGCACATGATCTGTTCTTCCTAAAACCTGCTTGTTCATCTCTCAAGTGTTTCTCTATAGCCTCTTTTAGTCTCTCCAGAATGATTCTGCCTAATATTTTTTCCTGGCACTGATAGTAGCATAATTCCCCTATAATTTGTGCACTCCTGTAAACTTCCTTTCTTTGGTAGTTTGATCATATAACCTTCTCTCCAGTCTTTAGGTATTTCTTCCCTCTCCCAAATTTTATCCAATAGATCCTGTAACATCTTGGTAGAGGTGTTAATATCTGCTTTGATGGCTTCCGAAGGAATTTCATCTGGTCCTGTGGCTTTACCATCTTTTAATAATTTGATGGCTTTCATTATTTCTTCTTTGCTTGGTTTTCCGCAGTTAACGTGTAACTCTTCTTCTGCTGGTAGTATATCTGGAGGATTATTTGAGCCGGGTCTGTTCAAAAGTTCTTCAAAGTGTTCTTTCCATCTCTCCATTTGTTCCCTTATATTACTAAGCAGATTTCCTTTCTTGTCTTTGATAAAGGCGTTGATCTGTTTGTATTTTCCACCTAATTTCTTTGTGCTGTTGTACAGTTCTTTCATATTCCCTTTATTTGCTGCTTCTTCTGCCTCTTTAGCTAGTTCATCTATATATTTCCTCTTATCCCTTTTAATGCATCTTCTCACTTCTTTGTTCACCTCTGTGTAAGCTTCCTGTGTCTTGGCTTTATTACTTCTTGTTTTGCTTTTATTTATGTCTGCTTTCTTGTTCTTTCTTTCTTTAATTTTATCCAGGGTCTCTGCTGTCATCCATGCCTTATTCTGGCGTTCTATTTTCCCCAGTGTTTCTTCGCATGTCTCTTTCCATATATTTTTTACCTGTTTCCAATGATCTTCTATATTTATTGTATTTTCTAGTTGTTGGAGGACTTGGTATTTGTTTGATATTGTGACTGCGAATTTATCTTTAATTCCTTGTTCTTTAAGAAACCCTACATTGAAATACTTTCTACCCTTATTCGTTGTATTATACCTTTTTAATTTAATTTTAAGTTTGGCTAACAGAAGATGATGATCAGAAGCTATATCTGCCCCTCTATATACTTTTACATCCTGTAAGGATGACTTAAACTTATTATTAATACATATGTGATCAATTTGATTTTCCGTTTTATGATCTGGTGACACCCATGTAGCTTTGTGTATTCTTTTATGTTGGAATATTGTTCCTCCTAGGCTCATTTGATTAAGGGCGCAGAAATTCACAAATATCTCTCCATTCTCGTTTATATCTCCAAGTCCATGTTTTCCCATAATCTCTTCGAAGCCTCTGTTGTCTGATCCTACCTTAGCATTTAGGTCTCCCATCAAGATTATAATATCCTTGGCTCGTCTTGCATCCATCTGCCATTGTAGCTGTTTATAAAAATCATCTTTAACTGAGTCATCTTTATCGTTGGTTGGTGCATAGCATTGTATAATGTGTAATTTTATTTTGTTTTTGGTTGTTCTAAATGTTGCTCTCACCAGTCTTGGTCCCACTGCCTCCCATTCTATTAGTGTCTTCTGTGCATTTTTTGATAGCATTATAGCTACCCCTTCGCTATGTTGTGCTCTTGGTTCCTGGTGTCCTGATGATAAAATCATCTCCCCTGTATTCAATTTTATTCTCTCTGCTCCCAGCCATCTTGTTTCACACATTCCCAGAATATCTATCTTATAGTTGGTCATTTCTGCTGCCACTTGTGCCGCTTTTCCCTGTTCGTTAAGGGTACGAACATTCCAGGTGCCAATTCTGGATGATTTCCTGGTAGACAAAGGGTGAGTCGGCAACCTGGACTCCTTATGGCTTTCTCCGGCTTGCGTCATACGTCTCTTAGACAGAGAGCCCTTCTCTTTCCTGGTTGACGGATTAACTTTATCTTTCTTTGACTTGTTCATGTTTGTGAAGTTTTTTCGGCTTACTTTTTTTACAGTATGAGATAGCCAGTCCCATGCATAACCCTCCTTTCTCGCCTCTTACGAACATGCCTGGTAGGGTACAGCGTCGCTATTCTTTACTCCCCTTTCGGGCCCCGGCAGCGCACGCGCGGTCTACGTACATTAGATTATATTAAACAACCCTTCTTTCTCCTGCAACGCTTCAAGGCTATAATAGAAGAAAGAAAGAAAGAAAGAAATTAGATGAAAGAAGGAAAAGAAGAAGGATCAAGTTTCAATATAATCTTCTTCTACCTTTTAGCTCCCAGTGGAGCATAGGTCTTCAACAAACACTTTCCAAGTCGTTCTGTTTTTTGCAATTCTTTTAAGATCATTCCATGTCTTCCCCATCATCTTCATCTCTGCTTCAATCTGTCTTCTCCAAGAATTCCTTGGTCTTCCTCTTTGTCTTTTCCCCTGGGGATTCCAAAAAGGGCCTGTTGTGTAATACTCTCAGTTGGTTTCCGTAGTGTGTGTCCTATCCATCGCCATCGCCTTCGCTGTATTTCTTTATCCACTGGTATTTGACCGGTACATTTCCATAATTCCACGTTTGTGACTTTGTCCTGCCATTTCCATCCCTTTATTCTGCGCAAGCATCCATTAATGAAAGTCTGTACCTTCGTGATTGTCAATTTTGTTATTCTCCATGTTTCACAGCCATATAATAGAACCGACTTAACATTGGAGTTGAAAATTTGTATTTTTGTATTTAGCCTAATTTCTTTGGATTTCCATATGTTTCCCAGTGCAATGAAAGCTCCTCTTGCTTTTGATATCCTTATTTTGGTATCGTTTTCTGTTCCTCCCTCTTTATCTATATTACTGCCCAGATATATATAAGATTGTACGTCTAGTAGAGGTATTTCTCCTAGTTTTATTTGGTTATTGCCAACTGCATTAATTCTCATAATGTTGGTCTTATCTCTATTAATCTTTAGTCCTAGCTGTTGTGATCTCTCATCTAATATACTCATTTTATCTTGCATCTGTTGGTGGCTGTGTGATAGGAGAGCTATGTCATCAGCAAAGTCTAAATCATCAAGTTGTTTGGTCAGTGACCACTGGATCCCATTTCTGTTGTTTTGAGTTATTTTCATAATCCAATCTATGGCCAGTAGAAAGAGAAATGGAGACAGAAGGCATCCTTGCCTTACTCCTGTTCTTATTTCAAATGCTTCTGTAAGCTGTCCTTCATGCACCACACTACATTTTGTTCCTTCATACATTGTTTTTATCAGGTTAATAAACTTTATGGGGATTCCATAATGACTCAGCAACTTCCAAAGCATTCTTCTGTCTAAACTATCAAATGCCTTTTCGTAATCTATGAATCCAATATAAAGTGGGGATTTTAGTTCTAAACTTTGTTCAACTATTATACGTAGAGTAGTTATTTGATCAGCACATGATCTGTTCTTCCTAAAACCTGCTTGTTCATCTCTCAAGTGTTTCTCTATAGCCTCTTTTAGTCTCTCCAGAATGATTCTGCCTAATATTTTTCCTGGCACTGATAGTAGCATAATTCCCCTATAATTTGTGCACTCCTGTAAACTTCCTTTCTTTGGTAGTTTGATCATATAACCTTCTCTCCAGTCTTTAGGTATTTCTTCCCTCTCCCAAATTTTATCCAATAGATTATGTAACATCTTGGTAGAGGTGATAATATCTGCTTTGATGGCTTCCGAAGGAATTTCATCTGGTCCTGTGGCTTTACCATCTTTTAACAGTTTGATGGCTTTCATTATTTCTTCTTTGCTTGGTTTTCCGCAGTTAACGTGTAATTCTTCTTCTGCTGGTAGTATATCTGGAGGATTATTTGAGCCAGGTCTGTTCAAAAGTTCTTCAAAGTGCTCCTTCCATCTCTCCATTTGTTCCTTTATATTACTAAGCAGATTTCCTTTCTTATCTTTGATAAAGGCGTTGATCTGTTTGTATTTTCCACCTAATTTCTTTGTGCTGTTGTACAGTTCTTTCATATTCCCTTTATTTGCTGCTTCTTCTGCCTCTTTAGCTAATTCATCTATATATTTCCTCTTATCCCTTTTAATGCATCTTCTCACTTCTTTGTTCACCTCTGTGTAAGCTTCCTGTGTCTTGGCTTTATTACTTCTTGTTTTGCTTTTATTTATGTCTGCTTTCTTGTTCTTTCTTTCTTTAATTTTATCCAGGGTCTCTGCTGTCATCCATGCCTTATTCTGGCGTTCTCTTTTCCCCAGTATTTCTTCGCATGTCTCTTTCCATATATTTTTTACCTGTTTCCAATGATCTTCTATATTTATTGTATTTTCTAGTTGTTGGAGGACTTGGTATTTGTTTGATATTGTGACTGCGAATTTATCTTTAATTCCTTGTTCTTTAAGAAACCCTACATTGAAATACGTTCTGCCCTTATTCGTTGTAGTATACCTTTTTAATTTAATTTTAAGTTTGGCTAACAGAAGATGATGATCAGAAGCTATATCTGCCCCTCTATATACTTTTACATCCTGTAAGGATGACTTAAACTTATTATTAATAATACATATGTGATCAATTTGATTTTCTTTCAATATAATGCATCATCCAAAAAACATTTTCATGGAAATATAGATATTGCATCCTTGTCATATTTATTATCTCATTTGGCAACTGTGAGTTCATTCATGTGTGAGTGTTTATTTGGAATAAGTATTTAGACTTTGAGAAGATACTATGCAATCCATTTTTGACAATAGAAACAAGAAAAAGAGTTCTTAAATGGTATGCAGAGCCAGTCTTAACATATGGATGTGAATCATGGACAATAGGACAACAGACAAGAAAATTATTAGAAGCTGTAGAAATGTGGTTTTACAGAATAATGTTGAGAATACCATGGACAGGTAAGAAGAGTAATGAAAACGTTCTGAAAGAGGTCAAAACAAAAAGAGAGCTAATTTCCAATATTAGGAAGAACCAATCATCATTTTTTGGCCATGTAATGAGAGGAGAACAACTGGAATATATTGTAACAATTGGGAAAATTGAGGGACGAAGAGATAGAGAGAAGCAAAGAGAAAAAATGCCAGACAGTTTACGAGATTAGCAAAGCAGAAGGTCAACAACAGAAATGATAAATAACTGTCGAGATCGAAAGTTGTGGAGAGACATGATCACCTACACCAGCAGACACGGTACTTCATGATGATGATGATGGTTTATGCTTGTATTAGATTCTATTTCGATATTCTAGGCCATGTAATTTTAATATTTACATCTACAGATTATCCGCTGCCTAATTTAAAATTATTCATTCATTTGTGATATAGATTTACGGTGAGATTAATTCGTTATATTTGGATCGCGTGTCGAATCTATCTAATTAATCGTCTGCCACGTTTTGATTAATGTCGTGATAAAGACATGCGGTAGAAAGGTTTTCAATGTGTACTGTCTTCTTGTTGGTAAAACTGTTTTATATGAAAAAGTAAAGTACCCCTGTCACGCCAAGTGGCGTATAGGGAATACGGTGTTAGTGACCATAAATTTTACAGACCTTCGTCACATTTTTGGGTAATGTGGTCGGTGTTACGCCCGTGCCGCTTTACTTTTCTAGAAAAAAATCCGGTACCTATTCAAGGGTGGGTGAACCGGAAGCCGTCGGTTGGGATCGAACCCTATCTCTTGTCCTTTGTAGTCCTGTTCACTAACCACTGAGCTATCGCGGCTCTCAAAGCTGTTTTATACAATTTTATATTTATTTTTCCAGCAATTGAGGAATGAATACAAACTGAAGAAACATGTTGCAAATCTTCTTCTGCAAAGTTCACACGAGAACTAATTATCAGAATCCGTCCTTAAAATAACGTAGATGTAGATGCGTTGTATCGCCAGTTTACGCGATGTCTGTATATTTTAGCCCGACGCATCCGTTTTCGGCATGTTATTTTAGGTAGCAGATTATCTTTCCTCTGTGATTGTCTTGGTAAAAAGTGGTTAGTCTGTTTCCAGAGCCAGAATTGGGAGGTGGAGTTGGGTCTTGGCCAGCTTTGTTGTTTGTCCATCCTGACGCACGCAGTCACGGGCCACCTCTGGCGTCAGCGAGAGTCTTTGAGTTTACAATTAAAAACAAGTATTTTTTGTAGATAAAAAAAATGAAGAGAAATATAAACACAAATAAAATTATTACACTGGGGGAAAGGCTTATATGATTCAAGTTGTAAAACAGATACATCAACGCATTAAGGGCCATTGCTAGGAAGTTTGAGAATCGTCCAGTTTTGTCTTATTAACAAGCCGTTATTGATCATGTGACAATTACAGTGACTGGCCAGTTTGTGCGTCGTTATATGGCTACACATAATGAAATGCCCACGGCTTGAGAGTTTCATATAAAATGGGACCAACCAAAAAAAAGAATATTTATATAGTGCTGTGATTAAGCCACGTAATTAATATTTCTTTCTCGCCATTTTCCCCTAAAAACAGTATTAGTTATCAGCTCTTGTTTTCTTTCATTTTCTGTCCTCTTGTTGCGATTAACGTCGAAGTAAGGTATAACGTTACATTTCTGTCTTCTAGTTTCGTACAACATCGAGGTAAAGTATAGAGTTACATTTCTGTCTTCTAGTTTCGTACAACATCGAGGTAAAGTATAGAGTTACATTTATGTCTTCTAGTTTCGTACAACATCGAGGTAAAGTATAGAGTTACATTTCTGTCTTCTAGTTTCGTACAACATCGAGGTAAAGTATAGAGTTACATTTCTGTCTTCTAGTTTCATACAACATCGAGGTAAAGTATAGAGTTACATTTCTGTCTTCTAGTTTCGTACAACATCGAGGTAAAGTATAGAGTTACATTTCTGTCTTCTAGTTTGGTACAACATCGAGGTAAAGTATAGAGTTACATTTCTGTCTTCTAGTTTCGTACAACATCGAGGTAAAGTATAGAGTTACATTTCTGTCTTCTAGTTTCGTACAACATCGAGGTAAAGTATAGAGTTACATTTCTGTCTTCTAGTTTCGTACAACATCGAGGTAAAGTATAGAGTTACATTTCTGTCTTCTAGTTTCGTACAACATCGAGGTAAAGTATAGAGTTACATTTCTGTCTTCTAGTTTCGTACAACATCGAGGTAAAGTATAGAGTTACATTTCTGTCTTCTAGTTTCGTACAACATCGAGGTAAAGTATAGAGTTACATTTCTGTCTTCTAGTTTCGTACAACATCGAGGTAAAGTATAGAGTTACATTTATGTCTTCTAGTTTCGTACAACATCGAGGTAAAGTATAGAGTTACATTTCTGTCTTCTAGTTTCGTACAACATCGAGGTAAAGTATAGAGTTACATTTATGTCTTCTAGTTTCGTACAACATCGAGGTAAAGTATAGAGTTACATTTCTGTCTTCTAGTTTCGTACAACATCGAGGTAAAGTATAGAGTTACATTTCTGTCTTCTAGTTTCGTACAACATCGAGGTAAAGTATAGAGTTACATTTCTGTCTTCTAGTTTCGTACAACATCGAGGTAAAGTATAGAGTTACATTTCTGTCTTCTAGTTTCGTACAACATCGAGGTAAAGTATAGAGTTACATTTCTGTCTTCTAGTTTCGTACAACATCGAGGTAAAGTATAGAGTTACATTTCTGTCTTCTAGTTTCGTACAACATCGAGGTAAAGTATAGAGTTACATTTCTGTCTTCTAGTTTCGTACAACATCGAGGTAAAGTATAGAGTTACATTTCTGTCTTCTAGTTTCGTACAACATCGAGGTAAAGTATAGAGTTACATTTATGTCTTCTAGTTTCGTACAACATCGAGGTAAAGTATAGAGTTACATTTCTGTCTTCTAGTTTCGTACAACATCGAGGTAAAGTATAGAGCTACATTTCTGTCTTCTAGTTTCGTACAACATCGAGGTAAAGTATAGAGTTACATTTCTGTCTTCTAGTTTTGTACAACATCGAGGTAAAGTATAGAGTAACATTTCTGTCTTCTAGTTTCGTACAACATCGAGGTAAAGTATAGAGTTACATTTCTGTCTTCTAGTTTCGTACAACATCGAGGTAAAGTATAGAGCTACATTTCTGTCTTCTAGTTTCGTACAACATCGAGGTAAAGTATAGAGTTACATTTCTGTCTTCTAGTTTCGTACAACGTCCAGGTAAAGTATAAAGTTACATTTCTGTCCTCGTGTTTCGTACAACTTCGAGGTAAAGTATAGAGTTACATTTCTGTCCTTGTGTTTCGTACAACTTCGAGGTAAAGTATAGAGTTACATTTCTGTCCTCGTGTTTCGTACTTAATAACGTGATTATCGTTTTTTTTCATGATAAGACATGATAATACCGACTTTATTTGATTTAGTCATTCTGGTAAACTGCATCGATCTGTCGTTTAAGTGGAAAGTGCACATCCGTGGTGATATTTTGTCAGCAAACTTGACATTTCCTCAAAATTGACTATAACTTTATTTGCTTCTTCATGCAGTTTCATTATATTTGGAGTTATCCTTGCTTAAATGCACGTGTAATAGTTCTTTTGTAATGAATTCATTGACGATAAACACAAACTATATTTACATCTTATAATAAAACTGACTTCGATATTTGGTCGTCACCCACTGTCTCCCCAATATAGTTCTGACTTTAATATTCATTTCTCCCCATGTCTTCCCAATATAGTTCTGACTTTAATATTCATTTCTCCCCATGTCTTCCCAATATAGTTCTGACTTTAATATTCATTTCTCCCCATGTCTCCCCAATATAGTTCTGACTTTAATATTCATTTCTCCCCATGTCTCCCCAATATAGTTCTGACTTTAACATTCATTTCTCCTCATGTCTCCCCAATATAGTACTGGCTTTGATATTCAGTTCTCCTCATGTCTTCCCAATATAGTACTGGCTTTGATATTCAGTTCTCTCCACTGTCTTCCCAATATAGCACTGACTTTAATATTTAGTTCTCTCCACTGTCTTCCCAATATAGCACTGACTTTAATATTCAGTTCTGCTCATGTCTTCCCAATATAGTACTGACTTTAATATTCAGTTGTCCCCGCTCTCTTCCCAATATAGTTCTGACTTTAATATTCAGTTCTACTCGCTGTCTCCCCAGTATAGTTCTGACTAATATTCAGTTAGGGAAAGGATATAAAATAAATGATAGCAGCGGTTCCTTCGCCACTAAATGTCATAAAACTATGACGATTAAAACGTCACTCTTTACGGCATTATTCTATGTCATGGGAGATCATTTACTTTTTTGTTCTAAGACTCTCTTCATTCACTCGATGACCATTAAAAGAATGGTTACACCTCTTACCCGTCCGCTCTTAAAAGGGCGTTAAGTGGCGTAGATGAGTTCTGTTGTGGTTTATTAGCGCCTTTTGGTTGTAAGACTTCTGCCCGATATTTTTGAATAAGTAAAAAAGTAAAGTGCTCCCGTCACACCAAGTGACGCACACCAAGTGACACACACCAAGCGACGTATAGGGAATATGGTGTTAGTGACCCTACTTTTTACAGACCTTCGGCACATGATTTGTAGGGTAATGTGGTCGGCATTACGCCCGTGCCGCTTTACTATCACAGAAAAAATATCTGGTACCCATTTAAGGCCGGGTGAACCCGGAAGCCGTCGGTTGGGATTGAACTCTACCCCTTGTCCTTTGTTGTCCACTTTACTAACCACTGAGCTATCGCGGCTGACATTTGTGAACACTGAGTTTATTCCCCTCGACTGGTTAGTCTGTTATTAGAGGCACCGCGGAGAGGTGGACCACAGTATGGATGGTTCTAGTTCATCGACACTGGAGCAAGCAATCTGCAGCGAGTCGCTGGCAGCTTCCAGCTCTGGTGCTGTGAGCATCTTCTGATTCTGTTTACTGATTCGAAAACTGTGCAACAAAGTTATTTGAGCCCACGACCAGTAGGCCGCTTGGGCGTGATTCTGATGTCTGTAGTTACAACTACCTTGGACATAATATAACCGGTGTTCTAAAATGTAAAACTGAAATAAACAAAATAATAGGAATGGCAAAAAGTCATGTTAATACCGTGAAAAATATGCTAACATCAAAACAAATAACACCAGGGCTAAAAATAAGAATAGCAAACTGTTATATCTTCACAACATTCTTCTATGGTTCAGAAACATGGATATTAGACAAGAAAACAAAATAGGAAATTGAAGCCTTTGAAATGTGGATATATAGAAGAATAGGTAGAATTGGATGGGGGAAAAAACAAACAAACGATGAAATCTTAAAACAAATAAAGATGAAAAGAGAACTACTAAACACAATTCAAACAAGACAAATACAGAGGTAGAAATACAGTCGTCAGGAAATGACAAGTTGTAGATGTTTATTTCCTGTGATTTTGTACAGCAAGTTAAGTCAAGTAAATAAATGCTCCATCCACGCCTTATTTCACTTATAGGGATTACGGTGATGGTGGCCACATATTCCTTTGACCACTTCACATTGTTGGGTAATGTGGTCGGTATTACGCTAGGCCGCGTATATTTTCCAGAAAAACTCCGATATCCATTTTCAGAACTGGATGAGCTAATGATTCTTGTCAGTCCTAAAAAAATCAGCTACTTTTGGGAATCAAACCAAAACCTTCTGCTCAGGAAACGAGTACACTACCCACTCAGCCACCGAGGCTGTTGTGTAGACTGGAATGGAACACTGTGTCAAACACATGGAGAACTCCAGAGTTAGTGCTTGGATACACTAACAATGATAGAACCCAATCAGTTATCATTTCGGGCTTTCAAGAGCCGATGATTGGGTTTCAAGGTTGTAGAAAGGCTAAAAGTCAGGTGGGTAGATAATATTATGAAAATCAAACGACGACACGAGTTAGCTACTGCTTTTCCTATAAACGTGGTCAAGGACAGAAAATGGCTGTTCCTCACGATACTTTATACAAAATGGGAAAACAGGATCAGCAAATAAACCACATGCTGTTGATATATAAGCTGTTACTTATTAGTGCAATTCATAAACATATGAAATTTCCAATTTTTTAGTAATTCCATACTTTTGTTTCGTTCCTTCTTGTTAATCGCTTTAAACTATTAATCCCAAACTATTTCTCTACATCGTCCTCTTAATTAACGCAACATTTCTCATCGTAAGAACAAATTACAAGAAAATGGATACATCTACAGGACATTGCTTTCTGAGGGTCTACGTCTTATAAGTATATTGGTATCAATGATTATATTTTATGGCGTTTACAAGGTGGTGGGAAGGGGGGAGGGAGGCGTGCGTTGGTGGAGACCAACAAATAAATAACTCATATCCACACTGTTGTATCTACCCAATGCGCAGTTCGGAGTCTTAACTACAACTCATCATCATGTGCCATACCGGTTGGTGTAGGCAATCCTACTATAATCTTCTATCTGCAGTGAATAGTATCAGTTCTGTTGTTGACTATTTTCCATGCCATAACACCAAGGAATCCAGTATTTTTCCTCTTTGTCGTTCGTGATCTCTCTTTCATTTTCTTTGCCAGTTGTAACCAAGTATTCAAACTTTCCTCATCTCATGATGTACGCGAAAAATGTTGATTGTTTGTTTCTGATGTTTTAGGAGCTCCTATTTTTGTGTTGGCCTCTCTGAGAATTTCTTCATTGGTCTTTTTGGCTGTCCTGGAAAACTTCAATATTCTTCTGAGAAATCCAATCTCTGTGGCCTCTAATAGTTTTTTTTTTTTCATTTGATAGCTATGTCAAATATAACTACGAATTGTAAAACGGTATATTTACTCAACATTCCTGCATGGTGCTCAAAAATGGACATTAAATAAGAAATCATAGCAGAAAATTGAAGCCTTTGAAATGTGGATGTATACGAAAATGGGAACAATTGAGATTAAAGAAAAAAAGGCAAACTAGAAATTCTGAATCAGCTGAAAATGAAAATAAAAAGAACAACTTAACACAATTCGAAAAAGACAATTGAAATTATTGGGACATTTGAAGAGACATAATACTCTACTAAAAGTTATCTTGGAACGGAAGGTATAAGGTAGACCAAGACTGGAGAAGAGAAATAGCATGAAAAGATAGGCAGGTCGACGGAAAACAACATGCACCAAAAGAAAAGAGACAGAGTAAAATTTGCCCTCTATGGTAACTAACCTAGAGATGGAGAAGGCCCATAATGATGAAGCGAGTTTTAAATTTTCGATCCACCCCCCCCCCACCCCCCACCCTTTTTTAGGAAGAAAGAAACACATTCGACTAACCTCACTGTCAATGGAACTCGCATTTACCTGTTTGGAAACTGAATGCTTTACCGACTCCACCACTCGCCCTCAGTGTAGACAAAACAATCAGATTGAAATATGTCTTGTATTTTCCTCACTTGGCAACAACATTGGAGACACATCTAAATGAAATATCTGACTTGAAAATGAGAGACCAAAGCAATCTCCCAGCCTGTTATTAAATATAGATGTCCAGACAAATGGTGGAGAACACCACGTCAGTTCCAATTAGGAAAAATGGCTTCCATTGAAGCCTGTGGTCGCGAGAGGACCAGATCTGACAATCAAAACCACACTAGCTTTCATTACATCTTGTCGGGCATTTCCGGTTCAGCGCTGGTTTCAGTAAATTCTAGTCTTCATTGAGTATCACTTGTTTACTTCCGGGTTCAGATTAGCAACTTTAAGACAATATTTCCGTCTAAACCTCATTTATATAGATATATATTTTAAATTCTTTGTAGGAGTGATAGTTCAACTTCGCTATAACGTAAAGGGTGCGGATATTTATAGGAAAATGTGTAATGAATGGCCACGAAATCAGTGAAGAGGAGAGATTTTGTTGCTGCCCTACATATCGTCACTGGTCATATCTTATATATTGACACGACCAATCGTTGCTCAATGACCAAAGATAACGGTGTTAATAAATAAGATATTGGGAAGATGTAAAAAAAAGTTTGAGTTGGACATTATGAAGTGGCAGTCCCGTGTATGTAAAATGAATATGGATACGTATCATAAACACATAACGCACGAACACATAGACAAACATACGCATATAGATATACACATATATGCACACACGTATGGATGCACAAATAGGCACACTTCTACTTATATTCATACATATGTTATGGGCAGTTAATTGTTAACGGTCTCACCAGTATCATTCCCAAGCTAGGATATGTAAAGGAGGAGGTTTGAGGATAGCCATAGTAACCAAACTGGGGGTGTCCGGTTAGCGCAATCGATAGGCAGTTGGCTTACCACGGCAACAGCCGGGGTTCGTACCCTGGCGAGGACTCCTGGGTTCTACTAATTCCCTAAAAATTAGTGGGAGCCGCCATAGCTCAGTGGTTAGTGAACTGGACTACTACGGACAAGGGGTAGGGTTCGATCCCAACCGACGGCTCCGGGTTCACCCAGCCTTAAATGGGTACCGGATTTTTTCTGGGAAAGTAAAGCAGCATGGGCGTAATACCGACCACATTACCCCAAAAAATCATGTGCTGAAGGTCTGTAAAATATAGGGTCACTAACACCATATTTCCCTATACGCCACTTGGCGTGACGGGGGGTACTTTATAGTAACCAAACTGCATTTAAATAAACAAAGCTAAAACTACAAAAGCATCGTCAGGTACGAAAGACATGGTACCAATCCAGAGAGAGAAATGAACTTCGCAGCAAAGATATAGAGACGACAAAAATAAATAACACGTGAAGATGTGTAACAGAGACAGCAAATGACAGAAAGAAATATAGAGCATAGGCTCTTATTTGCTTCAATGCTTGGTAAGAAAGGCAAGACTATAAG
Organism: Megaustenia siamemsis; assembly: GCA_032433765.1. Classification (NCBI taxonomy): domain Eukaryota; kingdom Metazoa; phylum Mollusca; class Gastropoda; order Stylommatophora; family Ariophantidae; genus Megaustenia; species Megaustenia siamemsis. The sequence goes on along the minus strand of JAVIAB010000160.1, from coordinate 15,194,556 downwards.
AGAACAGAATGCGACCTTCCACCGTCTATTGTTGATCTGCGGTTTACGTCACATTGAGTGCTGTTCATTGACCGTTGTTGGAATTGTTTGACGCAAGCCATTTACATATTACAACTCATAAATGTGGATTGCTATGTCAAGTCAGCCGAAGTTTTATCTCTTTAGGGGATTTGCACCGTGTTTCGTTCGTTGTAGGCTGCATTCAATAGAGTAATCAGGAATCTATGGGCGCAGCCATTGTTTTGTGTGCTACGTCATCATAATGGCTCATCGTATATTCCTAGACCGGTCATACGCTAATATTACGGTCTGTTGTTTGGTGTGCGACGTGGAAAAATCAGACGACTATGTTTTATATGTTCGGAATTGGAGTCAAATATGATGTCCTAACATCATCAAGCGCTATACATTTATAAAAATATGATGATCATCATTTTCAGGAAGACGGGAACTTCCGGTCAATATGGTGGATAGGTGGCAGCAACCATTGAAGGCTAAGTATGAAAGTGTTCCTTGTTTCAGTTTCCTTATATTCCAAGTCGGGCTTGTTGCAGGAGCTACTGAGTTAAGTGCTCTGTGCACACCGTGAGCTGTGTGTTTCATCAGTTTTGATCATGTTACGACATTCCAATTGTTTACGATGAATGATGATATCGTATGGCAGGGAACAGTCGGCTGTGTTCACTTTCTGTGCGGTTTCGCCTTATGTCTTTTGGCGTATACTGAGACTGCTATGATGGGGACAGTTATCTTTCTTTGTTTGGGAGATGAGTTAGCAATTCGGATGGTTCCACTGGCACGGGCGGTTGATGGATTTTAATTCGTTTGCAGTGCTGCTGCTGCTTGCGTTTGCCCAATGACTAAAATATTCTAGAGTATTCGTAGACTGTAGAATTCCTCTTCGTCATCCGCCCTTAAAAGGACATTAAGTGGACGTGTCTGCGTTGTGCTGTGGTTTGCAGTATAACTGTTATATTTGCGCCTTTCGGCCCAACACATCCGACTTCAGCACGATTCGTTTGCAGTGATACCGGGGCTTTCCATAACCAAAGAAGAAACTATTTCCAAATAAAGCCTTGTATCACAAGTAAAAAAAATAAAGAACCCTGACAATCACCACAAAACACGAATACAGTTATTATAAGCTGAATTAACATATTTGACTTCAAAGTGCTTGCTTGCATGCGTTTACCCGATGATTAAAGGAATACACTTCGTCGTCAACCGGTCTTAAAAAGTCGTTAAGTGGTGTAGATGCGTTGTGTTGTAGTTTCATTGCGCCTTACGACCCAGCACATCCGACTTCAGCAGGTTATATTTAACGGGTTTTTTTTCTTCTTGATCCCTACTCGCTAGGAAAGACTAGACAGGTTAGTCTGTTTTTGGAGGCACCTCGGAGAGGTGCAGTGGGGTCTGGATGATTCTGGTTCACTGATCCTGGCGCAACCCATCAGCTGTGGGCCGCTGACTTCTCCCAGCTACGCTGCTGCCAGGCACCTTTGGCGTGGTTATCATTGGAAAAGAGAATCTGAAGATTTAAGGGAAGGAAATAATGAGTTTTTCTTTTCTTTAAATAAAAAAATTCAGTAGAAAAGACATTTGTTAAAGATGATTGTTTCTTAATTTGAATAAGTTATAATAATATATAGTAACAACGACGAGTTTATAGTGTACCTGTTTCCGGGTACGGAGAACTTCCATGCTATGTTCACGTGTAGCGCGGTTTAGCATACTCCTGCGAGACCGGATGTGGAAGTGACGTAAAGAGCTGGAAGGCTGCGTGTATGATGCTTTCTTCTGTGATGACGCTGGCGGTGGGTCTTCTCTCGTGGATAGCGTAAGGTAGCCGCTGTCATTGAGTCCAGATCAGGTCGTGAATAAATGAGGATGATATGAACAAAATAAAGATAAAGGACTCATTGTAGAAGGTTTCGTGTTGAAGACTTTCACACAAATAATCTGCACGAGTAATTATGTGGCTACGGGAGGAACTGAAACAAGCCACCGTATTCTCTATATAGATAAATATTTCTGTTATGAAGAAATAATCTAGATATATTTATATATTGGGATCCACGACAGATCAGTGATTAGTGTAGTAGATTACAAAGAACAATAGGTTAGTCCTATTTTGATCGACGGCTTCGGGTTCACCTAGCATTAAAGGGGTACTGAGTATTTTTCTGGGAAAGTAAAGCGGCACAGGCGTAATATCAACCACATTACCTCAAAAATCATGTGCCGAACGTCTGTAAAGATTATGATCCCTAACACTATATTCCCTTTACGCCACTTGGCGTGACAGGGCACTTTACTTACTTTTTTAGTTATATATTATTGATGACATTGAAAATATTTTAATGATGTTTGTTTCAAGTTGACTAAGTCAATGCCTGACTATTTTCTGATTTCTTTTTTTCCCCCCATACCTAATTCTCTCATTGTTATCTTTACTGATTCACGTTCATACAAGGTTGCTCTTGTGTGAGACCTAGAAAGCCAGGTATATGATCGTATCTTACGTTGGTGTTGCTTTCAAATCTTCATGAATTATTTCTTGAGGATATATGGAATGATTCCGCTCTGAGAAACATCAAACTTTAAATTTGAATTGATTCTAAATTAAAACAAAGAATAACGCAGACATTTCTGCAAACACAAACACCAATAAAACACTCACCTCCACAAACACCAACACACCGACATAAACACCCTGACAAAAACACCCAATCACACACATTCACCCAAATACGTGCTTACACAAACGCCCAAATACACATGCACACACTTACATATAAACATACACACAAGCACAGCCACACTCACAAACACACAAGTATTGAGGTCAAGCTACCTGGGCGGCTAGTGTGATTGCTGCTGACCATAAGAGGCGGCTTCGAACCTCAACCAAGATGTGAAAATGAGTACCTATGTATCTTATTTTTTCCTGGTAAATTTTGAAGTCCTAGATTGCAACTTCTTCCACAAAAGGTGCAGTTGGTCACTGATCGTTGAACACTACCACCGCTAGTGTGTGTAGTGTGTGGGTCGCTGAAGTTGAAGGTCACTGATCGTTGAACACTACCACCGCTAGTGTGTGTAGTGTGTGGGTCGCTGAAGTTGAAGGTCACTGATCGTTGAACACTACCACCGCTAGTGTGTGTAGTGTGTGGGTCGCTGAAGTTGAAGGTCACTGATCGTTGAACACTACCACCGCTAGTGTGTGTAGTGTGTGGGTCGCTGAAGTTGAAGGTCACTGATCGTTGAACACTACCACCGCTAGTGTGTGTAGTGTGTGGGTCGCTGAAGTTGAAGGTCACTGAACGTTGAACGCTACCACCATATCCCGCATGTGCATGAGGCTATTATGTAACTGTTGCTTCTTACATATGTTAATATTAGGTTATTTTATCTTAAATTAGGACCATCATCAAAGCACTTCGGACAAAACTATATGTGCTTAAATCTTCTACTCAAAATGTTCATCAGCACACAGCGACTAATTGTGCCAGTTTGGCGTTGGTTGGCAAATTCTCTCATTGGTCCAGAATATCGCTCTTGTTCTGGCAACACCGGTCTTCACTCCCAGTTCACACAGTCTAGACAGCCATGTATTTGAACTTCTGTCAAAGTCCTTTGTTCGACCCTTCTCTCGTAGATTGTTAATATCTCTCTTCACTCCCAGTTCACACAGTCTAGACAGCCATGTATTTGAACTTCTGTCAAAGTCTTTTGTTCGACCCATCTCTTGTAGATTGTTAATGATATCTCTCTTCACTCCCAGTTCACACAGTCTAGGTAGCCATGTATTTGTACTTCTGTCAAAGTCATTCGTTCGACCCATCTCTCGTAGATTGTTAATGATATCTGTCCGATCAATCGGCTACAGGTTTGCAGAACCAGCAAGTCTGTCTGCTCTGTCGTCGCCTTCAACACCAACATGGACCGGGACATAAACAAAATGATACTACAAATGTTGAACGTTTATATTAACTATTCATCAATTATGATAACCTAAAATCAACGTAAACAATTATAAAATGACTGTGAAACATCTCACGAAGGATATTGTTTGTTTGCTAACATTTATATTTAAACGCTAATGGCGACACATTTGTTTATTTGTCGCTGTTGTTTTTTAACCCCTCCCCCTCTCCTCCACCTCTCCTTCCTATTGTTAACGTTAATGTATTGTTGAGTCGGGGAGCGTGCACCTGCCAACACTAAATGTTCTTCTCTTAATCTCGCATCGGTATACGACTTGTTTATTAGAACTGCGTTGCTTTGTACCCGATGAAGGTTTTTGCCGAAACGTCGCAGTTTGTCTCGTCTCTCTAAACGTTTGCTGTTTGATAATATTTTATTTTTTTTCTTCACGTTTTTACTGCAGTACTGCTGGTGCGTCATGTACAGTATATTCATTATTGTATCTATGTATGTCTACATTTAGTACACGCCTTTAGCTTCATCATCGTCGTCGTCATCATCTTCAGCATCATGATCATCATGTGCCATTCCGGATAGCGTAGGCGATCATGTCATTCCACAATTCTCTAGGCGCAGTACATCAGCGTCAATTCTGTTGTTGACTCTTTTACATACCGTGAGACTAAGCTATCCAGTATCTTCTCTCTTTGTCGTCCGTGATATCTCTTTCCCTCTATTTTGCCAGTTGTAACCAAGTATTCCAATTTTCCTCTTCTCATGATGTGTCTGAAAAAATGTTGATTGTTTCCTTCTTATGTTTATGAGGAGCACACTTTTTATGTTGGCCTGTTTGAGAACTTCGTAGTTGATTTTTTTAGCTGTCCAAGGAACTCTGACAATTTTTCTCAGAAATCCCATCTCTGTAGCCTCTAATCATCTTTTAAATTTGTTTGTGTCTACTGTCCATGATTTGCTTCCACAGGTTAGAACTGCCTCTATATAGCACCGATAAACTCTCTTTTTCACTTCTGTTGCCATAGACTTGTTGCACAAGACGTTTTTCATTTTCTGAAGTGTTATTTTGGCCTGAGCTATTCTACTTTTTATTTCTGTGATGCATCTTCCATCAGATGTTATTATTGTGTCCTAGTATCTGACGCTCTGTACTTGCTTTAGATTTGTCGTCCCGTTTATTTTTATGTTGCATGGTATTGATCTTAAAGTACATTTGTAGATACATATACAATAATTGATAGATAAGTCAAGTTGTACGCACTGAAACAATTGAATCAAGGAAAATAACTCTCACCTGTCGTGTGATGTCATCTTTAGCAGTTGTCTTGATGACAACCACAGAGCATGGATGACAAAGGCGTAGCAGACAAACATAACGACAACCGGTAAGACAAGCATGATGAGAAACTGGTAGGTAGCGTAGAGGAGACGCCCATGATGGTCGACGCCAACATCCGCACACAGGACAACAGTCACCGTTGTGGTATTTTTGTAAAACACAGTGTTCTCCGTATCCTGTGAGGAGAAATAGAAAGTCAGTGTTTATAAACGCGTTCTTATAATCTTGGGAACAAGAAAATCACTGGAGTCTGTAGAAATGTGGTTTTACAGAAGAATGTTGAGAATACCATGGACATCTAAGAAGAGTAATGAAAATGTTCTGAAAGAGGTCAAAGCAAAACGAGAGCTAATTTCAAATATTAGGAAGAAACAATCATCATTTTTTGGCCATGTAATGAGAAGAGAACAACTGGAATATATTGTAACAACTGGAAAAAATTGAGGGACGAAGAGATAGAGGGAAGCAAAGAGAGAAAATGCCAGACAGCTTAAGAGAATGGCTTGGCAGAAGGTCAACAACAGAAATGATAAAGAACTGTCGAGATCGAAAGTTGTGGAGAGACATGATCACCTACGCCAGTAGACCCGTTACTTGATGATGATGATGATAATCTTGGGAGAAAGTAGAGAATCAGTTTTTATAAATACATTATTGTTTCTCTGTGATCTTGGGAGAAAGTAGAGCATCAGTTTTTATAAACACATTATTGTTTCTCTGTGATCTTGGGAGAAAGTAGAGAATCAGTTTTTATAAACACATTATTGTTTCTCTGTGATCTTGGGAGAAAGTAGAGAATCAGTTTTTATAACACATTATTGTTTCTCTGTGATCTTGGGAGAAATAGAGAATCAGTTTTATAAAGACATTATTGTTTCTCTGTGATCTTGGGAGAAAGTAGAGCATCAGTTTTTATAAACACATTATTGTTTCTCTGTGATCTTGGGAGAAAGTAGAGAATCAATTTTTATAAAGACATTATTGTTTCTCTGTGATCTTGGGAGAAAGTAGAGAATCAGTTTTTATAAAGACATTATTGTTTCTCTGTGATCTTGGAATAAAGTAGAGAATCAGTTTTTTATAAACAGATTGTTTCTCTGTGATCTTGGTAGAGTATAGACAGTCATTAATTTTAAAAGTAAAACGCGGTATTCTTTGTCTAGGATTGGAAGTATGGCTGTAGATACAGATTAATAGAGAAGGCTGATAAAGTCTGTCAGTGATGGTTCAATGACCCCTGTGATTTATAGGATGGGGATGTAATGAAGGATGGAAGGAGGGAAAGAAGAAAGGAAGGAAGGTAAAGGTAAAGTACGAGACTTGAATCGGCGTCTTAGCACGCGAGTTTTCACCCATATGTGCTCGGCCGCCTATCCAGGAGTGTTCGGAGACTTCTGGATAGTGTCGCTTCAAGCATAGAAACTCACGATGCGAGGGGACATTCCTCACCTTCCCAGAGTACTACCATGGCACTCATTTCTGCCAGCGGCTGGGTCGACCGTGGGGGTATTTTTATTCCAACAACGAATACAATTCACACTACTTCCAGCGGTAAGCAAACACGGGTTGTCCGAACGTCGGTAGTCTAGTCGGGAGAACCACCCGACTGGGCAAACGAGGCTCCCAAAAAGGAAGGAAGAAAGTAAAGAAGGAATATATAACTACACCAAATCACTTAATAGGCAACCAAAAAGCACACAGTTTTTGTTTCATCAGTTTTCAATTAGTTTTCAATTTTCTAGACAATGTCTAGCTTGACTTCATCTGCTTCTGTCTATGGGAAGCTTCTCCAGGTCAAACATTTTCTTGTGGATGGTATTCAGATAGGATTTCCTGGAAATCCAGTTATGAGAGACTCGTTAGTCTGGTGAGACTGTTTTCCTAGAAACTTGACTCTGGCTATAAAGCAATTGTGTCAGAAAGAAAGGTCAACTGAAATCAAAACTTGTGAGCGAATAAAAAGATGCATGAGATGTAACAACACAGTACGCTAAAAGGCAAACGAAGAACAGGGGGGAAATGAGAATCATGTTTATACAATATATGTATCGATGAGATGATTTTAACAAGATATTTTAATTGTTTTTCATCATCATCGTGTGCAAGTATCACACATCGTCGATTACTTTTGTCTTTCGTTTTGGTGGACACGTCGTCGTAGGTTCAAAAACATGATGAGGTCATTTAACTTTAATCTTTCACTGTCTCTTTCTGGATTATCTCGTTCCTTTGCATTCCAGAATGACCTTCAATAAGTTGCTGGGTCTCATTATGTGTGCATTATTTAATTTTCTGAGAACAAACTGGAATATATTGTAACAACTGGAATATATTGTAACAACTGGAATATATTGTGACAACTGGAATATAGTGTGACAACTGGAATATATTGTAACAACTGGAATATATTGTAACAACTGGAATATATTGCAACAACTGGAAAAATTGAGGGACGAAGAGATAGTGGGAAGCAAAAAGAAAAAATACCAGACAGCTTAAGAGAATGGCTTGACAGAAGGCCAACAACGGAAATCATAAATGACTGTCGAGATCGAAAGTTGTGGAGAGACATGATCACCTACGCCAGCAGGCCCGGTACTTGGTGATGATGATGATTTAATTTTCTGGTCCAAATTTTGTTAAATAATTCTTTTTCTTTCATTTTCTCCTGGTTCAAAACTTCATTATTTATTTTATTTCTCTGTCCACCCACTTCTCTTATTCTCAAAATCCACATTTCAAGAGCCTCACCACCAGTGATAGAAAACGTAAACGCTGAAATAAACAAAAATAAATAAAAATAAGAATTGAAAAAAAGATGAAACGACACAAAATAGAGAAGTCAGTCTATGACAACCTGCACTGTCGAAGTAAGAGACCGAGTGGCATAGCGTTCCATGGTAGCCAACTTCGATGTGTTACGGCACTCAGTGATGATTATGTTCATTCAGGAATCTACTCATAAGATACAACACTTGACTATTATCAGTTTTAGTCATGGTGTTATCTGCTTTGATGGGAGCATGTAGTTCATGATGTTTAAAACACTTCTCAACATATCTATTCGTTTATTTTTGTTCAGTATTTTCTGTCACTGTGCTATGACAGTCAAACATGGACCCTTTCTAAATCACATTTAAGAAAGATCACTACATGTGAGATACGATGCTTGAGAAAAGTAACAAACAACACAAGAAGAGATAGAATACCAAATGAAACCATAAAATGGTAGGCCCTGACAAGAATATATAGAACAACAACAACTTAAATGGTTTGGCCACCTGGTCAGAATTAATCCTTACCAATCACCATCAAATGCGTTCTTCTCGAGAATGCATGGAAAAAGACCAAGAGGAAGACCCAGAAGATGATGGATAGTTGTTGTAACAGAGACATGTAACAACAAAGGAAAATCACTAATTCAGACAGTCCGAGCAGCTCAAAAACGACAAATGATGTAACCACGATACCTTTTCGGTATCAGTGAGAAAGAGAAAAGAAGAAAGAAAGATTTTCTGTCACTAATTTTGACATATCCAAGACAGCTTCTTCAACTCTCTCCTTATAGGTTCTATCCTTCTATCTTGATGCTGCCGTGTAGGTTATGTGTTTTATCTCTGTTCATTATCATAATTTATGGTATTTTCTATATTTATTTCCAGTCCATGTTCGTTGCTTCTTTTGTTTGCTTCTTAAACTAATAGTAGTTATTCTGGACTGTTTGCCAGTAACACAGTCAATGGTATGTCTTGCATTGTTAATTATGCATCCCTTGGTGATTAAACCAGGCACACCCATGATACCTTTCTTCTCGGTGTATCTCGTGTGTAGACTGTGCAGAAAGTAAAGCACATCACACAGCCATAACGGATTCCTCTCTTTATACCAGCGGGTGTAGAGTTCGCACGAATCAATGCGGTCTTTTTCTTTATGTTTGTTATGTTGTTACAAATTAGTGTTGTTGTTAAGCTTTTGTTGTTGTTATGTTATTACATGCTATTTTGTTGGTATATTATTTCAAGCCATTGTTGCTGTTATGTTATTACAGGTTATTGTTATTGCTATGTTATTACAGGTTATTGTTATCGCTATGTTATTACAAGCTGTTATTGTTGTTATGTTATTACAGGTTATTGTTATTGTTATGTTATTACAAGCTATAGTTGTTGTTATGTTACTGCAAGCTATTGTTGTTGTTATGTTATTACATGTTATTGTTATTGTTATGTTATTACAAGCTATTGTTGTTGTTATGTTATTACAAGCTATTGTTGTTGTTATGTTATTATAGGTTATTGTTATGTTATTACAAGCTATTGTTGTTGTATTGTTATTGCAAGCTATTGTTGCTGTTATGTTATTAGAAGATAGTGTTGTTGTTATGTTATTACAGGCTATTGTTGTTATATTATTACAGGCTGTTGTTGCTATGTAATTACAAACTAATGTTATTGTTATGTTATTACAAGCCATTATTATTGTTATGTTATCATAAACTATTACTGTATTCACTAAACAACCATTCACTTACCCAAACATACAAAGTCGGCGAGGACAAGCCAAGAGCAATAACCCACACGAGCGGCAACATCTTCTTCGTGTTCTCTACTGTACACCAGGACCTTGCCTTCATGGGGTGCACAATGACCATGTACCTGCAACATCACATAACGAGTAATAGACGAGGGCCATTGTTATTCCATGAGTCGTAAACAGAATTATCAATACAATGACATGAAAAAGGGAAATTGAGATTTTATATGTAGGGTAAAAGAGTAGAAGTATGAAAAATAATGGATCATGCAAATAGGGGGGAATGCGAATAGATTATGAAGAGATGAATAATTAGCTAAAGGCAATAAAACAAAGACGGAAACATAGAAAACAAAGTATAGAACAAAAAGCCATAGAGACAGAAGGGGTCGATAAATGAAAACTGGACTGAATGATGCAGAAGCTTGACAAAATTAACAGATAAAAGGCAACAAAAATAGATAAAAAGTTTCCATTTGGACCCATAGAACTACTTATAACTGGAAATAATTGTGTGTGTGTGTGTGTGTGTGTGTGTGTGTGTGTGTGTGTGTGTGTGTGTGTGTGTGTGTGTGTGTGTGTGTGTGTGTGTGTGTGTGTGTGTGTGTGTGTGTGTGTGTGTGTGTGTGTGTGTGTGTGTGTGTGTGTGTGTGTGTGTGTGTGTGTGTGTGTGTGTGTGTGTGTGTGTGTGTGTGTGTGTGTGTGTGTGTGTGTGTGTGTGTGTGTGTGTGTGTGTGTATGAGAGAAGAGGGCAAGTGAGGATCGGTTCAACTATGGCTCCATGTGTTTATCTACCTTCGGGTTGGAAAATAAAACTAAAAATACCTTCGGTTCGCGAAGTAAACCTAAAAATACCTTCGGGTTGCGAAGTATAACTAAAGATACCTTCGGGTTGCGAAGAAAACCTACAGATACCTTATGATATAAAAGCAAAGGTCTTATTTCCCAGCTAATGTTTTAGTACACGTTTATTTTGCTTTACCTGTTTTTTTTTTTTTTTTTTTCTAAGGGAGTGCAGGTGATTGCAACACCAGGAAGGTACTGGGATCAGGTACACACTTTGCCACCTTCTCAATGTGATCGAGTATCTATTAGTTCACCCCGAGTGATGTGATGTCGCCTCAAAGAACAATTCACTGAGAACAAATTCACTTTTCAAAGAACATTACTGCCACAACTGTTTGTTCAAAGACAAGTATAGACTTTCTACTTTCTGAGTTCGCCGGTTCCATCACTCTCTCTCTCTCTCTCTCTCTTTCATTATTTCATCACTCTCACAACTGTTCTTGGAATCTCAGTTCAACGTAATGCCCTAGATGCATTTGAGTTCCTAGATTCATATTCCCAGATCATTTTATGGTGAGTTCTACATGCAAGACAGTGCGATAGTGTTTTCAACTTCAGATGTCATATGAAGTTGATTGATTGAACAAGTGTTTTCTACATCATCATCGAGTGCCGTCTCCGCAACGAAGGTTGGCTAACATGGAACGCCATTCTTCTCTGTCTCTTGCTTTGATGGTGCAGGTTGTCATAGGCTGATTTGTCCATCTTTTAATGTTACTCGTCCATGTTAGTCTTGGTCTGCCTCTGCTACTTTGTATTTTCCCCTCCATGATTACTTTTAGTAGGCTGTTGTGTTTTTTAACATTGCCCAAAAGTCGCATTTGTCTTGTTTGAATTGTGCTTAGTTCTCTTTTCATTTTTAGTTGTTTTAAGACTTCATCGTTTGTTTTCTACGGATTTTAGTGGATTGATATTTGACTCTTTAACTTCGAAATTCCTTTTTTTTCATATGTAGACAGAATTACCAGTAGTAAAATTGTTAACTCTTGCATATCGTCATCACGTTTAAACTTTAGTTCATGTGGTTCCTAATCAAGACAACGTCCAACATCAATAACGTTAAAAGAGACATTCACAGATAACATGGAAACGACGTTAAAAAAATACAATAAAATATTTAGATATAGATGATAGATAAAACACTTTTCAACATTGAGAGCTTATACGCTGGCAATTAGAAAATGTAAGTAAATCAAATGTTTTAGCCACACGGTCACACTGTGACATGAACGTCCAACCTGCGTCATATTTTTCTACTACTAAAGGTAAAGTACGAAGCTTGAATCGGCGCCGTTTTAACACGCTAGTTTTCACCCGTATGTGTTTGGTCGCCTATCCGGAAGTGTTCGGAGACTCAGGAATTAAATAGAAAAGAAATAATTGACACGTCCACACAAGGAGATAAGCACAGATATCAAATATACCAAATATTAAAAACTATACGGTGCCACGTGTATAACTGGAGAAAACAAATAAAAAAAAGATAAATTGGAATTGAGCAGCTAGGCTAACAGAAAGACAAGGTAAACTATAACGTTTCAACAAACGCCTTCATCAAGTGTAACAAACTATACACATTAAACAGAAAATTCCAAGTCAGAATGCACAACAGCTACATAGCTCTAAGAAATGGCGGGAAGTATGGTGGCCAGGTTTTTCGTAGATTCTGGTTAAAAGATTAATGGACACTAGTGCAGGTAGTCCTCGTCTCCACGAGGTGCGCGTGGCCGTGCGGCTAAAACCACTGTTCCGCTGCCTGAAAAGCTGAGGTACGGTGTTCGAAGCCCGCAGTAGACAGAATGGATTTTTTCTATCGGGGGTGAAATAAAAATGAATCAATTCAGAGGAAGAGGTATGTTTACAGCACTCGGAAAAAATGACAAATAATCAACAGAAAAAAATGTGGACCAAGGCAGGATCGAACCCGTACTCAGTGGCACAGCGCCTTGCCACGAAAAGCCAAACGCTAGGGAACACTGCCACTCAGCTAACTAAAAAATTAGCTTCGTAGGCAAGATCCTTTCGCGAAGGCTTTCTCATGACTATAGCATAAGGCTGCGATCACAGTTCAGAAATATTTTTCCTGTTAGGACAAGTATCTCCCGGATAGGGTAGGGTTGAATACTTGCGTTGCAGACAAACATTTAGGACGAAACAGCACGAATAGTAGTTTCCAGTGGTTAAGACTGGAGACAAATAATAATAAATGAATATTATTATAGAGGGAAACATCCGAGGCGATAATCAGTGAATCAATTCAGAGGAAGAGGTATGTTTACAGCACTCGGAAAAAATGACAAATAATCAACAACAGAAAAAAATATGGACCAAGGAAATAAAAATCCTGAGTCGCACACGTCGTGGCGACTGTTTGACCAAGCGGCCTTTATCCCTCTGGTTCTATCGTTGCCCCCCGACATACACCAGCAATGGTACTAGGTGTCGTAAAGATAGTTTAGTGCAGGTATGATTTAATTTGACCGAAGGAGCCAAACAATGAAAAATTGTGAAAATGGAAGGAGGTGGCAAGTGGGATGAAAAGCAAGAGAGATAATAAAGACAGCACAGGTAGGAATAGGGATAGGACAGACGCAAGACATGGAGAGGAGACCAGGAATTAAAGAAAAGAGTGACAAAAGTTGAATCCTTCCGACTGGAGAGTACCAAAGTTTCTGAGGCGTAGATGTTAAGTAAATGATATATAGAATCACGACAGGAGCGAGAGAAAGGAGTGGGCATCGGTCGGTTTATAAAATGACGGAGGTATGTAAACCTGATGGGTGCAAAGACACCGGGATGTATTAAAAGGTAACCGATGATGTAGATGTAGAGAAAGAGAGAGACACATAGAAAGAGAGAGACACAGAGAAAGAGAGAGACACAGAGAAAGAGAGAGACACAGAGAAAGAGAGAGACACAAAGAGAGAGACACAGAGAAAGAGAGAGACACAGAGAAAGAGAGAGACACAAAGAGAGAGACATAGAGAAAGAGAGAGACACAGAGAAAGAGAGAGACACAGAGAAAGAGAGAGACACAGAGAAAGAGAGAGACACAGAGAAAGAGAGAGACACAGAGAAAGAGAGAGACACAGAGAAAGAGAGAGACACTGAGAAAGAGAGAGACATAGAGAAAGAGAGACACACAGAGAAAGAGAGAGACACAGAGAAAGAGAGAGACACAGAGAAAGAGAGAGACACAGAGAAAGAGAGAGATACAGAGAAAGAGAGAGACACAGAGAAAGAGAGAGATACAGAGAAAGAGAGAGATACAGAGAAAGAGAGAGACACATAGAAAGTACGAAATCTGAATGTAGGAGTGACATGAGCTCACAGAATAAAAAAAAACTTGGTCAAAGCAGGTTCTGAAAGATGAGCCACCCCAACACAATCGTCAATGTACCGGTAATATAGAAGAGGAAAGTGACTGCTGATGGATGAAAGAATGTGTTGTTCAAGGAGCCTATGAAGATGCAGGCATAGCTAGGGCCCATCTTGGTGTTCTAGGTAACCCAGGAAGATGCAGGCATAGCTAGGGCCCATCTTGGTGTTCTAGGTAACCCATCAATATGCAGGCATACCTAGGTCCCATCTTGGTGTTCTAGGTAACCCATGAATATGCAGGCATAGCTAGGTCCCATCTTGGTGTTCTAGGTAGTCTATGGATAGGGAAGCATAGCTAGGGCCCATCTTGGTGTTCTAGGTAACCCAGGAAGATGCAGGCATAGCTAGGGCCCATCTTGGTGTTCTAGGTAACCCATCAATATGCAGGCATACCTAGGTCCCATCTTGGTGTTCTAGGTAACCCATGAATATGCAGGCATAGCTAGGTCCCATCTTGGTGTTCTAGGTAGTCTATGGATAGGGAAGCATAGCTAGGGTCTATATTGGTGTTCTAAGTAGTCTATGGATAGGGAAGCATAGCTAGGGTCCATATTGGAGTTCTAGGTAACACATGACTATGCAGATATAGCTAGAGCCCATCTTGGTGTTCTAGGTAACCCATGAATATGCAGGCATAGCTAGGTCCCATCTTGGTGTTCTAGGTAACATATGAATATGCAGGCATAGCTAGGTCCCATCTTGGTGTTCTAGGTAACATATGAATATGCTGGCATAGCTAGGTCCCATCTTGGTGTTCTAGGTAACATATGAATATGCAGGCATAGCTAGGTCCCATCTTGGTGTTCTAGGTAACACATGAATATGCAGGCATAGCTAGGTCCCATCTTGGAGTTCTAGGTAACACATGAATATGCAGGCATAGCTAGGTCCCATCTTGGTGTTCTAGGTAACACATGAATATGCAGGCATAGCTAGGGTTCATCTTGGTGTGTATAGCCACCCCTCTAGTCTGACTGAAGAATCGACCATCGAATTCAAATGTGTTGAGGGTTAAGACTAGTTCAACCAGACGAACATGTGAGAGGAAGAAACCAAGGGTCGATTGCCACGTTTCAGGAATAACTGGAGAGTCTACACAACGTCTTCAGTATTTGCTCACTAGACTTCTCAATATCTCAACCGCTGTACCCCCGTTTAAAACAAAGTTAAACTTCTCAAATTGATATCTTATCGGCTGCCCCATTCCGCCTTGTTTATTTGTTTACTTTACAAAATTTCAAGTCTTACGTCTATTTCTGCCTCTTATTTCACTTCACAACTATGGCTTGTCTATTTTAACACTATTTAATCCACTTCCCCTGAACCGACTCCTCTATTTCCGTATCAACTTCCACGACTCATCTATTTCTGAGTAAATTTCCCCGACTCCTGTATCTCCAAACCAACTACCCCGGCTCCTGTAATTCCGAATCAACTTTCCCGACTCCTCTAATTCCGAATCAACTACCCCGACTCCTCTATTTCCCAATCAACTTTCCCGACTCCTCTATTTCAACTACCCCGACTCCTCTATTTCAACTACCCCGACTCCTCTAATTCCGAATCAACTACCCTGACTCCTCTATTTCAAATACCCCGACTCCTCTATTTCAACTACCCCGACTCCTCTAATTCTGAACCAACTACCCTGACTCCTCTAATTCCGAATCAACTACCCCGACTTCTCTATTTCCGAACCAACTACCCTGACTCCTCTATTTCCGAACCAACTACCATGACTCCTCTATTTCCGAATCAACTACCCCGACTTCTCTATTTCCGAACCAACTACCCTGACTCCTCTATTTCCGAACCAACTACCATGACTCCTCTATTTCCGAATCAACTATCCCGACTTCTCTATTTCCGAACCAACTACCATGACTCCTCTATTTCCGAATCAACTATCCCGACTTCTCTATTTCCGAACCAACTACCATGACTCCTCTATTTCCGAATCAACTATCCCGACTTCTCTATTTCCGAATCAACTACCCCGACTTCTCTATTTCCGAACCAACTACCCTGACTCCTCTATTTCCGAATCAACTATCCCGACTCCTCTATTTCCGAATCAACTTTCCCGACTCCTCTATTTCAACTACCCCGACTTCTCTATTTCCGAATCAACTTCCCCGACTCCTCTATTTCTCTCATGTCCAACTGTGAGTGATTCAGCTATAATTAAATTCCAAACCGATTCCCAGACATCCAACCAGCCCCACTGGCAGCTAACACATTCCATCTGAATACATGTTCACTTTCAAGGCGGGAGTGAGTGTGTGTATAGCCAGGAATGTTTGGGAAAATTGTGTCCAAATCCAGCCAAATTAACCCACGCAGTCGTTCATCATTGCTTTGGCTTTCTGTACAAAAAGACATATTGTGGTAAAGAAAATAAAACCTGCATCGAAAACGCGTGCCTGCGATTGAATATAAAACAAAGCGAAGAATAGCATGTATAGAAATAATTATATTCATCTAACAGTTTCAGGGCATCTGTCTTCTGTCGGAATCATTAACTTAATTTTTGGCTCTCCTTCACTTTTGTCAGCTGGACTGTAAAATCTATTACTGAAACATCAAATTGGAATTAAGTTAACAAGACGGATGATTGAAATCTGTGAAGTTTGTAACATTTTAAAACATTTTTATCTAAAATTTTATCTGTTGTCTTAATGTAAGATAGGCAGATAAGAAAAATAATTTGTTGGGGTTGCATGTTCTGATTAGCTCATATCATTTTCTAGATGTGATGGTGGTGAGTTATAAAGACAAAAAAATATTTGTTTGTTCATTATCAGAGAAAATTATATTGTGGTTTAACTTGTTTTTTTTTTAATAAGAAAACAAGAGAAAGATGTTAGATAACTTTACCGAGGTCAGTGTGAGAGCTACAGCGGTTTTCATGATTATTTATATGATGAGGACACCATTCAAAATAGGCTGAAGTTATAAACAATAATTAACAGCTTAACTTTGGCAATACATCGTTAGAGAAGTAGTAGCTAATGACAAACGTTTCAAGAACTACATTTAGAAGTGAAGATTTATAAAGATATCAATGTGAAATCAGAAAAAGTACATGTGAAGGCAAAAGCAGCTTTCCAAAAAATGAGGAAGATACTATGCAATCCACTTTTGACAATCGAAACAAGAAAAAGTGTTCTTAAATGTTATGTACAGTCAGTCTTAACATATGGATATGAATCATGGACAATAGGATGACAAATAAGAAAATCACTGGAGTCTGTAGAAATGTGGATTTACAGAAGAATGTTCGGAATACCATGGGCAGATAAGATAAGTAATGAAAAGAAGTGGCCAAAGCAAAAACAGAACTAATTTCCAATATTAGGAAGAGACAATCATCATTTTTTGGCCATGTAATAAGAAGAGAACAAATAGAATATATTGTAACAACTGGGAAAATTGAGGGACAAAGAGATAGAGGAAAGCAAAGAGAAAAAATACCAGACGGCTTAAGAGAATGGCTTGGCAGAGGGTCAACAACAGAAATGATAAATAACTGTCGAGATCGAAAATTGTGGAGAGACATGATCACCTACGCCAGTAGCCCGGTACTTGATGATGACATGTGAAGGTCAGTAAAGGTATCAGAGGAGACAAGTAAAGGTTTAGCGAAGTTAAGTAAAGGTGTTCTTCTTCTTCTACCTTTTCAGCTCCCAGTGGAGCATAGGTCTTCAACAAACACTTTCCAAGTCGTTCTGTTTTCTGCCATTCTTTTAAAATCATTCCATGTCTTCCCCAACATCTTCATCTCTGCTTCTACCTGTCTTCTCCAAGAATTCCTTGGTCTTCCTCTTTGTCTTTTCCCCTGGGGATTCCAAAAATGGGCCTGTTGTGTAATACTCTCAGTTGGCTTCCGTAGTGTGTTCTATCCAGTGCCATCGTCTTCGCTGTATCTCTTTATCCACTGGTATTTGACTGGTACATTTCCATAATTCTATGTTAGTGATTTTGTCCTGCCATTTCCATCCTTTTATTCTGCGCGAGTATCCATTAATGAAAGTCTGTATTTTCGTGATTGTCAGTTTTGTTGTTCTCCATGTTTCACAGCCATATAATAGGACCGACTTAACATTTGAGTTGAAAATTTTTATTTTTGAATTTAACTAAATGTCTTTGGATTTCCATATGTTTCCCAGTGCAATGAAAGCTCCTCTTGCTTTTGATATCTTTATTTTGGTATAATTTTCTGTTCCTCCCTCTTTATCTATATTACTGCCTAGATATATGTAAGATTGTACGTCTAGTAAAGGTATTTCTCCTAGTTTTATTTGGTTATTGTTAACTGTATTAATTCTCCCGTTTTTTTCCGGTGTCATGGCGGCTTCATGTAGTCGTTTTTTTATAATTCGGCAATTGCTGATATATTTTAATGATTTACGCGACAGTCTAGTTGTGAAATTATGTGTTGCTATTCCCCGTTTGGTGTATGTTTTACTTCTGACGTGTGGATGAACTGTAATTACCGATATTTAAGTGGAATATGATTTATTCTTCTTTGTGTCGTGTGTTCGCGGTTCGATAGGCAAGCACATGTTTCGACAAAAATATCGCCAGCAAACCGAGTATGTTCAACACATATATGAAAAGTCTGTGACAGTGGATGGGGCGGATGAATCAAAAGTGATCAACGGCCCAGAAAACGAAAACAGCAAAGTGTGTGGTACACATGAGGCATATTCAGAACACGAAAGACGAATATGGCAGACCACCGTGAAAGCGATTAGAGCCTCATCACGTACTAGTCCAGAGGAAGCCATGGAGAGGAATTCGAACTTATGTCGGAGGAAAAATCTTAAAATAAGTACTTGGAATGTTAGGACTCTATATCAAGAAGGGAAATTGGAAAATCTGATTCAAGAAGCAGAACGAATAAATATAGATATTTTAGGCATATCAGAGACAAGATGGAAAGAATGTGGGTACATAGAGGACGAAAAATATACATTTATATACTCAGGAAACACAACAGAACATCAAAGGGGGGTAGGAATACTGATAAAAAGAGAGCTACAAAAATATATAAGTAACCACTGGACATACAGTGATAGGATTATACTACTCAAGTTGAAAGCAAAACCATTCGACATAGCAATAATACAGACATATGTACCTACTCAAGACTACACAGATGAACAAATAGAGGCATGAAGACCTAAATAAAGTTATGAAGCAAGTGAAATCTTCAGACATCTTGATTGTAATGGGTGACATGAACGCTAAAGTAGGAAAAGGTAGATATAATACCATTATAGGAAATCATGGTTTAGGAAAAAGAAATGACAGAGGAGAAAGATTAATACAATTCTGTGAAGAAAACGGCTGATAATATGTAACACCTACATTGAGCAAGAGAAAAGGAAACTATGCACATGGAAAAGCCCTGGAGATAAGAAGAGGAATCAAATAGATTACATAATGATAAAAGAAAGGTTCCGTAACGGCGTAAAGAAAGCCAAAACCTACCCAGGAGCAGATATTAATTCAGATCAGAATCCTGTAATGATTAAAATGAAAATCAAACTAAAGAGAAACAAGCAAAACTCTAATTCATCAACAAATCCACTAGATATAACAGCATTAAATCAAAAAGATATTAAAGATACCTTTACAATACAAGTAAAGAACAAGAACATTGATTGAGGTGCGCGTGGCCGTGCGACTAAAACCACTGCCCCGCTGGCTGAAAAGCCGGCGTACGGTGTTCGAAACCCGCGGTAGACAGAAAGGATTTTTTCTATCGGGCGTGAAATAAAAATCCAGAGTCTCACACGTCGTGGCGACTGCTTGACCAAGAGGTCTTTATCCCTCGGGTTCTATCGCTGCTCCCCGACATACACCAGCAATGGTCCTATGTGTCGTCAAGATAGTTTTATTTTATACATTGTTTTTATCAGGTTAATAAACTTTATGGGATTCCGTAATGACTCAGCAACTTCCAAAGCATTCTTCTATCTAAATTATCAAATGCCTTTTCGTAATCTATGAATCCAATATAAAGTGGGGATTTTAGTTCTAAACTTTGTTCAACTATTATACGTAGAGTAGTTATTTGATCAGCAAATGATCTATTCTTCCTAAAACCTGCTTGTTCATCTCTCAAATGTTTCTCTATAGCCTCTTTTAGTCTCTCCAGGGTGATTCTGCTTAATATTTTTCCTGGCACGATAGTAGCATAATCCCCTATAATTTGTGCACTCCTGCAAACTTCTTTTCTTTGGTAGTTTGATCATATAACCTTCTTTCCAGTCTTTAGGTATTTGTTCCCTCTCCCAAATTTTATCTAGTAGATTATTTAACATCTTGGTAGAGGTGTTAATACCTGCTTTGATGGTTTCCGATGGAATTTCATCTGGTCCTGTGGTTTTACTATTTTTTAATAGCTTGATGGCTTTCATTATATCTTCTTTGCTTGGTTTTCCACAGTTAACGTGTAACTCTTCTTCTGCTGGTAGTATATCTGGAGGATTATTTGAGCCGGGTCTGTTCAAAAGTTCTTCAAAGTGCTCTTTCCATCTCTCCATTTGTTCCCTTATTTTACTAAGCAGATTTCCTTTCTTATCTTTAATAAAGGCATTGATCTGTTTGTATTTTCCACTTAATTTATTTGTGCTGCTGTACAGTTCTTTCATATTCCCTTTATTTGCCGCTTCTTCTGCCTCTTTACCTAGTTCATCTATATAGTTCCTAGTATCCCTTTTAATGCATCTTCTCACTTCTTTGTTCACACCTGTGTAAGCTTCCTGTGTCTTGGCTTTATTACTTCTTGTTTTGCTTTTATTTATGTCTGCTTTCTTGTTCTTTCTTTCTTTCTTTAATTTTATCCAGGGTCTCTGCTGTCATTCATGCCTTATTCTGGCGTTCTCTTTTCCCCAGTGTTTCTTCGCATGTCTCTTTCCATATATCTTTTACCTGTTTCCAATGATCTTCTATATTTATTTTATTTTCTAGTTGTTGGAGGACTTGGTATTTGTTTGATATTGTGACTGCGAATTTATCTTTAATGCCTTGTTCTTTAAGAAACCCTACATTGAAATACTTTCTACCCTTATTCCTTGTAGTATGCCTTTTTAGTTTAATTTTAAGTTTGGCTATCAGAAGAGGATGATCAGAAGCTACATCTGCCCCTCTGTATACTTTTACATCCTGTAAGGATGACTTAAACTTATTATTAATACATATGTGATCAATTTGATTTTCCGTTCTATGATCTGGTGACATCCATATAGCTTTGTGTATTCTTTTATGTTGGAATATTGTTCCTCCTAGGCTCACTTGATTAAGGGCGCAGAAATTCACAAATATCTCTCCATTCTCGTTTATATCTCCAAGTCCATGTTTTCCCATAATCTTCGAAGCCTCTGTTGTCTGACCTTACTTTAGCATTTAGGTCTCCCATTAAGATTATAATATCCTTGGCTCGTCTTGCATCCATCTGACATTGTAGCTGTTTATATAAATCATCTTTAACTAAATCATCCTTATCGTTGGTTGGTGCATAGCATTGGATAATGTGTAATTTTATTTTGTTTTTGGTTGTTTTAAATGTTGCTCTCATTAGTCTCGGTCCTACTGCTTCCCATTCTATTAGTGTCTTCTGTGCATTCCTTGATATCATTATAGCTACCCCTTCACTATGTTGTGCTCCAGGTTCCTGGTGTCCTGATGATAAAATCATGTCTCCTGTATTTTATTTTAGTCTTTCCGTTCCTAGCCATCTTGTTTCACACATTCCCATAATATCTATCTTGTAGTTTGTCATTTCTGCTGCTACCTGAGCAGCTTTTCCTTGTTTGTTTAGAGTACGTACATTCCAGTTGCCAATTCTGGAGGATTTCCTGGTAGACAAAGGGTGAGTCCGCAACCCGGACTCCTTACTGCTTTCTCCGGCTTGTGTCATATGTCTCTTAGACAGAGAGACCTTCTCTTTCCTGGATGGCGGATTTACTTTATCTCTCTTTGACTTGTTCATGTTTGTGAAGTTTTTCGGCTTAATTTTTTACAGAATGTGATAGCCAGTCCCATGCCCAACCCTCCTTTCTCGCCTCTTACGAACATGCTTGGTAGGGTACAGCGCCGCTATTCTTTACTCCCCTTTCGGGCCCCGGTAGCGCACGGGTTAAAGGTATTAGTGAAGTTAATAAAAGGTATTAGCGAAATGATACGTTATGATACCAGTGAAGTTAAGTAAAGGTAAAAGGTATCAGAGAAGATAAGTAAAGTGAAGTTAAGTAAGGGTATCAGTGAAGATAGATGAAGACATCAGTGAAGTAAAGTAAATGTGTCATTGAAGTTAAGTAAAAATATCAGTGAAACTATGTAAATGCGTCAGTAAATATAACGAATGGTATAAGTGAAGATAACAATAATTTTAAAGCTAAGTTAGTTGATTATAACAGTAAAGCTATTCTTGAAGCTTGTAGAGCCGTAGAGGTGTGAATGTTTTCACTTTTCGGCACAAAACCTGAGCATTTAAAATCGAAAGCCCCCTGCCTTTTGCCGCTATAATTAATGTCAACAGGCACGTCAAATATGCCGTGAGAGGCGACTATTTAAGTTTGGAATCGTCTCCTATGCAGTCAATTAGGATGTGCCGCCTTGTCAACAGAATTTACCGATGCATTTCGGAAAATGCTGTGGCAAGAGGTGTGGCGGATATTTGGGAATTCCCTACTGAAATTAAACCTGGTTCCGCGGATAGAACAGCACAAAATGCTGGCCAGATAACTATTTATAGCACTATTTCAACTTTCCCTTTTTCCACATGAAAGAAGCCAAAATGCTTTCAGAAATGCGACAGTCGTAGAACGATACATTGCTCTTGTCTTCTCCAAACAAACCAGTTTTAAAATGTCCAAGTTTAAAAACAGGCCTCCGGTATCAAGACATATCTGATGTTATAACCGATTTCCTGACATCTCGAAAAGTAAGTACAAATGGTCTAATAATGGGTCATGTCTAGACACATTTACCCGGCTTCATGTTAAACATTGGGAACAGGGTTCCTTTGATGGACGCATCCAAGATTAAACTTATCTCACAAAGAGCTACACGAACGAAAACTTAACAGGTGAATATCAAAAGCTTAGAATGGCAAACCGACAAGGAGATTTAAACAAAAACTCTACAAAGCTCGGGCGAATGATACTCGTGAACCATCAAGGGCAGATAATCTACGTCAAAAATCCCCCTTCGTAAAAGGCAATCTGTTCTTGTTCTTCCTTTCAGGTCCTTATAGAGTATAGGTCTTCAACAAACACTTTCAGTCCTTATAGAGTATAGGTCTTCAACAAACACTTTCAGCTCCTTATAGAGTATAGGTCTTCAACAAACACTTTCAGCTCCTTATAGAGTATAGGTCTTCAACAAACACTTTCAGCTCCTTATAGAGTATAGGTCTTCAACAAACACTTTCAGCCCTTATAGAGTATAGGTCTTCAACAAACACTTTCAGGTCCTTATAGAGTATAGGTCTTCAACAAACACTTTCAGTCCTTATAGAGTATAGGTCTTCAACAAACACTTTCAGCTCCTTATAGAGTATAGGTCTTCAACAAACACTTTCAACCCTTATAGAGTATAGGTCTTCAACAAACACTTTCAGTCCTTATAGAGTATAGGTCTTCAACAAACACTTTCAGCCCTTATAGAGTATAGGTCTTCAACAAACACTTTCAGCCCTTATAGAGTATAGGTCTTCAACAAACACTTTCAGCTCCTTATAGAGTATAGGTCTTCAACAAACACTTTCAGCCCTTATAGAGTATAGGTCTTCAACAAACACTTTCAGCCCTTATAGAGTATAGGTCTTCAACAAACACTTTCAGTCCTTATAGAGTATAGGTTTTCAACAAACACTTTCAGCTCCTTATAGAGTATAGGTCTTCAACAAACACTTTCAGCTCCTTATAGAGTATAGGTCTTCAACAAACACTTTCAGCCCTTATAGAGTATAGGTCTTCAACAAACACTTTCAGCCCTTATAGAGTATAGGTCTTCAACAAACACTTTCAGCCCTTATAGAGTATAGGTCTTCAACAAACACTTTCAGGTCCTTATAGCGTATAGGTCTTCAACAAACACTTTCAGCCTCTTAGAGTATAGGTCTTCAACAAACATTTTCAACCCTTATAGAGTATAGGTCTTCAACAAAAACTTTCAGCTCCTTATAGAGTATAGGTCTTCAACAAACACTTTCAGCCTTTATAGAGTATAGGTCTTCAACAAACAATTTCAGGTCCTTATAGAGTATAGGTCTTCAACAAACACTTTCAGCTCCTTATAGAGTATAGGTCTTCAACAAACACTTTCAGCCCTTATAGAGTATAGGTCTTCAACAAACACTTTCAGGTACTTATAAAGTATAGGTCTTCAACAAACATTTTCAGCCCTTATAGAGTATAGGTTTTCAACAAACACTTTCAGCTCTTATAGAGTATAGGTATTCAAAAAACACTTTCAGCCCTTACAGAGTATAGGTTTTCAACAAACACTTTCAACCCTTATAGAGTATAGGTCTTCAACAAACACTTTCGACTGCTTATAGAGTATAGGTCTTCAACAAACACTTTCAGGTCCTAATAGAGTATAGGTCTTCAACAAACACTTTCGACTGCTTATAGAGTATAGGTCTTCAACAAACACTTTCGACTCCTTATAGAGTATAGGTCTTCAACAAACACGTTCGACTCCTTATAGAGTATAGGGCTTCAACAAACACTTTCGACTCCTTATAGAGTAGCATTCTGCCAAGAATATATAGAACAACAACAACTTAAATGGTTTGGCCAACTGGTCAGAATGAATCCTCACCAATCACCATCAACGGCGTTCTTCTCGAAAATTTATGGGAAACGACCAAGAGGAAGACCCAGAAGAAGATGGATAGTTGCAGTGACAAAGACATGTAACAACAAAGGAAAATCACTAATTCAGACAATTCGAGCAGATCAAGAACGACAAATGATATAAACCACGACACCTTTTAGGTATTAGTGAAAAGAGAAAAGAAGAAGAAGATATTGTATAGGTCTTCAACAAACATTTTCAACTCCTTGTGGATGTCAGTATAAAGCACTGTCAACTCATTGTGGAGTATAGGTCTTCAATAAACACTTTCAACTCCTTGTGGAGTATAGTCTTCAACAAACACTATCAACTCCTTGTGGAGTATAGTCTTCAACAAACACTTTCAACTCCTTGTGGAGTATAGTCTTCAACAAACACTTTCAACTCCTTGTGGAGTATAGGTCTTCAACAAACACTTTCAACTCCTTGTGGAGTATAGTCTTCAACAAACACTTTCAACTCCTTGTGGAGTATAGGTCTTCAATAAACACTTTCAACTCCTTGTGGAGTATAGATCTTCAATAAACACTTTCAACTCCTTGTGGAGTATAGTCTTCAACAAACACTTTCAACTCCTTTTGGAATATAGGTCTCCAACAAAAATTTTCAACCCCTTGTGGAGTATAGTTCTTCAACAAACACTTTCAACTCCTTGTGGAGTATAGGTCTTCAAAAAACACTTTCAACTCCTTGTGGAGTATAGGTCATTATAAAACACTTTCAACTCCTTGTGCAGTATAGGTCTTCAACAAACACTTTCAGGTCCTTATAGAGTATAGGTCTTCAACAAACACTTTCAGGTCCTTATAGAGTATAGTCTTCAACAAACACTTTCACTTCCTTGTGAAGTATAGTCTTCAACAAACACTTTCAACTCCTTGTGGAGTATAGTCTTCAACAAACACTTTCAACTCCTTGTGCAGTATAGGTCTTCAACAAACACTTTCAACTCCTTGTGTAGTATAGTCTTTAAAAAACTCTTTCATCTCCTTGTGGAGTATAGGTCTTCAACAAACACTTTCAACTCCTTGTGGAGTATAGTCTTCAACAAACACTTTCAACTCCTTGTGGAGTATAGTCTTCAACAAACACTTTCAACTCCTTGTGGAGTATGGGTCTTCAACAAACACTTTCAACTCCTTGTGGAGTATGGGTCTTCAACAAACACTTTCAACTCCTTGTGGAGTATAGTCTTCAATAAACACTTTCAACTCCTTGTGCAGTATAGTCTTCAATAAACACTTTCAACTCCTTGTGGAGTATAGTCTTCAACAAACACTTTCAACTCCTTGTGGAGTATAGTCTTCAATAAACACTTTCAACTCCTTGTGGTGTATAGTCTTCAACAAACACTTTCAACTCCTTGTGGAGTATAGTCTTCAACAAACACTTTCAACTCCTTGTGGAGTATAGTCTTCAACAAACACTTTCAACTCCTTGTGGAGTATAGTCTTCAACAAACACTTTCAACTCCTTGTGGAGTATAGTCTTCAACAAACATTTTCAACTCCTTGTGGAGTATAGTCTTCAACAAACACTTTCAACTCCTTGTGGAGTATAGTCTTCAACAAACACTTTCAACTCCTTGTGGAGTATAGTCTTCAACAAACACTTTCAACTCCTTGTGGAGTATAGTCTTCAACAAACATTTTCAACTCCTTGTGGAGTATAGTCTTCAACAAACACTTTCAACTCCTTGTGGAGTATAGTCTTCAACAAACACTTTCAACTCCTTGTGGAGTATAGTCTTCAACAAACACTTTCAACTCCTTGTGGAGTATAGTCTTCAACAAACACTTTCAACTCCTTGTGGCGTATAGTTTTCAACAAACACTTTCAACTTCTTGTGGAGTATAGTCTTCAACAAACACTTTCAACTCCTTGTGGAGTATAGTCTTCAACAAACACTTTCAACTCCTTGTGGAGTATAGTCTTCAACAAACACTTTCAACTCCTTGTGGAGTATAGTTTTCAACAAACACTTTCAACTCCTTGTGGAGTATAGTCTTCAACAAACACTTTCAACTCCTTGTGGAGTATAGTCTTCAACAAACACTTTCAACTCCTTGTGGAGTATAGTCTTCAACAAACACTTTCAACTCCTTGTGGAGTATAGTCTTCAACAAACACTTTCAACTCCTTGTGGAGTATAGTCTTCAACAAACACTTTCAACTCCTTGTGGAGTATAGTCTTCAATAAACACTTTCCAAGCCGCTATATTTTTTGCCATTCTTTTAAGATCATTCAAATACGGGCATTGGTCGCTTTGTGCAGTGTGTGGTGGGTGCTGCAAAGGATACAACGTCATCATCAGTACGTGTCACAGCAATTGTTCACATGGGATCCATGGACACGACAGCTCCGGGTCGTGTCTTAGTGTATGTCCTTTATGTGAGGAAAAATCCGGACAATGCCTACAATGTAAACGTCCTGGCTATATCTGTAGTGACACTTGTCCCGATGGTAATTTTAGGCTACAGTGCAAACAGACGTGTTCTGATGGCTGTGACATCATTTGTGACCCGGAAGGTACCGACTGCACATGCAAGGAAACGTAATACGGGTCAGACTGCACTCTTAAATATCCGGACAACTGTTTCAACGACACCTGTGAACAGTCAACCGGGAACTGTACATGCAAGGGAACGTTCTACGGGTCAGACTGCACTCTCAAATCTCCGGACAACTGTTTGAACGAAATATGTGAACAGTTAATCGGTGCCTGCGTCTCGTATGTCGATGATTCCCACGATAAGGAGAGTACTACAACAAACCCAAGCATATGGATACCTTAATGTGTTTCTGTGCTGGACATGGTTCATTTCTTAGTGTTTTTCCGTGAAGCCATGGCTCATATCTTGATGTGTTTCTGTGCTAGCCATGGCTCATATCTTGATGTGTTTCTGTGCTAGCCATGGCTCATATCTTAGCTTGTGTGTGTGTGTGTGTGCTGGCTATGGCTCATATCTTGGTGTGTGTCATGTTAGTCATATCTCATATCTTGGTGTGTCCGTGTTAATCATGTCTCATATCTTTATGTGTGTATGTGTTTAGTCATATCTCATATCATAGTGTGTATCTGTGTTAGTCATGTGTCATATCTTTGTGTGTGCACGTTTGGGTTAGATATCTCATATCTTTGTGTGCATGTTTATGTTAGTCATATCTTTGTGTGTGCATACCTGTGTATGTCACATCTCATATCCTTGTGTGTGCATGTCTATGTTGATCATATCTCATATCTTTGTGTGCATATCTATGTTAGGCACATCTCATATCTTTGTGTGTGCATGTCTGTGTTAATCACATCTCACATCTTTGTGTGTGCATGTCTGTGTTAGTCACATCTCCTATCTTTGTGCGTGCATGTCTGTGTTAGTCACATCTCCTATCCTTGTGTGTGCATGTCTGTGTTAGTCACATCTCCTATCCTTGTGTGTGCATGTCTGTGTTAGTCACCTCTAGTGACTCGGGCAGATGGTGCTCGTAAACCTGGGAGGGCCGACCATCTAAGGGCAGAATCCCCCTACAGAAAAGACAATCTGATGCCTTGTAGGAAGATTGGGGACAATCAAAGGCTAAGGAATGCAAACCTGAATAAAATGCTGGCTGAAATCGGATGCACTGTGCCACTGGGGCAGAACACAGTGCAACGTATTAACGGGTGTTCGGTCAGAGTGGATCTGGCAGACTCTAATTGTGATGTTCTGTCTGTGGGGGCGATCAACACACTTAGCCTGACAGCAGACTGCATGTGAGAGTCTTGGATCCTACTCTGATTAAGTCCTGATCGCAGAGAGAGAGAGAGAGAGAGAGAGAGAGAGAGAGAGAGAGATCATTCTATGTCTTCCCCATCATCTTCATCTCTTCTTCCACCTGTCTTCTCCAAGAATATTTTGATCTTCTTCTTTGTCTTTTCCCCTGGGGATTCTATAAAAGTTCCAGTTTTGTAATCTCTAATTTGGCTTCCAGTGTGTGTGTTCTATACAGTGCATTCATCTTCGTTTTATCTCTTTGTCCACTGGCATTTGACTTGTATTTTTCCATACTTCTACGTTATTTATTTCGCCCTGCCGTTTCCATTCTTTTATTCGCAAGAATCCATTTATGAACTTATTTTCTTTTTTTTATTTACTTGTCCATGTTTGTGAAATTTTTGCGGCTTACTTTTTAACAGTACAGGGGAGCCGCGATAGCTCAGTGGTTAGTGAACTGGACTACAAAGGACAAGAGGTAGGATTCGATCCAAACCGACGGCTTCCCGTTCACCCAGCCTTTAATGGGTACTGGATTTTTTTTCTGGGAAAGTAAAGCGGCACTGGCGTAATAATGACCACATTACCCCAAAAATCATGTGCCGAAGGTCTGTAAGATGTATGGTCACTAACACCATATTCCATATACGCCACTTGGCGTGACGGGGGTACTTTACTTTTTTACTATTTTTACATGATAGCTAGTCAATATACAGAACTCTACCTACAGTACATGATAGCCAGTCCAATAGACCCAACCCTCCCTACAGTACATGATAGCCAGTCAATAGACCCAACCCTTTCTAGAGTACAGGATAGCCAGTCCAATAGAACCAACCCTCGCTACAGTACAGGATAACCAGTCCAATAGACCCAACCCTCCCTACAGTACAAAATAGCCAGTCCAATAGACCCAACCCTCCCTACAGTACATGATAGCCAGTCCAATAGACCCAACCCTCCCTACAGTACAAAATAGCCAGTCAATAGACCCAACGCTCCCTACAGTACAGGATAGCCAGTCCAATAGACCCAACCCTCCCTACAGTACAGGATAGCCAGTCCAATAGACCCAACGCTCCTTACAGTACAGGATAGCCAGTCCAATAGACCCAACGCTCCCTACAGTACAGGATAACCAGTCCAATAGACCCAACGCTCCCTACAGTACATATAAGTCAGTCCAATAGACCCAACCCTCCCTACAGTACATGATAGCCAATCTAATAGACCCAACGCTCCCTACAGTAGAGGATAGCCAGTCCAATAGACCCAACGCTCCCTACAGTACAGGATAGCCAGTCCAATAGACCCAACGCTCCCTACAGTACATAATAGCCAGTCCAATAGACCCAACGCTCCCTACAGTGCATGATAGTCAGTCCAATAGACTCAACTATCCCTACAGTACATGATAGTCAGTCCAATAGACCCAACTATCCCTACAGTACATGTTAGTCAGTCCAATAGACTCAACTATCCCTACAGTACATGATAGTGAGTCCAATAGACCCAACGCTCCCTACAGTACAGGATAGCCAGCCCCATACCCAACCCTCCATAGTCGCTTCATACAAACATGCCTGGTAGGGATCAGCACCACATTTCTTTTCTCCCCTTTCGGGCACCGGCATCGCACGGGGAAACCTTTAGCTTCGCAGAAAAGTTGAGATAATCAAAGACTAATGAAAGCAAACCTGTAATAAGTGATGTCGGAAGATAAAAGTCATGGGACACATGCGAAAATGCACGCACAACGTTCATGATTGCAAAAATAACGGCAATTAAACAAATTATGTAAACAGATAAAGAAATAAAACAATCTGAAAATACGAAACTAACTTGGCATGTAGAACTGACAGCTTCGTCCTCTTCCATAAAAACAGACCGGAAGCCACAAACTAAAAACTTTACAAAATGTAGCACCATTAGTCTAATTTAACTTATAGAAAACAGTAAATAAAATGTTCATTCCAGTCTTTTCTTTTTTCTTTTCTCCTTTCACTGATACCTAAAAGGTGTCGTGGTTTATATCATTTGTCGTTCTTGAGCTGCTCGAACTGTCTGAATTAATGACTTTCTTTTGTTGTTACATGTCTATGTCACTGCATCTGTCCATCTTCTTCTGGGTCTTCCTCTTGGTCTTTTTCCATGCATTCTCGAGAAGAACGCCCTTGATGGTGATTGGTGAGGATTCATTCTGACCAGGTGGCCAAACCATTTAAGTTGTTGTTGTTCTATATATTCTTGGCATGGTTTTGTTCCTACTATTTTTCTTATGGTTTCATTTGGTATTATATCTCTTCTTGTGTTGTTTGTTACTTTTCTCAAGTATCGCATCTCACGTGTATTGATCTTTCTTAGATGTGATTTAGAAAGGGTCCATGTTTGACTTTCATAGCACAAAGTTGGTCTGAAAATGCTATTTATCATTTGTTGTTTAGCTTGCATAGAAATGTTTGGATGTTTTAGCAATGGCGAAAGCTGGTATGTGACAGCATTTGATTTTGTATTCTCATGTCAATTTCTCTGTTTAGTTTTCCATCTTCTGTGAACATTGTGCCTAAATACTTGAATTCCTCTACTTATTTATTTCTTTATCTTTGATCTTGATGTTTAATGGGTGTCTTACTTTGCTTATTCTTATAGTCTCCGTTTTTGCTGTGTTAATTTTCATACTGTAGTTTGTGCAGCTTTTGTCTAGAGATGTTAAATGCTGTTGTAGCAGGTTTTCAAACTCATATATTAGGCATTGGTCATCTGCGAAGAGTAGCTCGTTGATGTTGGAGTTTTCTACCTCTATGTTATTATTTGATTTGTCCTTGTTGTTGGTTGTTTCCTGATTTATTTTGTCCATATATATGATGAAGAGGAGTGGTGAGAGGACGCATCCTTGTCTTACTCCTGTTATAACCTGAAACCATTCTGACAGACCTTCTGATGTTCTAACGGCACTTTGACTGTTTTTGTATAATTCCATTATATTATCTAGTAGTTGTCCTGCTACCCCGTAGGTTTCTAAAGTTTGCCAAAGTTTGTTCCCGTCCACACGATCAAACGCTTTTTCCTGATCTATAAACACTATATTTAGGTTTCTGTCATGTTCTATTGTTTTTTCACATAGTTGTCTCAATGTAAATATAGCATCAGTACAGCTTTCGCCTTTTCTGAATCCGAATTGATTATTACTTAATTGAGTTTCTATTATGTATCTTACTCTCCTCTCCAATATTTTAGCATACATTTTTACCAACTTGACTCAATTGGGATATTCCTCTGTACATTTCACACTCCCGTTTGCTTCCTTTATTCTTCCAAAATGGGACAATGATAGCTTTTTACCATTCATTCCAGTCAAAGTTATTAAAATCAGTAACGCATTTTCTCTGCCGGATATACATATTTTCAGCAGCACAAGTTGCCAGAGTTACCCTCAATAATCCCACAACTCATTAACGATCGCTCGCCAGAAAATCATTTTAAAATCGCGCTATTTTTGTCCCTTCAAAACTTCTGCCCAGCATTTACATTCACATTCCTTCCTGGGGAATTCTACAGTGTCCGTCAATCTTCTAAAAACGTCCGTCGACTTTTGTAAGAATGGGCCATGTTTTCTGCGTAAAGGGAAGAGAAGGGAGGGCGTCCCGGTACTGGATTCCCAGTAATGTTCGTATAAAATTGCAAGCAAGTGAAGATGTTTTCAACATCTTGTAATGGAGTTAAGGAGAAAATGGTGATACGTATCCATTGTCTAGAACTTGAATAGCTAATTAAATTATAAGGCTTAGAACAAAAAAATATCCGAACGTTCTAGATGGGGCAAGGTCCACTACACGTGATCATAGCAGTGGCGTATTCTCTATGATACCGCAGCTACCGCCGGTAGCCTGAACATTTTAACGAAATACAAAAGGAAATGATCATTTATTATATATTTTTTTTAATTAATGTATTACAAATGTTCTAATATTCTATAACACAGTTCGTGGGCCAATATGATTTATTTGCTTTGTTTTACATTTATTAAAGCAAGGATTCCCTCTGGTCACTATAACGTTTGTGAATGAATCGAAACTATTTTACATTGAAACCTCTAGGAGCCAGCGGTACAACTTTTCCTCTATCCGAATCTAGTTTAACGACCTTGACATTCAAAAATTCAGGTCAAAATAATGTACCGGTTGTTACCTCTATACTAATGCTGTTAGATGGGTTATGTTTAGCTCTAGCCAATCAGAATCATCACAAAGTGAAAGTGAAACTGTCTGATTACCGGAACTTCCTTAGCTATTTATAACTACGTTATGCGCATCAGCATCTGTAGAAAAAAAACTTGTTCTGCTCTGAAGAGAATCAAATCTTATTGTCGCTCAACTCAGACACAAGAACGCTTATCTGGTTTGGCATTAATGTCTATTGAGAAATCATTCCTTCATAAACTTAGAAACCAACCCAACAGTACTTTCAATGACAAAGTCATCAAGACATTTTCCTCCCAAAAAAGACGAATATAATTAACATATAAATAAGTAAGTAATTTAAAATGTAGTAAAGTCATTAGAAAATATTCCGTTATGTTAGCCTACCGAATATAATGTATGTTTTTATTTATTATGTCAGCGGTAGCCCAGACCCCAAAAAACAATATACGCCACTGGATCATAGAGAGATACGTACCAGCCAATCAGAAGAGTAAGATAGTTAGCGGTCAGCTGACCATGGAGGGACAAACAGTCAGTTCTAGTCAAGCACTCTAGGCATGTAGACGTAACATCTGGACGGTCTGGACCAAGAAAAATACTAATGAGGTTTAGGAATGATATATCAGTGGAATAGAATTTAATTAGAGTAGACTAAAGAGAATAAAAGAGAAGACGCTGGAATGATGTCAGATGTAGATAGAACGAATAAGTATATTCTGTTAGAAAGGGTAGGCTGTGCAAAGTTAAGTGGAGTTAGAATTATTAGAGATAGAATGTAAATTCGTACAAAGGGTTAGTGAGAGAGATCATTATCATTATTATTGTTGTGTTGTTAATAAAAGTGTAGAGAGATGGCGGAGCAGACATTCCACATCAACTTACTAAAAGGACTATAGTTGGTTAATGAATCTGTTTACATCTGTGTTACAGCTACAACAAGCGAAGCAACGTTTACGATTTCAAGAAGGCCAAACGACAGTCAGATCACGAGAAGATTATAAAACCAAATAAACCAATCAGGATCAAACATGTTAAAACACGAAAATACAGGAAAACAGATCAATCAATCAGCAGTCTGCCATACATGTAAAGTCAAACTTCAACATTTTTAGTGTTAGGCAGACTTATTTGGGGGTAGGAAGGCGTGTGTCCTTTCTCGCTGTTAATGTCTTCCTAAACTCAGCGAACCAGGCACCCTTTGATATTTCAACAGAGTTGACTAGACAGTGTTCCACTGGGGTTGAAATTCCAAACTTGTAGAGATTTAAGCCAGCACGCTGACTACTACACTCATGACGTTTATACCCAGCATTAAAACAATGGAACGAGACTAATGAAGGATATCTACGAGGCAGAGATTCGTGGCAAGGTTAAGCCATCGCCAACTATAGAGATAGGCATGAGGGCTGGAAGATAAACCACAAAAATCTCTACTAACGGGATGTTTTCTATAGGAGCTATAGACGGCTGACGTCACTCTACCCAAACCGCTCGTGCTCACAGGGCTGAAAGCGTCACGCCAGTTAAGGGGGAGGGGGGTTCTCCGGGGTTATTCTTTCATCCGCAGGTTTGGTTACATCAGCTCCAAGGGAAACAAAATAACAATCCCCTCACATGTACTACTGTTTACTCCCCGCCCATGTACTACAGATTACTCTCCTCACATGTACTTCTTTACTCCCCTCACATGTACTACTTTACTCCCCGCACATGTACTAAATTTTACTCTCCCCACATGTACTACTTTACTCCCCTCACATGTACTACTTTTTACTCTCCTCATATGTACTACAGTTTACTCTCCTCACATGTACTATTTTACTCCTCTCACATGTTCTACTGTTTACTCTCCTCACATGTACTACTTTACTCCCCTCACATGTACTACTGTTTACTCTACTCACAAGTACTACTTTACTCCCCTCACATGTACTACAGTTTACTCTCCTCACATGTACTAATTTACTCTCCTCACATGTACTACTGTTTACTCTCCTCACAAGTACTACTGTTTATTTCCCTCACAAGTACTACTGTTTATTCCCCTCACATGTTCCTCTGTTTACTCCCATCACATGTACTACTGTTTACTCCCCTCACATGTACTACTGTTTACTCTCCTCACATGTACTACTGTTTTCTCCCCTTACATGTACTACTGTTTACTCCCCTCACATGTACTACTGTTTACTCCCCTCACATGTACTACTGTTTACTCTCCTCACATGTACTACTGTTTTCTCCCCTTACATGTACTACTGTTTACTCCCCTCACATGTACTACAGTTTACATCCCTCACATGTACTACTGTTTACTTCCCTCACATGTACTACAGTTTACTTCCCTCACATGTACTACTGTTTACTTCCCTCACATGTACTACAGTTTACTTCCCTCACATGTACTACTGTTTACTCCCCTCACATGTACTACAGTTTACTTCCCTCACATGTACTACTGTTTACTCTCCTCACATTGACTACTATTTACTCTCCTCACATGTACTACTGTTTATTCCCCTCACAAGTACTACTGTTTACTCTCATCACATGTACTACTATTTACTCTCCTCACATGTACTACTATTTACTCTCCTTACATGTACTACTATTTACTCTCCTCACAAGTACTACTGTTTACTCTCCTCACATGTACTACTATTTACTCTCCTCACATGTACTACTATTTACTCTCCTCACATGTACTACTATTTACTCTCCTCACATGTACTACTAGTTACTCTCCTCACATGTACTACTGTTTATTCCCCTCTCATGTACTACTATTTACTCTCCTCACATGTACTACTATTTACTCTCCTCACATGTACTACTGTTTATTCCCCTCTCATGTACTACTATTTACTCTCCTTACATGTACTACTATTTACTCTCCTCACATGTACTACTATTTACTCTCCTCACATGTACTACTATTTACTCTCCTCACATGTACTACTGTTTATTCCCCTCTCATGTACTACTATTTACTCTCCTTACATGTACTACTATTTACTCTCCTCACATGTACTACTATTTACTCTCCTCACATGTACTACTATTTACTCTCCTTACATGTACTACTGTTTACTCTCCTCACATTGACTACTATTTACTCTCCTCACATGTACTACTGTTTATTCCCCTCACAAGTACTACTGTTTACTCTCATCACATGTACTACTATTTACTCTCCTTACATGTACTACTATTTACTCTCCTCACATGTACTACTATTTACTCTCCTCACAAGTACTACTGTTTACTCTCCTCACATGTACTACTATTTACTCTCCTCACATGTACTACTGTTTATTCCCCTCTCATGTACTACTATTTACTCTCCTTACATGTACTACTATTTACTCTCCTCACAAGTACTACTGTTTACTCTCCTCACATGTACTACTATTTACTCTCCTCACATGTACTACTGTTTATTCCCCTCTCATGTACTACTATTTACTCTCCTTACATGTACTACTATTTACTCTCCTCACATGTACTACTATTTACTCTCCTTACATGTACTACTATTTACTCTCCTTACATGTACTACTATTTACTCTCCTCACATGTACTACTATTTACTCTCCTCACATGTACTACTGTTTATTCCCCTCTCATGTACTACTATTTACTCTCCTCAATTGTACTACTATTTACTCCCATCACATGTACTACTGTTTACTCCCCTCACAAGTACTTCTGTTTATTCCCCTCATATGTACTACTGTTTATTCCACTCTCATGTATTACTGTTTACTCTCCTCACATGTGCTACTATTTACTCTCCTCACATGTACTACTATTTACTCTCCTTACATGTACTACTTCCTTACATCCTAACATCCTTATACTTCAGCAATGGTATGCACATTGTCTCTTTCAGTCCTTTAGTTCACCGTACAATATTTGTTTGGGAATACGATTGTTTGTCATTCTGCTACCATGACCCAGCCACCTTAGTCTACGACTCCTAAGTGTTGTCATGATGGATGGGAGTTTGGCTCGTTGTAAGACTTTAGAATTGGCTACATTGTCCTGCCATGTGATGTTCATAATCTTTTTGAAGGCGACGCACAGGAAATATGTTTAACCTTTAGTCTTGCCCTGCATAGGTAGCCCAAATCTCTGATCGTTATATAGTAGTTTACGAAGCACACAACTTTGGGAAATTTGAACCTTAGTCTTGAGTGTTTGGTGTTGGTTAAACCATGCTCTATCTTTAAGTTTACCAAATGTGAAAGTCTTTCCGATTCGAGAATTTCTCCTTCAAGGGAGACAGTGGTTGTGACCATAGAACCCAGGTAGGTGAACTTTCTCACAAATTCAAGGGATGTAATATGGATGGTTATAAACGAATATGTGATAAGTCGAAGGCGCGCCTCCCAGCACCAGAGCTGGAAGTTGTCAGCGACCCACAGCTGATGGCTTGCGCCAGGATCGGTGAAACAAAACCATCCAGACCCTGCTCCACCTCTCCGTAGTCCCTCCAGTAACAGACTAACCTGTTTAGTCTGGCCAAGCGAGCAGGGATCGAAGAGGGAAGACAACCCGGTACTCAAAAATGTCGTGCTGAAGTCGGATGTGTTCGGCCGAAAAGCGCAAATATAACAGTAATACTGCAAACCACAACACAACGCAGATACATCCACTTAACGTCCTTTTAAGGACGGATGACGAATATGAATTCTACAGTCTACGAGTACTCTAGAATACTTTAGTCATCGGGCGAACGTAAGCAAGCAAGCAAACAAATATGTAAGACTTTTGTAAGTATACCCAAATCTCTCCATAAGACCCGCTTTTATGTAGCAGTGTATGTACGTTGTGTGGCTTCTCATCGTAAAATACAATTTTTCTACTTTTTTCGTATTTTTCTGGGAATAAAGTCATTGACCTTCCTACAGCACAGCAGTCATTTGTAGTCAGGGTAGTGTCTCTTAAGAAAGCAGTGGTACAACTAATATTTCCTCCCGAAGTTGATTTCAGATGTTTATTATATTTAGGGGTTTATTCTCGAACATTAACCTTGCACTTCTTACGTTGAATTAATAAACAATTGTGAATGTTTCCACATCGTTCGGTTGACAACTGTATCTGCATGAGCTACCAGGTTATATTCGAAGGTCTCGTTTAGAAGGTCTCGTTGTTTTAAGAGGAAAGGCTTCGCGTGCGGCGGATTTTAGAAATAAACACAGGAAATATAACAGCGGCTACGCACATCAGCGGCGTTGTGAGGGGCACGCAGAGAGCGATTTATCGTAAATGTTAAAGTGCATTATTTTTTGTAAAATTGTTGTTGATAGAACTAACCTGATACACGTGGTGCTGGTTAAGCTTATTGCATAACGTGACGCCAATACGGCAGACATTCTTCACTTGGGCCTTACTGTTGTTTAAGATCGAGCTTATCCCCAGTAAGAGTTATCCCTCCACGACTCAGAGAGTTTGAGATCTATGGTGTTAGTGCCCACATATTGTAATGGTCAACAGTACATTTTATGGGTTATGTGTTCGGTATCACTCCAGGCTGCCTTACTTTCTCCTAAAAGTTAAGTACCCATTTAAAGCTGAATTTATACCACATCAACATCATCAGGTACCGGGCCTTCTGTCGAAGGTGATCATATCTCTCCACAACTTTCGACCTCGGCAGCTATTTATCATTGTTACAATACATTCCAGTTGTGATCTTCTCATTACATGGCCAAACAATTATGATTGCCTCTTCCTAATATTGGAAATTAACACTCTTTTTGCTTTGGCCTCTTTCAGAACGTTTTCATTACTCTTCTGTGTTGTCCATGTTATTCTCAACATTCTTCTGTAAAACCACATTTCTACAGACTCCAGTGATTTTCTTGTTTGTTGTCCTATTGTCCATGATTCACATCCATATGTTGTCCTATTTTCATAATTCACATCCATATGTTAAGACTGGCTCTACATAAATTTTAAATTTAAGAACTATTTTTCTTGTTTCTTTTGTCAAATGAGGATTGCACAGTATTATCCTCATTTTTTCGAAAGCTGCTTTTCCCTGAGCCATTCTGCATCTCACCTCTTTTGTACATCTTCCGTCTG
This sequence comes from Megaustenia siamemsis, assembly GCA_032433765.1. Taxonomy (NCBI): domain Eukaryota; kingdom Metazoa; phylum Mollusca; class Gastropoda; order Stylommatophora; family Ariophantidae; genus Megaustenia; species Megaustenia siamemsis. The sequence continues at coordinate 15,155,589 of JAVIAB010000160.1, read as the reverse complement.
AGGTTAACAAAGTTTCCAAATATTTAAATTCATTTACAATCTATACCTAATGACACTAAATTAATCATGAATTAATATCTTAAATTGTAATTCCTCTTTTTTTCTGTCAATCTGATTGATTCATTTAATCTAAGTTGATTATTCTATATAACCGGTTCAATGGCATTTTTGTGCAAATGTCGGCGGCTGAAGACGTTGGCCCAACATGGCGATTAATGTATTTGATGTGTGTGACAGAGTGTAGTGAGGAAATGATTGTTCGTTATAAGGTTACTCCCTGTGAGGTCAAGTAGTTCTCTGAAAAGATATGTAATATTGATAATAGAAGTGGCACTTCTAAGAAAGAAAAGTGGCAAACTAAGATCTCACTGAACATGGCGGGTATTGAAAAGTGGTGGAAACTGGATATTCGTTGACATTGAACATTGGTGGATATTGAACATTGGTGGATATTGAACATTGGTGCACATTGAACATTGGTGGATATTGCATTGTAACTCCTCAATATGACGACCACATCATCAAGATCAACTATTTTATTCTTCACGGAGATTAGCTCTTATGACAACTACACGAACGTTTCCTCTACTCTGTCCGAGATGTACAACCCTTGCATCAGTCACTTCTAGATTGTTTGATATTTCTCATCCGCCTTCATCTTGGTCTTCCTATCTCTCGTCAACCTAGCACCATGCTCTACATAATGATCTCCTCTCCGTTATTATCCAAAATTATATGTTCAAAATATTTTATTTTTCTTATTATTATGTTCGTAGCAAACATTTATGAAAAGTTAATATGTTGCAAAGAGGACATGTTTCTGTCCTTGCTATTCTCAGCATTATTCTGTAATGCCTTTAATTCGAAGATATGATACATGTTTCCACAAATATCATAACGATCCACTTTTCTATGTCACAGATAAAGGCTCTTGGAACATATGTTTAGTTGCTATTTCAGTTCCTTGCCATTTGAATGCCATGTCTTTGATGTTCTGTGTTTTATTTTAGTCGCAGCAATTTGTTCATACTTCTAGATTATCGCCATCATGTGCCATACCTATTTGCATGGGCGAACATGTCCCTCCGCAATTTCCTATCTACAATTCATCTTATCATTTCTGTTGTTGACTGTATACCATGCCACGGCACACAGTTATCTAGTATCGTTTCGCTTTGTCGACTGCAATCTCTCTTTCCCTGGATTTTGCCAGTTGTAACTATGTGTTCCAAATTTCCTCTTCTCGTGAGGTACGAAACAATATCGATTGTTCCCTTCTGATGTTTTTTAAGAGCTGCCTTTTTTGTGAAGGCATCTTTGTGAATGTCCTCGTTGGTCTTTTAAGCTGTCTAGGGAACTCTCAACATTCTATACTTTTATTTGTTATATAGCACGCAGAAATTGCTGCATCGTTATTGAATGTTCTAATGGGAGGGTTGATTGTCTGGTAACTGATGTACGTGATCCTTCTCGGAAAGGAAATGTAAATACTATGGCCGTGTCACAGTGGCCTGGAAAGAACAATAATAGAAGGCATGGTTCTTGGAAGATAAGACAGGAGCAGACAAAGAAGAAGGTGGTTCCAAAATATCAATGAGACCTTGAACGTGACAGGAGAAGAATTGGGAGATCTGGCTAGAGACATGGATTCCTTTAGGCGAGCTGTGGTGAATGCAACGTTTTGCAAAGGACACGCGATCCGATGATGACGTACATAATTTACAGTTTGCACGATAATGTAAATAGAGTAGGTAAACCTTATAATTGTTCTTCTTTCCTCTATTACTCTTTAGGTATCATTGATATTGGTTGATATGCTCGTTTGTCTCTTTCCAAAATGATAACATGCATTTCTTATCCTAAATGTAGCAGAGTTTATCTTTACTTTGTTTTTCGCTTGTGTTCTTCTCGTTTTCTAAAGGAGGCCGCATGTAGACTGAAACGTCAGTATTTTGTTGTCTTCCTTTTTGTGAAGCTGTCACCAGACCTTGTAGGAGTGTACGCTGCCCGCCACTACTTTCTTCTTCTATTATACATATTGAGGTCACTAAAACAAAATGTGGGAGTCTCGATAGCTCAGTGAACTGGACTATAAAGGACAAGAGGTCGGGTTCGATCCTGACCGACGGCTTCCGGGTTCACTCAGCCTTAAATTATGGGAACCGGATTTTTTTCATGGAAAGTAAAGCGGCACGAGCGTAATAAAACCATTATAAAAATATAAAAATGATGGTCACTAACACCATATTCCTTATGCGTCACTTGACATGACGGGGCTCTTTAGTTTATTACTTTTTAAACCAAACCGTATCTTAAAACCCACAAATAATTGTGTGGTTAATAAATTAATATTTCATGTGTCGAAAATATCTTTTTACCAATCTTTGATGTTATTGTTACGAGCTTCAACTACGAAATTATCATTCACATGCACATTTGTATTTTAGATTTTGTTTTAAACCGTGTTTTGTGTGTAGTTTCTCAGACTGAAACTATTTTTTATCAAATATTTAATTTTAAGAATTCACAAGCAGCAGAAACAGACTCAAGATGCAACAAAGCTTCTCAAACCATAGGACAGCTATCACCAATATTGTCCAACAAGGAAATAACTCTACATTTGAAAACGGGCACTCTGCTATACAATCTTCATTCCAACGTTGTGCTACCAATCTCAGTCTTTGACCCTAGATGCAAGAACAATAAGAAAAATATCCTCTACTTAGATTAAATGTGTCAAACGAATGACAGGAAACAGTCTGAGAGAAGATCTCAAACGAAGAACTGACAAAAAAAAAAAAGCTAGAAATAATTTCAGCAATAGAGTACATAAAGAAACAACAGATAAAATGGTATGGCTATGTGATAAAGAAGAAAGATCAAAACACTACGAGACTTCAATAAATGTTTCGAAAACACCTGACCCAAGGGCCGACCATCTAATTGATGAAATATTAGAAACACTAGGAAACATAATAGCAGGAGAGGCCAATAGAAGAGCAAAAGATGGATTGATGAAATATTAGAAACACTAGGAAACATAATAGCAGGAGAGGCCAATAGAAGAGCAAAAGATGGATTGATGAAATATTAGAAACACTAGGAAACATAATAGCAGGAGAGGCCAATAGAAGAGCAAAAGATGGATTGATGAAATATTAGAAACACTAGGAAACATAATAGCAGGAGAGGCCAATAGAAGAGCAAAAGATGAATTGATGAAATATTAGAAACACTAGGAAACATAATAGCAGGAGAGGCCAATAGAAGAGCAAAAGACCACACATTATGTTTCATCTTGACGCCGAAAGGTAAATGAGGAAGGAAAGAGATGAAGAAGAAGAAGGATGTACTATGCTCTGGACATCTTTATTCATAAATTCAGCAAAATTTCCAAAAGTTGAACAAAAATGACATTTTAAGGTGAAAAAAAAAACAGCTGTGCTCTTTGACCTCTGTAAATGTAAACGGCTGGGAAAAAAAAGGGGGGGGGAGACATATATGCAAACTTTGTTTATGAACAGAGCTGTTGTTTCCAACACTGTTATTTTTACTGTTCCTTTTAATTCTAGTCATTATTTGAAAATATGTATATGATGTGTGATGTTCCTTGCCGCCTTTATATGTCTAACCTAATTAATGTGTGATCTTACTTGCTGTGTTTATCTGTCTAACCTAATTAATTCATGATCTTACTTGCTGTGTTTATCTGTCTAACCTAATTAATGTATGATCTTACTTGCTGTGTTTATCTGTCTAACCTAATTAATTCATGATCTTACTTGCTGTGTTTATCTGTCTAACCTAATTAATGTATGATCTTACTTGCTGTGTTTATCTGTCTAACCTAATTAATGTATGATCTTAATTGTTGAGCGACAATAAGATTAGATTCTCTTGAGCGCAGAAAAAGTTCTTTCTACAGATGGTGATGCGCATAACGTTGTTATAAATAGCTAAGGAAGTTCCGGTAATCAGACAAAGTTTCACTTTCACCCTTAACGCTTCTAATTGGCTAGAGCTGTAAATAACCCATTAAACCGCATTCCTCTAGCGGTAACTCTCGCTATATTATTTTGACTCCCATATTTGAATGTCAAGGTATTTAATACTAGGTCCGGATAGAGGAAAAATGTACCGCTAACTACTAGAGGTTTCAATGTAGAATTGTTTCGGTTTCATTAACAAACATTAGTGGCCAGAGGAAAACCTTGCTTTAATAAATGCAAATCAAAGCAAATAAATCATATTGGCTACGAAATGTGTAATGGAATATTAGAGAATTTGTAATATTATATAAAAAATATAATAAATTATCATTTCCTTTTGTAATTCGTTAATATTTTCAAGGCTACCGGCGGTAGCTGCGGTAACATAGAGAATACGCCACTGACACAAACACACACAAATATACATATTTCTGCAAAAGGAAGAAAAATGTAATTACTCCCACATGGCTCGTTAATTTGTTCATTTGTAAAAAGAAATGGAATTTTTGCTGTTTCCTGATTTCTATCTCAAGTAACGGCAACTCTAATTGCTCTAACACTTCTAGAAATGTGCTATTGAGAGCCTTGATTACCTCCCGTGAGTATAATTCATTGACTTGACTTTGGAATAATTACAAGTCTTTAAACTTTCATCATCATCATCATCATCATCATATACCCTGCCGGTTGGCGTAGGCGATCATGTCCCTCAACAATCTTCTATCTACAGTGCATCGTATCAGTTCTGTTGTTGAATGTTTTCCATGCCATGGCACCAAGCTATCCAGTATTTTCTTTCTTTGTCGTCCGCGATCTCTCTTTCCTTTTATTTTGCCAGTTGTAACCAAGTATTCCAATTTTCCTCTTCTCATGATGTGCCCCAAAAATGTTGATTGCTTCTTTCTGATGTTTTTTAAGAGCTCCCTTTTTGTGTTGGCCTCTTTGAGAACTTCCTCATTGGTCTTTTTATCTGTCCAGGGAACTTTCAACAAGCTTCTGAGAAATCCCATCTCTGTGGCCTCTAATCGTCTTTTCATTTGTTTGTCTACTGTCCATGATTCGCTTCCATAGGTCAGAATTGGTTCTATATAGCACCGATGAACTCTCTTTCTCATTTTTATTGACATAGATTTGTTGCATAAGATATTTTTCATTTTCTGAAATGCTATTTTGGCATGAGCTATTCTGCTTTTTATTTCTGTGGTGCATCTCCCATCTGATGCTATTATTGTGCCCAAGTATGTGAAACGTTGTACTTGTTTCAGGTTTGTCTCGTTTATTTTTATGCAGCATGATTTTTATGCTTTAAACTTTAGGCTGAGAATTTGGGCTCAAAGCAAAATAACAATGCGGGGGATTGGTTGGTCTCGAGGCAAGACGTCGGTCTCAGGACAGAGAGGTTGTGAGTTCAAATCTCGGATGAACTAGTTGGGATTGTTACTTGTGATTTATCTCTGCGGCAACCACAACTGGTCTCAGCAGCGAGGCCCGACTTGAAACGTCAGTGACTCACGGACGGAGAAAAATGTAAGTACCTCCGACGTCGGAGTTATCTGCCTGTGCGGCGAGGGCAAAATTCAGTTCCTTGTCTCTATGGACTTCGCCAGAGGTGAAAGATTGCGAACGTGAAAAAACAATGCCTGGACTGGAAGTGGTCAGCAACCCATACCTGACTGTTTGTGTCAGGATAAGAGAATTAAAGCATATCATGACCTGTTTCACCAGTGACGCACCAGTCACTTCAAACAAGTCGGGGATGGAAAAGGCAAAGTTGCCAGAAAGCTTCTAAAATCAATGTCATTGTTTTAAATATTAGTTCATTAAAATTTATTTTCTTTTTAAAATTAATTAACATTAAAATGCCGAAATAATTTTCTTTCCGGACATTAATTAAAATATTTTTTTCTATTTAAAAAAAAGAAAGAAATTTAAATTTGTGCGGTCAGGTCACGTGACATAGTCAGTTCTGTCTGACCTGTGAAGGTGGTTGTGATTGAGGTGAATAGTAAATCTGAAGATACATAGCAATTTGAATACATAATGTAATCAGGAACTAATAAAACATAATGTAATCAGGAACTAATAAAACATAATATAATCAGGAACTAATAAAACATAATGTAATCAGGAACTAATAAAACATAATATAATCAGGAACTAATAAAACATAATGTAACCAAGAACTAATATACTATATAATTTAATCACGATCTAATAAACATCATCATCAAGTACCATGCCTGCTGGGGTAGGTGATCATGTTCCACCACAAGTTTTGATTTCGACAGTTATTTATCATTCCTATTTTTGACCTTATGCCACGCCATTCTCTTATACTGTCTGGTATATTTTCTCGTTCCTTCCCTCTATCTCTTCGCCCCTCCATTTTCCAAGTTGTTACAATATATTACAGCTGCTCCCTTCTCAAGCGGCCAAAAAATGACGGTTGTTTCTTCCTAATATTGGATATTTGCTCTCTTTTTGCTTTGGCAACATTGTTGTTTCAATTAGATTATTCTGGCAACATTGTTGTATCAATTAGATTATTCTGGCAACATTGTTGTATCAATTAGATTACTCTAGCAACATTGTTGTTTCAATTAGATTATTCTGGTAACATTGTTGTATCAATTAGATTATTCTGGCAACATTGTTGTTTCAATTAGATTATTCTGGCAACATTGTTGTATCAATTAGATTATTCTGACAACATTGTTGTATCAATTAGATTATTCTGGCAACATTGTTGTTTCAATTAGATTATTCTGGCAACATTGTTGTATCAATTAGATTATTCTGGCAACATTGTTGTATCAATTAGATTATTCTGGCAACATTGTTGTTTCAATTAGATTATTCTGGCAACATTGTTGTATCAATTAGATTATTCTGGCAACATTGTTGTATCAATTAGATTATTCTGGCAACATTGTTGTATCAATTAGATTATTCTGGCAACATTGTTGTTTAAATTAGATTATTCTGGCAACATTGTTGTATCAATTAGATTATTCTGGCAACATTGTTGTATCAATTAGATTATTCTGGCAACATTGTTGTTTCAATTAGATTATTCTGGCAACATTGTTGTATCAATTAGATTATTCTGGCAACATTGTTGTATCAATTAGATTATTCTGGCAACATTGTTGTATCAATTAGATTATTCTGGCAACATTGTTGTTTCAATTAGATTATTCTGGCAACATTGTTGTATCAATTAGATTATTCTGGCAACATTGTTGTATCAATTAGATTATTCTGGCAACATTGTTGTATCAATTAGATTATTCTGGCAACATTGTTGTTTCAATGAGATTATTCTGGCAACATTGTTGTATCAATTAGATTATTCTGGCAACATTGTTGTATCAATAAGATTATCTGGCAACATTGTTGTATCAATGAGATTATCTGGCAACATGTTTGTATCAATAAGATTATCTGGCAACATTGTTGTATCAATAAGATTATCTGGCAACATTGTTGTATCAATAAGATTATCTGGCAACATCATTGCATCATTCTTATTTTCTGAATCTCGCATTCTATCTCATCAACAGAGACGTCTTTCTGGAACAGATTTGAACATCGGGATATAGCCCTGCATCAGAACTAATTTACTCATTTGAATAAGCCGAGTACTGAGTTTGTTTAGACATGGAATTCCCCTTATCGGGGATATTCGTGTCCATGTGCTTTTTGTTTCAACACAAGTTGTAGAAATATTTAAAAAATTATACCCAAATAGGTAAGTGTAGACCCCCAAATGGATACACTTTATTAAATCTATTATATAAGATAGAAGTGCGAAAGAGAATTCATCGGTGCTATATAGAGCAATAATCTCCTGATGATAGAACATCAAATCAAATTGACCACCTATGTATTAAACAACAATTCAGATCATCATTAATAGATGTAAGAGCATACAGAGGTGCTGATGTTAATAGTGACCACAACCTGTGCATTGGGAAAATAAGATTAAAATTTAGAAACCAACAGAAGAGGTCAATTACACATAAAATTGATAGTCATAAACTGAAAGATGAAGCAATAAAGGAAAAGTTTAACATAGAGCTAAGTAATTGTTATTCAGCACTTGGTGAAATAGACTTAGATATCAATGAAATGTGGGACTCACAGAGCAAAATACTAATGACAGCAGCAGAAGCAAGTGCTGGACTGAAGAAAATGGAAAAACGAGCTTGGATCTCAGACACCACATGGAAATACATCAAAGAAAGAAGAGAAGCGAAGAGAGCCATGACTAATGTAAAGACAGATCTTGGAAAGGTTCTGGCAAAAGCAACATACAAAGAATTAGACAACAAAGTGAAAAGTTCGGCAAGAAGAGATACAAGAGCTTATATAGACAACTTGGCAGAGAAAGCAGAGACAGCTGCAATTACAGGAGACAGCAGAACTCTTTATACTGTACAAAAGATGCTGACAAACACCTATACATCCAGTGGAACACCAATTCTAGACAAATCTGGATTAATGCTAACAACAAGCGCAGACATAAAAGCCCGTTGGGCGGAACACTTCAAAGAAATTCTTAACCGTCCACTACCTCACAGTTTAATAGATTTTGAAGCTGAAACACCAGCAGCAGAATTAGATGTAAATTTAGATGACTTCACCTTGAGTGAAATAGAAACCACCTTAAAGCTAATGACCAATAACAAGGCTGCTGGAGAGGATAAGTTAACAGCTGAGATCCTCAAGGCAATTGATAGCCATAATTTAATACATCTCCAAAAAATGTTCAACATCATTTGGAAAACAGAGAAGACGCCTCATAAATGGAAAAAAGGAATCATTGTTAAGATCCCAAAAAAGGGCAATCTTAGAGATTGTAACAATTGGAGAGGCGTGACACTTTTGTCAGTTGCCTCAAAATTATTCTGTAAAATCATCCTAAATAGAATAAAGGATTCAATAGATACAGTAATGCGTGAAGAACAGGCTGGGTTTAGAAAAGGGAGAAGCTGTCTTGACCACATTTTCACTCTACGACTTATATTGGAGGAACACATTGAAAAGCAAAAACCTTTTGTACTTAACTTCATCGACTTCAAAAAAGCATTTGATAGTATTCATAGAGATTCTTTGTGGAAAATTCTGAAGCAATATGGCTTACCATCAAAAATCATAAATATTATCAAAGACATGTATGATGGTTACACATGTGCAGTTCGAACAGAGGAAGGACTGAGCGAATGTTTCCCAATAGAAACTGGGGTTAAACAAGGATGTATTTTATCGCCCTTGTTATTTGGAATTGTTATGGACTTCATAATGAAGAAATGCTGCACTGGTAATAAAGGCATCGAATGGATACAAGGAGACCATTTGGAGGACCTGGACTTTGCTGATGACATAGTTCTCATCAGCAATCAGATAAAAACGATGCAGGAAAACACAAATGAACTATCATCAATAGCCAGCAAAATTGGGCTTGAGGTCAATCATGAAAAGACTAAAGTCATGAAAAGTTTAATTCCAACAAGTGACAAAATATACATGGAAAACAAACCAGTAGAAGAGATCGATCACTTCATCTATCTTGGAAGTCACATTGATCGAGAAGGGGATACGAGCAAAGAAATTAGAATCAGACTGGCTAAAGCAGCAATGTCTTTCAGAAGCCTTGAAAAGTTGTGGAAATCAAAACTCATTAGCACAAACACAAAACTTAGGCTATTCAAATCAAATGTACTATCAACCCTTACGTATGCGTGTGAAAGCTGGAAAACAACAAGAGATATAGAAACAAAGTTGAACGCATTCGAAAATAAATGTCTAAGGAAAATACTTGGTATAGAATGGAACGAATTCAAAACAAACGAGGAAATTAGAGAAATCGCCAATCAACCACTAATATCTTCAGTAATAAAGAAAAGACGATGGTCATACGTTGGACATGTGATGAGAAGAGATAATAATCGAATAGCAAAGCAAGCCCTCATATGGGAAACAACAGGTAAAAGAAAAAGAGGAAGACCCAGGGAGACACTGAGAAGAACATTGATGAGAGAGGCAAGAGCAGCAGGAATCGGCTCCCTCAATGAGATAGAACTGCTTGCACAGAACAGAGACAGATGGCGAGATTTGATAAAATATCTTTAAAAGAAAACTGCTAGAACAAAAATTCATATAGGAGAAGGTGTATCTTGGTCTACGCCCTATGGGCCGGTTACGGCTCGAAAGGTCAATAGATAGATATAGAGCCAAGTCTGATCTATGAAGCGAATCATGGACAGTAGATAAAGAAGTAAAAAAGATGTTTAGAGGCCACAGAGATGGATTTTTTTGGAAGAAAGTTGAGAGGTTCCGGGACAACTAAAAAGACTCTCTAGGAAATTCTCGAAGAGGCCAAAAAAAAAAGGGAGCTCCTTAAAACTAACACCAGAAATAAATAATCACATTTTTCGAGCACATCACGAGAAGAAGAAAGTTAAAATACTTGGTTACAACTGGCAACAAATTCATAACAAAGAAATCGCGGAAGACAAAGTGAAAAGATACTAGGCAGCTTGATGTTGTGAAACGAAAACAATTATCAAAAGAATTGATCCGATGCACTGTGGATTGAAAATTGTGGAAGAACGTGATTGCTAAACCAACCATTATGGCACATGATGATGATATACAGTTTAACTAAATTAAAGTAAGTGTTTAAAAAGTTTGGTAAAATTATTTGAAATGGTGAAATATATGGAGAAATGGTGAGATATGTGGAGAAATGATGGAATATACGGATAAATTATGAAATATGTGGAAAAATGATGAAATATACTGAGAAATAATGACTAAAAGGGAGAAATGGTGAAATATATAGATAAATGATGAAATATATTGAGAAATAATGACTAAAAGGGAGAAATGGTGAAATAAATGAAGAAATGGTGAAATAAATGGAGAAATGATGAAATAAATGGAGAAATGGTGAAATAAATGAAGAAATGGTGAAATATAGGGAGAAATGGTGAAATAAATGGAGAAATGGTGAAATATAGGGAGAAATGGTGAAATAAATGGAGAAATGGTGAAATATAGGGAGAAATGGTGAAATAAATTGAGAAATGGTGAAATATATAAAGAAATGAACATGCAAACGTGAACAAAGCAATCGTCTAGAACAGTCGAAAGATTGAACTATTTAAATTATGAAACAAATAAATGATGATAAACGTTTCTACCTTTCAATGCTAACAGCCATGAGGTTGAGAACTGACGACAGGGCAGATAACATCTCCACACCCCCAGACATCTTACAGAGTACATTGCCCTTATCCCAATGTCCTAGGAAATTCTCAACTGTCTCGTAAGGGACACAGATCAGCAGAAACAGGAGGTCAGCAACAGCTAAACTCACCATGAAAGATGATATTGTGCTCCGAGATTTTCTGATGGAGATTCAAAGACAATGTTGATTTTGGAGGCATTAGTTCAATAGCAGTCAGTAAAAATTTAAAAAAGTCAATATATGCGTAACATTATTATCATAACATTCAGTACAAGTCAATTAAGTCAATAAAAGGTGATATTATAATAATAAGTAAAAAGTAAAGTACACCCGTCACGCCAAGTGGCGTATGGGTAATATGGTGTTAGTGACCATACATTTTACAGACCTTCTACACATGATTTTTGGGGTAATGAGGTCAGTATTACGCCCGTGCCGCTTTACTTTCCCAGAAAAAATCCGGTACCCATTAAAGGCTGGGTGAACCCGGAAGCCGTCGGTTGGGATCGAACCCTACCTCTTGTCCTTTGAATATTATAATAATACATAATATTATTATCATAACTTCTAGGACTGAAAATTAATAGAGATAAGACCAACATTATGAGAATGAATGCAGTTGGCAATAACCAAATAAAATTAGGAGAAATACTTCTACTAGACGTACAATATTACATATATCTGGGTAGTGATATAGATAAAGAGGGAGGAACAAAAATTGATACCAAAATAAGGATATCAAAAGCAAGAGGAACTTTCATTGCACTGGGAAACATATGGAAAACCAAAGAAATTAAGTTAAATACTAAAATAAAATTTTCAACTCAAATATTAAGTCGGTCCTATTATATGGCTGTGAAGCATGGAGAACAACAAAATTGACAATCATGAAGATACAGAATATATTAATGGATGCTTACGCAGAACAAAAGGATGGAAATGGCAGGACAAATTCACTAACATAGAATTATGGAAATGTACCAGTCAAATACCGTTGGAAAAAGAGAAACAGTGAAGACGATGGCGCTGGATAGGACACACACTGCGGACGCCAACTGAGAGTATTACACAACAAGCCCTTTTTTGGAGACCACAGGGGAAAGGATGAAGAGGAAGACCATGAAATTCTTGGAGAAGCAGAGATAAAAATGATGGGGAAGACATGGAATGATCTTAAAAGAATGATAAGAAACAGAACGATTTGGAAAGTGTTTGTTGAAGACCTGTGCTCCACCGTGAGCTTAAAGGTAGAAGAAAAAAGAAGATTATTATATTAACTTTCAGTACAAGTCAATAAATTCGCAATGTTATATCATAACTTTCAGTACAAGTCAAGTCAATGAATACCTAATATTATTATTATCATCATCATCATTGAGTGCCGTCTCCGCAACGAAGGTTGGCTACCATGGAGCGCCATTTTGCTCTATCTCTTGCTTTGATGGTGCAGGTTGTCATCGGTTGATTTGTCCATCTTTTGATGTTACTCGTCCATGTTAATCTTGGTCTGCCTCTGCCTCTTTTACCTTGTATTTTCCCCTCCAGGATCACTTTCAGTAGGCTGTTGTGTCTTTTAACATGGCCTAAGAATCGCATTTGTCTTGTTCTAATTGTGTTCAGAAGTTCTCTTTTCATTTTTAGTTGTTTTAAGACTTTGTCATTTGTTTTCTTTTCCTCCCATCCAATTCTACCTATTCTTCTATATATCCACATTTCAAAGGCTTCAATTCTCTGTTCTGTTTTCTTGTCTAATGTCCATGTTTCAGCACCATATAGGAATATTGAGAAGATGTAACATTTTGCTATTCTTAGTTTTAGCTCTGGTGTTATTTGTTTTGATGTTAGTATGATCTTCATGACATTAAAATTACTTTTTGCCATTCCTATTCTTTTGTTTATTTCAGTTGTACATTTTCCATCACTGGTTATAGTATGTCCAAGGTAGTTATAGTTCTGAACTGTCTCAAGGTCTATTCCTTCAATTTTGATATCCACTTGTGGGTTTTGAGTATTTTCTTTGTTTATGATCATAGTTTTAGTCTTTTTGATATTCATATCTAGGCCATATTTTTTGCTTGTCGTGTTTATTTCATTAAGTAATTGTTGTAGGTCTTTAGGATTTTCTGCTAGTAGTACAGTATCGTCAGCATATCTTAGGTTATTGATTATCTTTCCATTAATTTGTAGGCCTGGCATCTCTATGATGTTTTTAAAGATTTGCTCAGTGTATAGATTGAACAAGCTTGGTGATAGGATGCATCCTTGTCTTACTCCTCTTTTTTTTTTTTTTTTTTTTATTATTATTATAACTTTCAATAAAAATCAATTACATATACGTTTTATTTTATATTTATAAATACTAAGCATTTTAGAGTGATGCTACCACGTTGAGACATCAGTGTGATGGGTTAAAGTAAAGACAGTAATGAGAGGCCAGGTGTAGACAGCAGATTCACCCAGAGATGTTGCGCAGAATAAGTGTAGTTTATTTTTTTTTTTTTTATTTCGAATATATTGTAATCCGGGACTTCCGGTTTCAAGATGGTGGAATCGGGTTTACGTTCTCTCTACCGCTGCAGGATTTTCATTAACATTCAGGGACTGATTAATTTCAGCTCTCCAATGCAGATTTATGTCATGAACTGTTAAAGGATGTGTCTAAGAAGTGTTCCTTATTGCAATGTCCTCATATTTAAAAGCCCGGCTGCCGGAGCTACGTTCTCTGTGCCCACCATGAGCTGTGCGTTTCATCCGTTTTGATTGTGTTTCGACATTCCGATTGCTTTCTATGAATGGTGATATCATATGACGGGGAACAGATGGCTGTGTTCACTTTCTGTGCGGTTTAGCCCTGTCTTTGGCGTGTGTTGAGACTGCTATGATGGGGACTGCAGCTACCTTTCTTTGTTTGGGAGATGACATATTAATTCGGATGATTCCACTGGCACGGGCGGTTGAGCAATTATGGATTTTAATTCGTTTGTAGTGATGCCGGGGTCTTCCATAACCATAACCATAACCATATCCATATTGTAAAAATTCGAGTTGAAGGTAGGAGGAAGCATCCATCTCTGTTCTGGGCGTGATGTTCGATCTTATCTAATGAGTCTATGCCTGCCAACTTTGCTTCTCTTATAAGTGTTATTTTCAGTGTCTCTCTCGGTCTTTCTCTTTTTCTGTGTCCTGATGTTTCCCATAGAAGAGGCTGTTTTTGAATTCTCTTGTTGTCTCTTCTCAGCACATGCCCGACATATGTCCACTTTCTTTCCTTAATTGTAGATGAAATCTTTGGTTGCATGGCTATTTCTCTTATTTCAATATTAGTCTTGAATTCATTCCCGTGTACACGGAAGTATTTTTCTTAGGCATTTGTCATCAAAAGCATTTAGTTTTCTCTCGATCTATTTTCATGTTGTCCAGCTTTAACATCATCATCATCATCATCATCATCAAGTACCGAGCCTGCTAGCGTAGGTGATCATATCTCTCCACAACTTTCGATCACGACAGTTATTTATCATTTCTGATGTTGACCTTCTGCCAAGCCATTCTCTTAGGCTGCCTGGTATCTTTTCTCTTTGCTTTCCTCTATCTCTTCGTCCCTCAATTTTCCCAGTTGATACGAAATATATTCCAGCTGTTCTTTTCTCAATACACGGCCAAAAGATTATGATTGTTTCTTCCTAATATTGGAAATTAGCTCTTTTTTTTCCGTAAGCCTCTTGCAGAACGTTTTCATTACTCTTCTTAGCTGTCTATGGTATTCTCAACATTCTTCTGTGAAACCACATTTCTACATACTCCGGTGATTTTCTTGTCTGTTGTCCTATTGTCCATGATTCACATCCAAATGTTAATTTTCTTGTCTGTTGTCCTATTGTCCATGATTCACATCCAAATGTTAATTTTCTTGTCTGTTGTCCTATTGTCCATGATTCACATCCAAATGTTAATTTTCTTGTCTGTTGTCCTATTGTCCATGATTCACATCCAAATGTTAATTTTCTTGTCTGTTGTCCTATTGTCCATGATTCACATCCAAATGTTAATTTTCTTGTCTGTTGTCCTATTGTCCATGATTCACATCCAAATGTTAATTTTCTTGTCTGTTGTCCTATTGTCCATGATTCACATCCAAATGTTAATTTTCTTGTCTGTTGTCCTATTGTCCATGATTCACATCCAAATGTTAATTTTCTTGTCTGTTGTCCTATTGTCCATGATTCACATCCAAATGTTAATTTTCTTGTCTGTTGTCCTATTGTCCATGATTCACATTCAAATGTTAATTTTCTTGTCTGTTGTCCTATTGTCCATGATTCACATCCAAATGTTAATTTTCTTGTCCAGCTTTAACAAGCATAGGTAAATGTTGATGATACGTTTGGGTTGAAAACTTTAAGTTTAGTTATCTTGCTCTGTTTTTTTTATTTCCATATTTTGTGTCAGTTTTTAAAATTCATAGCTGGTATTTCTATCCTGCTTCTGATATCTTTCTTTGTTTCACCTTCTTGATCTATATTACTATTAAGATATATATAGTGGTCTACTCTACTCTTTCCAATGTCTGGCGATTTAGATATGTATTATTGCCCTCTGGGGTATTGTTATCTATCATTATTTTTATTTATTTCTGTTGATTTCATGTCCTATTCTTTTCCGCTTTTGATGATAGGGTATCTGTGATATTTTGTATCTTGTTGATATGGTCAATTACGTGAACTATATCATCTGGAAATCTAGATCATCCAGGTAATTCTTGTCATACCAGTTAATGTCATTATTGCTTTTGCAACATTTCATCAGCATCATCGAGTACCGGGCCTGCTGGCGTAGGTGATGATGTCTCTCCACAACTTTCGATCATGATAGTTATTTATCATTTCTGTTGTTGACCTTCTGCCAAGCCATTCTATTAAGCTGTCTGATATCTTTTCTCTTTGCTTCCCTCTATCTCTTCGTCCCTCAATGTTCCCAGTTGTTACAATATATTCCAGCTGTTCTCTTCTCATTAAAAGTAAAAAAGTAAGTAAAGTACCCCAGTCACGCCAAGTGGCGTATCGGGAATATGGTGTTAGTGACCATACATTTTACAGACTTTCGGCACATGATTTTTGGGGTAATATAGTCGGTATTACGCCCGTCTCTTCTCATTACATGGCCAAAAAATGATGATTGTTTCTTCCTAATATTGGAAATTAGCTCTCATTTTGCTTTGACCTCTTTCAGAACATTTTCATTACTCTTCTTAGCTGTCCATGGTATTCTCAACATTTCTACAACCTCCAGTGATTTTCTTGCAACATTTGCTCATTATATAATCAATGGTAATTCTAAGTAGCAATGGTGATAGTATATGTCCATGTTTGACTCCTGTTCCAATCGGAAACCAATCACTCATTTATTTCCTTCTCTGTGTGAACTGCGTAAGTAGAGCCATCATATATGTCTTCTATAATGTTGGTAATTTTTTGTGGTGTTACATAATGTTTCAAGATATTCCACAAGGACGATCTATGTATGCTGTGAAACGCTTTTTTTAAAATCAATGAAATTGCAGATTAATGGTTGTTTGTTGTTTTGTTTGTTGTTCTGTATGTTTTTCTAGTATTATCGTTACAGTGAATATTTGATCAAGACATCTTCTCCCCTTTCTAAATCCTACTTGTTCTTTGTTCATAACATTATCCCCAGCATCTTTTCTTCTGTTCAGCATGGTTATACAGACAACCTTGGAGGCAACTGATAAAAGCGTTATTCCTCACCAGTTATTGCAGTCTTTACGATTGCATTTTTATGTAGTTTGATAATGATCCCTTGCTTCCAGTTTGTAGGAACTTTTTCTTCATCCCAAATTTTATTAAATAAATTTCTTACGTGGAATAAGTTTTGATTATTACAGGCTTTCAGCATCTCTGCAATTATTTTATCTACGCCAGAGACTTTATTATTAACCATGTGTTTCACTGTTAATTCAGTTTTTGTGATAGTGATTTCATTCATGTTGATGTCTAGATGTGGAGTTTGTGCTTCTGTTTCAAACTGCATCAGATGACTGGGATGTGGTCAGTTAAGAATATCCTGGAAATGTTCAGCCCATCTGGTTTGTCTGTTAGCACTAAAAGTTAGTAAGGTGCCATCTTTGCTCAGAACAGATCCGCCATTTGATGTAAATCAACCTGCTGTTTCTGAATATTATTTAATACCTTGCTATTTCTAGTTTTGGAGACTAATTCAACTTCAACTGCCACTTTATCTATATCAGTTCCTTTATCGCGTCTTGCGGAGTTTGTCACCCTATTGTCAAGGTCTTTATTTGTTGCTTTGGCTAGTATTTTTCCTAAGTCACTCTTGACATTTAACAAGGCTAGTTGGGCTTCACAACTATTTTGGATGTTTCCATGGGTTGTCTGATATCCATGTTTTCCTTTCAGTTTCTCTACATCCAGCACTTAATTCAGCTGATGCCAATATTGCTGTCTTATGAATATCCCATAGTTCATCAATATTCAATTCATCCATTGTACCCAAAGCTTCAATGCGATTGTTCAGTTCTAGATTAAATTGTTCTTTGATATCTTCATCTATTAATGTGTTACTATCTATATTCTTCAAGACGCGCTTCTTGTGGTGACTTTTCAGTTTAAGTTTCCTATTACTTACTTTATATACTTATCGACATGACACGTACTTTAATTACCTTTTTACGTATTTATCAACATAACAGAGTTATGATAAAGCTGTATCAACCGCTCCTCTATATGTTCATACATTCTGAACTGAAGACCAGTTTCTTATGTAAAAATAGTTTGTTTATTTTATAGTAACGTTGTGAGGTGAGCTCTACGTAATATTGTATATTTTTATTTGATTCATGGGCCAGAAATTTCATAAATCTCTTCCTACTCCCTTGCATTCATCTCTCACCTTGGCATTTAGATCTCCTGCAACAACATCAATGTCATGTTTTGTGTTGATGGTGTCTAATAACAAAGTCATAAAATACATATTTTTGGGCATCATTATCTTCGTTTGTTGGTTCATAGCACACAGTTGGGCTGTCACCCAACTGGACTACCGACGTTAGGACAACCCGTGTTCGATTCCCGCTGGAAGCAGTGTGAATTGTACTCGTGGTTGGAAAAAAAAATACCCCTGCTTTCGAACCAGCCGCTGACAGAAATGGGTACCACGGTAGCACTCTGGGAAGGTGAGGAATGCCGCCATGCATCGTGAGTTTCCATACTTGAAGCGACACTATCCAGAAGTCTCCGAACATTTCTGGACAGGCGGTCTCACACATATAGGAGAACAACTGTCGTGCTAAGACGCCGATTCATGTCTCGTACTTGACCTTTACTTTTACACAGCTGTTTCTCACTGATGCTGTCTTTGATTTACTCATTAATGTCCTTCCAGGGAATTGAGATAAACATGCTTCTGTAATTGTACATTAAAAGTGATTAGAAGAAGTTATACATTAACGCTTAGTAGGATTTGTGGTTTCGATGCTTGAAGCGATACTATCCAGAAGTCATCGAACACTTCACTTACACTGAGTACTTCTGGATAGGCAGCCGAGCACAAATGGGTGAAAACTAGCGTGCTGAGACGCCGATACAAGTCTCGTACTCGTAAGATTGAACGGTGCATCATCTGGAACTCACATTTAATAAGTTATTGAGCTTTGTTGCTACAAGGATTATTGTGGGGCTGCGTGGTCCAGAGGTAAGACTTCTACCTCTGGACAAGAAGGTCCCAGGTTCGATTCCTACCACAGCCGATGGAAATAAAAAAAAAATATTCAATCCATTGCTTTACCCTCCTGGTCTCTGTATAGTGAGATTCGATGTCTGGCCATCTCACAAAATGGCAAAAAACTGGAGGTTCCGTGTGCATTCTGAGCTGATTAAAAAATACCAGTGCCAGTTGAAAATTGAAAAGTGTAATCGAAAATGGTCACTGCCCGTCAAATTTAATGGGGAAAAAAACCTATGCAAAAAGGTTAAAATTTTCGACGATAAAAATATGAGAGCGCCTGTGCAGTCGGGAAATATCTGCCTGTATGGCGGGGGACATCTGAACACGAGGCGGTTGTGCGTGTGAAAAATAGGAAGTTGTTTTCACACAAAATTCAGTCCTTCTGGACTTTTATGGAGAAATAAAGCTGGCGAGTTCAAACAGACAAACAACAAACAGACAAACAACAAACAACAACCAGACAAACAACAAACGCCTATGCAATATACATGCAATCGTGAAAGATATTGACTGCAGAAAGGAAGTTATGAGTTCATTTTAAATTGTATGACGACAAGCACAATGTGGAACATGGTGTGATAATCTCGCCTTAGTTTTCCCCAGAGTCATGTCTTTAGACTGGGAACTCCTACTAACTATTTTATGGTACAGTGTTTAGATATTTTCGTAATGATTACACATTGATCACAACACGTTAACAATGTCTTGACATGGATTCATGAAGACAATAATCTATGAATTTTTTCTCATACAGGTGTATTTGATCATCGGTTGTAAACGTGATGTATAGTGGAGCACATACAATTATAACTTCCAATGCCAAAATAAATGTTCTTGATATGGATGCGCTCAAGGGGTTAACACCGTTGCTTATTTTAGTTTCATTATTATTATTATTTTTTTTTTGCGTTCGCCAGCTTTCACCTCTGACAAAGTCCCTAGAGACTAGGAACTGAATTTTGCGTGTTAATCCGTTTTTCCCTTGCAGCCGTGTGCACAGGGGTCCCTCGCCGCACAGGATGAAAACTCCGTTTTCAGAGGTACTCATATTTTTTTCGTCGATGAGTAATTGACGCTTCAAACCGGGTCTCGCTGCTGAGACCAAGGGTGGTTGCCGCAGAGAGAAATCATAAATAAAAATCCCAACCGGTGCAGCCGGAACTTGAACCCACAACCTCTCTGTCACGAGGCCGGCGTCTTGCTTCGAGACCAACCAGTCCCCCAAGTTGTTTATTTGAGACATCTCTTAGTACATATTGTCTGTAACATTTCTCATTCTATCAAATATTACAACCCGTCTTGCTTGACACTTGCTATTCTATATCTATGTCTTGACTTATTCATTGCTTATCTTAATCTACTTATTGTTCTCTGGAGCACAAAACTTCTAAATCTAACTTGGAACACTTCTCAACTAAACCATTTCTTCCTGACTGACCTATCTCTGGATCTTCCTTCTACAACTCTATTTGATAAAAACTAACTGTGTGGAAGTCCATAACTATAGAAACTTATGTCTGCCTTCAGGCAATTTCGACAGAGGCCGTGCTTCCTTCGTATCTTTACATTTTTTAAACTAAAACTTTCTCAACTCACTAAAATGTTGCTAATGTATGACGTTAAATACCTCTGTCTCATTTTTATATTTCATTGATTTAGTCTCTGCTTATTAATCTCTCTGCCAATGGTTGAATGCGAACTTCAACTCTAGATTACTTTTGTGTCAAATTTTGCAACACAATACTCCATCTTGACATTTAGTTAACCACTGAGTTTAAAAAATAATGCTAACATGAACTCTAAGAGTGAGGTCTCCCTTTTAAACTTAACATGTTCATGAGTTTGTTTATCAACCTAATTTCTAGACATGTGACGGTCAAGTCAAATTTATATCTTTTCCCCCACCTTTCTAATAACATATTACTGCTGTTATCTTAATTAACTTATTGGTAACTTCTAAGCTATCCGACTCTAGTTAAATCTCTATCTCCCATTATATGATCTATTCTATCCTAGTCTATTACCTTTTAAAATGGGAAGCCTTTTCTTTTTTTTTAAATCCCAAACTTCAGAAGTATGGCATTTTGTAAAAATCTATTTTGTGGGAGATAATTTATTTGACTTTTTTCTGTGTCTTCTTTATTATTTGTTTAATCACGTAGCATTATTATTTAAATTGATATTCCCTTTACAAAAATAGTTCATTTTTGCTTGATAATCGAACTCGTCAACAGCAAGAGTGGCCAGAAATACAATTTACAGCAATTTAATGTTGGATTGACAGTTAATTCAATGTTGCCACATTGTCATTTCTTTCCACCAAATTCCTAAAATCTTAATTTAGCTTTCCCGTGCAGGACACTAAATGGGAAAATATATGATATTTCTTTTTGCTAACGAATAAAATCATAGCTGTAACCAGAGCTTTACAAAACTGAAGCTTGAGCTTCTAACAAGAAAATGATCAACAACTCTGTATAATTTAGATTGAATGACGTATCTCCTTCTTGTGTATTCCACAAATGGTTTCGTCATTCATTGGCTCTTACATTAATTATGCAGACGCCAACGTCATCTTTATTTTTTCTACTATAAAACCCCACTGGTGTGCTAGGCGTATGGGAATATGGTGTTAGTGATCAGATGCCCATGACACATTTTTGGGTGATGTAGTCAGTTTTGCGCCAGACCGCTTATCATTTATTCATTCGGTGCATCTTCACATCGAAAGTTGGCTACCATGGAGCGCCATCCATTCATTGGCTTCCGTATCCACATTCCTTGTCTTGATGGTGCATGTTGTAGGTTCACCTAACCACCATTTGATGTTATCTGCCCACTTTATTCATGGTCTATCTCTGCCTCGTCTATCTTGTACCTTCCAAGATGACTTTTAGAAGGGAGATATGTCTCTTTACATGTCCAAAAACTTTCAGTTGTCTTTTTCGAATCGTGTTTAATAGTTTTTTTTTTTTCCATTTTCAGATGAATCAGAACTTTCTTGTCCTTCCACCCAATTCTTCTCATTTTCCAACAAATCCACATTTTAAAGGCTTCAATTTTATGTTCTGTTTTCTTATTTAATGTCAATGTTTCTGCACCATAAAGGAAGGTTGAGTAAATATATCATTTTGCAATTTGCAGTGTTAGCTTTGATATTATTTGTTCTATTGTGAGTATATTTTTTAATGTTATCAAAATATATTTTTGACATTCTTAATCTTTTCTTTAATTCTCTCCTACATTTTCCTCCAGGTTTTATATGTCCAAGCTATGTTATGTTTTCTCTGAATAGCTTTATTATTATAACTCTTTCGATTTTCTTTCCATCCACTTCAATATCTCTGTGTATATTTTATGTCTTTTCTGTGCTAATAATAATATTTTAGTCTTTAAAATATTGATTTGCAATCTATATTCATTGCTTTTTTGGAAGGAAAGGGCACCAATAATGCAATATACATATTAAGAACATTGATAGAAAGATCTATAGAGGTAAATAAATATCTGTATATATGCTTTATAAACTACACAAAAGCATTTGACAAAGCAAAGCATGTGGAAATAATCAATATGCTGGAGAAATTAAACATCGATGGTAACGATCTGCGAATCATAAAAACATGTACTGGCAACAAACAGCAGCTATACGAATTAGCAACCAAACAGGTCAATTCCAATGTGTATATAAAACAAGGAGTCAGGCAAGGCTGTGTTCTGTCGCCGGATTTGTTTTCACTTTACAGCGAATATATAATGAGATCAATAGTAGAAAAAAAAAGGAATTGAAGTCAACGGTCACAGAAAAAAATAATTTGCGATATGCGGATGACACAGTCTTAATAGCAGAGACAGAGAATGAACTACAAGAAATGATAGACATAATAGTAAAAGAAAGCAACAAAAACGGTCTCAGTCTGAATAGTAAGAAAACAGAAGTAATGGTCATATCAAAGAAACAATCATCACCATCATGCAGCATAAAAATAAACAGGACAAATCTGAAACAAGTGCAACGCGTCAAACACTTGGGCACAATAATAACATTAGTTGGAAGATGTACCACAGAAATAAAAAGCACAATAGCTGCAAGACAAAAAAGCATTTCAGAAAATGAAAAATATCTTATGCAACAAATCTATGTCAATAGAAATGAGAAAGAGAGTTCATCGGTGCTATATAGAACCAATTCTGACCTATGGAAACGAATTATGGACAGTAGACAAACAAATGAAAAGACAGTTAGAGGCCACAGAGATGGAATTTCTCAGAAGAATGTTGAAAGCTCTCTGGACAGCTAAAAGACCAATTAGAACATTCTCAAAGAGGCCAACACAAAAAGGGAGCTTCTAAAATACATCAGAAAGAAACAATCAAAATTTTTCGGGCACATCATGAGAAGAGGAAAGTTGGAATACTTGGTTACAACTAGAAAAATAAAAGGAAAGAGAAATCGTGGACGACAAAGAGAGAAAATACCGGACAGCTTGGTGTCATGGAATGGCAAACAGTCAACAACAGAACTGATACGATGCACTGTAGATGTAGATAGAAGATTGTGGAAGGACATGATCGCCTACGCCAATTGGTATGGCGCATGATGATGATGATACTTGGCTTGCCTTATTTATTTTGTTCCCTGGGTCGCATTTACTTCCAAGAAAAAAAACACTTCAGTACCAATTTAAAAAAAGCACTTCAATACCAATTAAAAAAACACTTCAGTGCCAATTAAAAAAAAAAAACACTTCAGTACCAATTTCAAAAACACTTCAGTGCCAATTTAAAAAACATTTCAGTACCTATTTAAGAAACACTTCAGTACCAATTTAAAAAAAAACACTTCAGTACCAATTAAAAAAACACTTCAGTACCAATTTAAAAAACACTTCAGTACAGTACCAATTAAAAAAACACTTCAGTGCCAATTTAAAAAAAAACACTTCAGTACCAATTTAAAAAACATTTCAGTACCAATTTAAGAAACACTTCAGTACCAATTAAAAAAACACTTCAGTACCAATTTTAAAAACACTTCAGTACCAATTTAAAAAAAAAACACTTCAGTACCAATTTTAAAAACACTTCAGTACCAATTTAAAAAAACACTTCAGTACCAATTTTAAAAAAAACACGTCAGTACCAATTTAAAATCACTTCAGTACAGTATTAATTTAAAAAAAAAAACACTCCAGTACCAATTTGAAAAGAAAACACACTTCAGTACCAATTTAAAAAAAAATACTTCACTACCAATTAAAAACAAAACACTTCAGTACCAATTAAAAAAACACTTCAGTACCAATTAAAAAAAACACTTCAATACCTATTTTAAAAAAACACTTCAGGACCAATTTTTTTTTAAAATCCGTCACTTCTGGGTTTCGTACCGATGCCTGTCTGATCTGGAAGCGAGCACACTAACCACTCAGCCACCGATGTTCCAAAGATGGCTGTGACAGAGGCAAAACTGTCATGAAATTGTGAATTTATATCCTCTGACCTTCTTTAGCGGTGCTTCCATGGTGACGTCAGTTCATGAATCTATGCTCATTTGTTTAGAACTGTAACCAATCACGGTAACACAATTTGAACCAACCAGAACGTATTCCTTTTCACTTTAAAAGATGTGAACCAACCAGAACTTATTCCTTTTCACTTTAAAAGATGTGAACCAACCAGAACTTATTCCTTTTCACTTTAAAAGATGTGAACCAACCAGAACGTATTCCTTTTCACTTTAAAAGATGTGAACCAACCAGAACGTATTCCTTTTCACTTTAAAAGATGTGAACCAACCAGAACGTATTCCTTTTCACTTTAAAAGATGTGAACCAACCAGAACTTATTCCTTTTCACTTTAAAAGATGTGAACCAACCAGAACTTATTCCTTTTCACTTTAAAAGATGTGAACCAACCAGAACTTATTCCTTTTCACTTTAAAAGATGTGAACCAACCAGAACGTATTCCTTTTCACTTTAAAAGATGTGAACCAACCAGAACTTATTCCTTTTAACTTTAAAAGATGTGAACCAACCAGAACTTATTCCTTTTCACTTTAAAAGATGTGAACCAACCAGAACTTATTCCTTTTCACTTTAAAAGATGTGAACTAACCAGAACTTATTCCTTTTCACTTTAAAAGATGTGAACCAACCAGAACTTATTCCTTTTCACTTTAAAAGATGTGAACCAACCAGAACTTATTCCTTTTCACTTTAAAAGATGTGAACCAACCAGAACTTATTCCTTTTCACTTTAAAAGATGTGAACTAACCAGAACTTATTCCTTTTCACTTTAAAAGATGTGAACCAACCAGAACTTATTCCTTTTCACTTTAAAAGATGTGAACCAACCAGAACTTATTCCTTTTCACTTTTAAGATGTGAACCAACCAGAACTTATTCCTTTTCACTTTAAAAGATGTGAACCAACCAGAACTTATTCCTTTTCACTTTAAAAGATGTGAACCAACCAGAACTTATTCCTTTTCACTTTAAAAGATGTGAACTAACCAGAACTTATTCCTTTTCACTTTAAAAGATGTGAACCAACCAGAACTTATTCCTTTTCACTTTAAAGATGTGAACCAACCAGAACTTATTCCTTTTCACTTTAAAAGATGTGAACCAACCAGAACTTATTCCTTTTCACTTTAAAAGATGTGAACCAACCAGAACTTATTCCTTTTCACTTTAAAAGATGTGAACCAACCAGAACGTATTCCTTTTCACTTTAAAAGATGTGAGCCAACCAGAACGTATTCCTTTTCACTTTAAAAGATGTGAACCAACCAGAACTTATTCCTTTTAACTTTAAAAGATGTGAACCAACCAGAACTTATTCCTTTTCACTTTAAAAGATGTGAACCAACCAGAACTTATTCCTTTTAACTTTAAAAGATGTGAACCAACCAGAACTTATTCCTTTTCACTTTAAAAGATGTGAACCAACCAGAACTTATTCCTTTTCACTTTAAAAGATGTGAACCAACCAGAACTTATTCCTTTTCACTTTAAAAGATGTGAACCAACCAGAACTTATTCCTTTTCACTTTAAAAGATGTGAACCAACCAGAACTTATTCCTTTTCACTTTAAAAGATGTGAACCAACCAGAACTTATTCCTTTTCACTTTAAAAGATGTGAACCAACCAGAACTTATTCCTTTTCACTTTAAAAGATGTGAACCAACCAGAACTTATTCCTTTTCACTTTAAAAGATGTGAACCGACCAGAACTTATTCCTTTTAACTTTAAATGATGTGAACCGACCAGAACTTATTCCTTTTCACTTTAAAAGATGTGAACCAACCAGAACTTATTCCTTTTAACTTTAAAAGATGTGAACCAACCAGAACTTATTCCTTTTCACTTTAAAAGATGTGAACCAACCAGAACTTATTCCTTTTCACTTTAAAAGATGTGAACCAACCAGAACTTATTCCTTTTCACTTTAAAAGATGTGAACCAACCAGAACTTATTCCTTTTCACTTTAAAAGATGTGAACCAACCAGAACTTATTCCTTTTCACTTTAAAAGATGTGAACCAACCAGAACTTATTCCTTTTCTCTTTAAAAGATGTGAACCAACCAGAACTTTATCCTTTTCACTTTAAAAGATGTGAACTAACCAGAACTTATTCCTTTTCACTTTAGAAGATGTGAACTAACCAGAACTTATTCCTTTTCACTTTAGAAGATGTGAACTAACCAGAACTTATTTCTTTTCACTTTAGAAGATGTGAACTAACCAGAACTTATTCCTTTTCACTTTAGAAGATGTGAACTAACCAGAACTTATTCCTTTTCACATTAAAAGATGTGAATCAACTCCGAACGTATTCCCATTCTCTTTGACATATCTTTTTGTGGTGATTTTTAAAAAATCTTAAACATTAATCAGTTGTTTCCTTATGATGTTACCCTGCGCTGATCTCGTGGGTAGTGAGCTCCGATGTCTAGCCCTCACGGATAACGGCAATGAACAGGAGATCATGTGTGCACTCGGGCACGTTAAAGAACATTTAGTAGTTAAGATCAAAACAAGTAGTCCACATATATGACCCCTGCCCGGGCAACATTGTCAGCAGAAAGCTACCCACACCTTGCGTTCCACTTCGTGCTTCGGAGTTCGTGCACGTTGGCCAGGATTCTTCTCGAATTTTCTTGAGATTTTTCGAAGAGGATACGGGAGCACGTATGGGTTAATCTGGTGTGCAGTGATGATGGTCTTAACAAGAAACAAACAAAGAATTCAACTAGAGTGCTCCCTTCTCTTTAAGAGACCTCAACCTACTTCCTGTCTGGTTGCGAGTACGGGAGAACGTTATGATCAATATTTGTCAACATTGAAGAGATGCAGAGGCATCCATTTCACTAGTGATGAATGAAGCCACTAAATCTTAATACAACTTATGTACACAGTTTCATTCCAGACTGTCACGCAAAATTATATTAGGTTTCAGGAGTTGGCCAAATATTTGTGTTTGCAGAATATATCAAATGAAAAAGATCAGATGTTCTTTCTAAATGTTTTGTCTTGAATGTCGTGGTTACCTTCCTGAAAACGTCGAATTGGAATTAAAAAATCGCTAAGTGAAGCAATGTTAAGTGAAAAAAATTTAAGTGAAACTACGTTAAGTGAAATAACGTTAAGTGTAACAACTTTAAGTGAAACAACGATAAGTGAAACAACATTTAGTGAAATAACGATAAGTGAAACAATGTTAAGTGAAACATCCGTTAGTGAAACAACATTAAGTGAAACCAGTGAAACAACATTAAGTAAAATTACGTTAAGTGAAACAACGCTAAGTAAAACAAAATAAATTGAAACAACGTTAACTGAAACAACGTTAAGTGAAACGACTTTAAGTGAGAAACAACAATAAGTGAAACACAAAGTAAAACAACACTAAGTGAAATAACGTTAAGTGAAACAGGGCTATGTGAAACAACGTTAAATGAAACAGCGCTATGTGAAACAACATAATAGAAACAACGCTAAGTGAAAAAACGTTAAGTAAAACAACACTAAGTGAAACAACGTTAAGTGAAACAGCGCTATGTGAAACAACATTAATAGAAACAATACTAAGTGAAATAACGTTAAGTGAAAAACAACACTATGTGAAACAACGTTAACTGAAACAGCGTTAAGTGAAACAACACTAAGTGAAACAACGTTAAATGAAACAACACTAAGTTAAACAACGCTAAGTGAAACAACGGTAAATAAAACAACACTAAGTGAAACAACGTTAAGTGAAACAGCCTTAAGTGAAACAACGGTAAATAAAACAACACTGAGTGAAACAACGTTAAGTGAAACAACACTAAGTGAAACAACAATTAGGGAAACAACGTTAAGTGAAACAACGTTAAGTGAAAAAACACTAAGTTAAATAACATTAAGTGAAACAACACTACGTGAAAGAACAATAAGTGAAACAACACTAAGTGAAACAACATTAAGTGAAACAACACAATCTGAAACTACACTACGTGAAACAGCACTAAGTGAAATAGCGTTAAGTGAAACAACACTAAGTGAAACAACAATAAGTGAAACAACACTAAGTGAAATAGCGTTAAGTGAAACAACACTAAGTGAAACAACAATAAGTGAAACAACACTAAGTGAAACAACGTTAAGTGAAACAACACTAAGGGAAACAACGTTAAGTGAAACAACGTTAAGTGAAACAGCACTAAGTGAAACAAAGTTAAGTGAAACAATACTAAGTGAAAAAACGTTAAGTGAAACAACGTTAAGTGAAACAGCACTAAGTGAAACAAAGTTAAGTGAAACAACACTTAGTGAAACAAAGTTAAGTGAAAAAACACTTAGTGAAACAACGTTAAGTGAAACATCACTTAGTGAAACAACGTTAAGTGAAACAACACTTAGTGAAACAACGTTAAGTGAAACAACACTTACTGATACAAAGTTAAGTGAAACAGCACTTAGCGAAACAAAGTTAAGTGAAACAACACTAAATGAAACAACGTTAATTGAAACAGCACTAAGTGAAAAAACGTTAAGTGAAACAAGGTTAAGTGAAACAAGGTTAAGTGAAACAAGGTTAAGTGAAACTTTAAGTGAAACAGCACTAAGTGAAACAACGTCAAGTGAAACAAGGTTAAGTGAAACAACGTTAAGTGAAACAACGTTAAGTGAAACAACACTAAGTGAAACAAGGTTAAGTGAAACAACGTTAAGTGAAACAACACTAAGTGAAACAACGTCAAGTGAAACAAGGTTAAGTGAAACAACGTTAACTGAAACAACGTTAAGTGAAACAACGTTAAGTGAAACAACACTAAGTGAAACAAGGTGTAGTTAAACAACACTAAGTGAAACAACGTCAAGTGAAACAACACTAAGTGAAACAACGTTAAGTATACAGCACTAAGTGAAACAACGTTAAGTGAAATAAAGTTAAGTGAAACAAGGTTAAGTGAAACAACACTAAGTGAAACAAAGTTAAGTGAAACAACACTAAGTGAAACAACGTTAAGTGAAACAACACTAAGTGAAACAAGGTTAAGTTAAACAACACTAAGTGAAACAACACTAAGTGAAACAATGTTAAGTGAAACAACACTAAGTGAAACAACGTAAAGTGAAACAACACTAAGTGAAACAACGTTAAGTGAAACAACACTAAGTAAAACAACGTTAAGTGAAACAACACTAAGTGAAACAACGTTAAGTGAAACAACACTAAGTAAAACAACACTAAGTGAAACAACACTAAGTAAAACAACGTTAAGTGAAACAACACTAAGTGAAACAACGTTAAGTGAAACAACACTAAGTGAAACAACACTAAGTGAAACAACGTTAAGTGAAACAACACTAAGTGAAACAACACTAAGTAAAACAACGTTAAGTGAAACAACACTAAGTGAAACAACACTAAGTAAAACAACGTTAAGTGAAACAACACTAAGTGAAACAACGTTAAGTGAAACAACACTAAGTGAAACAACACTAAGTGAAACAACGTTAAGTGAAACAACGTTAAGTGAAACAACACTAAGTGAAACAACGTTAAGTGAAACAACGTTAAGTGAAACAACACTAAGTGAAACAACGTTAAGTGAAACAAATCTGGGTAGAGCGAATTTTACCATAAAGAAAGAACCCTATCATGACCTGTAGTGCATCGGTCGTGTATGAAAATAGTTGCTTAACGTTTGGGACATGTTGAAGTAATATGATCAGTATTACTTCAGGGCCCTTTCTTTCTCTGAAAAAGCAAGTCCTCTTTTAAAGTACCTTGGTGAACAGGGATCGACCTTTATCTTATGTTATTAGAAAACAATATGCATTCATATTTGCTCTAATTCAATTTCTTTTACAGATTAACTTCGTGGCATCATTGAGGAAGTAACATAATAATTGTTCACATTCTCAGCCATTCTTCGTACAATAGTAGACTGCCATGTCCGCAGACCGGTGTATACTATTAATATCTTTATAACTCATTCCTAACGCTTAGACACAACATACACCATACAGATTTCGGTCATGTACGTTTAGCCGCACAGTGCGTCACTTTCAATTTGATTAGTGTAAACTGTCTTCAAACCATATACCTTTTATAGGTCTTGTATTATTCCAGTATTGATGAAATGTAATTTCCTATTTAATTATCTAAGAGTACATATATCATATGTTAAGTGTTAGATAAATATAAACATGTAGATTCATATTTAAAAACATGACAAATTATGTCTCTGAAATCTCTACCACTAAATTGATAAAAACCATCCGTACTGAAAGAGTTAAATTTATCTTCTATTACAGCACTTGTTTCTTCTTCTTTTATAGGAGCGAAAGAAGAGGTGAATACTTCAAGTCTGCTAAAAGTTATACAAGGAAGAATTCAGAATAAAATCAATACTGAATTAGATGAGCAGCAATTTGGATTTAGGAAAAATAGCGGGACAAAAGAAGCCATATTCTGCATGAGAATATTAATCGAAAAGTACAAAGAGGTAAACAAACCAATATATGCCTGCTTCATAGACTACACCAAAGCTTTTGGCAGAGTACACCACAAACAACTTATAGAATGCCTAAAGGAGATACATCTAGATGACATGGACATACGACTAATATGTAATCTCTACTGGGTGCAAACAAGGTTTAAAGAACAAGCTTTTTAGACTTGGCATCCAGGGTCGTTTATTCAATTGGGTCTCTCAATACATTCAGGATAGTTCTACAGAGTACAAGTTCATGGTCAACTAAGTAAGAAGGTCTCTATCGAATAAGGTGTCCCACAAGGCGGAGTCTTGTCCCCAACACTCTTTTCAATTTTCATAAATGACATCGTAATGGACATTCCACCCAGAATACACTCAGCAATATACGCAGATGATCTGGCGTTATGGGTTCGCGAGGAAAGTATGTCGGTGGCTGGAACCAGGATGCAAGATGCCCTAGGTGAACTTGAAAAATGGACGAACACCTGGTTCTTACCAATCAACGAAAAAAAACTACCTATACAATTTTCATCCTATCAAGAAACACACTCTCTGCAAACTTGAAAATAAAACATGATACACTCCCTATTGACCAAAACCCAACATATCTTAGCGTCACCATGAATCGCAGAATGACTTGGAAAAATCAAATAGACAGAGCAAGGAAAAAATCCAGAAAACGAACAAATATTATGAAGAAATTCGCAGGAACGGACTAGGGGGCAGACAGCAATATTTTGAAAAGACTATACGTATGAAGAGTCAGACCAGTTCTAGAGTATGGAGTCACAGCCTTGGCTATGGCTTCCAAATCACACACAGGAATCATTAAAAAAGGCACCCAATCAGACAAAGAAAGAAAACACGTAGCAGAAAAACACATAAACGATACCTACCCACAGGACTCTTGGTCCCACATATACACAGATGGCTCTGCTACAAATGCCACCAGAAAAGGAGGGAGTAGGTGTGTTCTTGACGCTGAATAATCAGGACGAGATCACCAAGTCAATAGCTACTGGACAATTCTCAAACAACTTTGAAGCAGAAACTGCGGCCCTCAGAGATGCTGCAACACTGGCTACTCAACACAAAAATAACATGCACAATAAATTAAATTGGTGGTTCTGACTGATGCACTGTCAGTACTATCAACTCTAAAAAGCCCCAAGAACAATGAACTAGATGACTTGAGAACAACTCTGGACCAACTTCAAAAGAGTAGTCATTCAGTGGATACCATCTCACTGTAATATACACGGGAACGAACGCGCAGACAAATTAGCTAAAGAGGGAGGGAGATTACCACAAGAGAACCATCCGCTCAGTTATGATGAAGCCAAATCCATCCTCAAAGGTCAGTACCATGAAAAATGGAAACGAGAACACCCAAAAGCATAACAAGTGTGACGGATACTACCAACTATCAAAGAGGGATAAATTCATCATACTTCGCCTACGCACTGGCCACAATAGAATGAGAAATCACATGTTCACCAAATTCAAAATAGGTACAACCAACCTTTGTTACTGTACACTCGACAATATGACTGCAAAGCATGTTCTACAGGATTGCCCCCAGTACACAGACCTGGGAAGAGCAATGTGGTCCACGTCCACCTCCCTGGAAGAAAAACTATTGGGCAACCGATTCGCTTAATTAGACACCTGACTTCATGAGAGAGTCTGGAATCCTACTCTGATTGAGTCTTGATCGCAGAGAGAGAGAGAGAGAGAGAGAGAGAGAGAGAAACGTCAGTTACTCATCGACGGAATAAATATGAGTACTTTCGAAGACGGAGTTATCTGCCTGCGTAGAGAGGGGTCCCTTTGCACACGTCTGCAGGAAAAAACGGATTAACACGCAAAATTAAGTTCCTGGTCTCTAGTGACTTCGCCAGAGGTGGAGGCTGGCGAACACAAGAAACAAAAATATCAGATGAATGTAAAGGTAAAGTACGAGACTTTAATCGGCGTCTCAGCACGCGAGTTTCCACCCATTTGTGCTCGTCTGCCTATCCAGAAGTACTCAATATAAGTGAAGTGTTTGGAGATTTCTTGACAGTGTCGCTTCAAGCATCGAAACTCACGATGCGATGCGGCATTCCTCACCTTCCCAGAGTACTACCCTGGTACCCATTTTTGTCAGAGGCTGGGTCGACCGCGGGGGTATCTTTTTTTCCAACCACGAGTACAACTCACACTGCTTCCAGGGGGAATTGAACATGGGTTGTCCGAACGTCGGTAGTCCAATCGGGTGGTTTTCCCAACCAGGCTAGCGAGGCCCCATTATGTTTCTGAGGGCCATGTTTGCTTTCTTAAGGTGTTGAGAATCGAAGATACAAGTATTTTGTTTATTTCGGTGACAATTTTATACCGATAAATTGATACCCATATGTATTTTTTTTTTCAAATGATGGTATCACGAAATGCGTATTAATACGTATGTTGATATCGATCGATCGGCCTGAAGTAGGATGTTGTAGATTCTAGACTTACAGTAGATACTATCATCCTTTCGCATTATTAACAAAGAGTTTCTCTCTTGGCTGATTTCATCTCAGCTTGAATGACATTTTCGGCAACAGAATGAACAAAATGATGTCGTGGGGCTTCATCTGTAATGTCTCATTTCGTTTTAATGTCATCTGACATCTTCTAACATTGACTTCATTTTCGAATGTCAGATAATTTATCAGCTTCATTCGCCATAAACAATGACATTTAAGACACACACAAACACACACACACACACACACACACACACGCACGCACACACACACACACACTTATATGCATAATGTAGCATAATATATTATATATATATATAAGACAACAGTAAAGATGGAAGATCTGGCTAGAAACACAGATTCTTTCCGACTGGCTATGATAAGTGCAACATTTTGCAAAACAATAATGCAACTTGATTATATATATATATATAAAGCAAAAAATAATTCCCTCCATAGAATACACAAAGAAACACCAGATACAATGGTTCGGCACGTGATATGATAACAAACAGATCAAAAACACAACGAGCCTTTAATAAATGTTGGGAGAGCAAGAAATTCAAGGGCTGACCACGAAAAGGATGGATTGATTGATGGAACATTAGCAACAGTAGGAAACAGTAGAGGCCAACAGAAGAGCTAAAGACCGCAAAATAAGTTTCTCTTCTGGACTCTAATAGGCAAATTAGTTTACATCATCATCATCAAGTACCTGGCTTGCTGGCGTAGGTGATCATGTCTCTCCACTACTTACGATCACAACAGTTATTTATAATTTCTGTTGTTGACCTGCTGCCAAGCCATTCTATTAAGCTGTCTGGTATCTTTTCTCTTTGCTTCCCTCTATATCTTCGTCCCTCAATTTTTCTAGTTGTTACAATATTACAGCTGTTCTCTTCTCATTACATGGGAAAAAAATGATGATTGTTTCTTCCAAATATTGGAAATTAGCGCTCTTTTTGCTTTGGCCTCTTTCAGAACGTTTTCCTTACTTTTCTTAGCTGTCCATGGTATTTTCAACATTCTTCTGTTAAACCACATTTCTTCAGACTCTAGTGATTTTCTTGCCTGTTGTCCTATTGTCCATGATTCACATCAATATGTTAAGACTGGCTCTAAATAACATTTAAGAACTCTTGTTCTTGTTTCTAATGTCAAAAATGGATTGCATAGTATCTTCCTCACTTCTTGGAAAGCTGAGTTTACATACATACATGTAAACATAAATATATGGTGAGACACAGGCAGCGACATTTTTTCATTGAGTCTTGCCGATTTCAGACACTTTCTTCCCCTTTAGCTGGAATGTTTATTTTATTTAGAAATGAACCAGAGGCAATTACTCACCTGTCGCCGAGCACTGCGAAAAGAACCAATGAGTTTCCGACAAGTCCCAGGAGAAACGTAACTCCATAGGTTGAAACAGTCGGTACAAATTGTCGAACTTTTGTCCACGGTTTGAGGAGGTTGTCGAAGTTCTCCCCGTGGTAGTAAAAGGCAATGTCATCTCTGGGGAGGTCAAGGTCCTTTTCTTCATGTCTGTCAAGGTTAGGCAGTGATGACCTATTTTTTGTGTTGAAATGACGAATGTTATTAAATTATACATTGTGAGCAGCAAGATTGATTGTGGTGAATTTTGTTAAATTACACGAGCAGCAAGATTGATTGTGGTGAATGTTGATAAATTACACGAGCAGCAAGATTGATTGTGGTGAATGTTGTTAAATTACACATTGTGAGCAGCAAGAATGATTGTGGTTAATGTTGTTAAATTACACATTGTGAGCAGCAAGATTGATTGTGGTGAATGTTGTTAAATTACACATTGTGAGCAGCAAGAATGATTGTGGTTAATGTTGTTAAATTACACATTGTGAGCAGCAAGATTGATTGTGGTGAATGTTGATAAATTACACGAGCAGCAAGATTGATTGTGGTGAATGTTGTTAAATTACACATTGTGAGCAGCAAGAATGATTGTGGTTAATGTTGTTAAATTACACATTGTGAGCAGCAAGATTGATTGTGGTGAATGTTGTTAAATTACACATTGTGAGCAGCAAGAATGATTGTGGTGATTGTTGTTAAATTACACATTGTGAGCAGCAAGATTGATTGTGGTGATTGTAGTTAAATTACATATTATGAGCAGTAAAATTGATTGTGGTGAATGTTGATAAATTACACATTGTGAGCAGCAAAAAAATTGTAGTGATTGTTGTTAAATTACACATTGTGATCAGCAAGATTGATTGTGGTGAATGTTGTAAATTACACACTGTGAGCAGTAGGATTGATTGTGGTGAATGTTGTTAAATTACACATTGTGAGCAGTAACAGTGATTATGGTGAATGTAGTTAAATTACACATTGTGGGCAGCAAGAATGATTGTGGTGATTGTTGTTAAATTACACATTGTGAGCAGCAAGATTGATTGTGGTGATTGTTGTTAAATTACACATTGTGAGCAGCAAGATTGATTGTGGTGATTGTTGTTAAATTACACATTGTGAGCAGCAAGATTGATTGTGGTGATTGTTGTTAAATTACACATTGTGAGCAGCAAGATTGATTGTGGTGATTGTTGTTAAATTACACATTGTGAGCAGTAGGATTGATTGTGGAGAATGTTGTTAAATTACACATTGTGAGCAGCAGGATTGATTGTGGTCATTGTTGTTAAATTACACATTGTGAGCAGCAAGATTGATTGTGGTGATTGTTGTTAAATTACACATTGTGAGCAGCAAGATTGATTGTGGTGATTGTTGTTAAATTACACATTGTGAGCAGTAGGATTGATTGTGGAGAATGTTGTTAAATTACACATTGTGAGCAGCAGGATTGATTGTGGTCATTGTTGTTAAATTACACATTGTGAGCAGCAAGATTGATTGTGGTGATTGTAGTTAAATTACATATTATGAGCAGTAAAATTGATTGTTGTGAATGTTGATAAATTACACATTGTGAGCAGCAAGATTGATTGTAGTGATTGTGGTTAAATTACATATTATGAGCAGTTAAATTGATTGTGGTCAATGTTGTTAAATTACACATTGTGAGCAGTAAAATTAATTGAGGTGTATGTTGATAAATTACAATTTGTGAGCAGTAAAATTAATTGAGGTGTATGTTGATAAATTATACATTGTGAGCAGCAAGATTGATTGTGGTGATTGTTGTTAAATTGCACATTGTGAGCAGCAATATTGATTGTGGTGAATGTTGTTAAATTACACATTGTGAGCAGCAGGATTGATTGTGGTGATTGCTGTTAAATTACACATTGTGAGCAGTAGGAATGATTGTGGTGAATGTTGTTAAATTACACATTGTGAGCAGCAGGATTGATTGTGGTGAATGTTGTTAAATTACACATTGTGAGCAGCAAAATTGATTGTGGTGATTGCTGTTAAATTACACATTGTGAGCAGTAGGATTGATTGTGGTGATTGTTGTTAAATTATACATTGTGAGCAGCAGGATTGATTGTGGTAAATGTTGTTAAATTACACATTGTGAGCAGTAGGAATGATTGTGGTGAATGTTGTTAAATTACACATCGTGAGTAGTAGGATTGATTGTGGTGAATGTTGTTAAATTATACATTGTGAGCAGTAGGATTGATTGAGGCGAATTTTGATAAATTACACATTGTGAGCAGCGAGATTGATTTTTGTGATTGTTGTTAAATTACACATTGTGAGCAGTAGGATTGATTGTGGTCATTGTTGTTAAATTACACATTGTGAGCAGCAAGATTGATTGTGGTGATTGTTGTTAAATTACACATTGTGAGCAGTAGGATTGATTGTGGTGATTTTTGTTAAATTACACACTGTGAGCAGCAGGATTGATTGTGGTGATTGTTGTTAAATTACACATTGTGAGCAGCAAGATTGATTGTGGTGATTGTTGTTAAATTACACATTGTGAGCAGCAAGATTGATTGTGGTGATTGTTGTTAAATTACACATTGTGAGCAGCAAGATTGATTGTGGTGATTGTTGTTAAATTACTTATTGTGAGCAGCAGGATTGATTGTGGTGAATTTGGTTAAATTACACATTGTGAACAGCAAGATTGATTGTGGTGATTGTTGTTAAATTACACATTGTGAGCAGCAAGATTGATTGTGGTGAATTTGTTTAAATTACACATTGTGAACAGCAAGATTGATTGTGGTGATTGTTGTTAAATTACACATTGTGAGCAGCAAGATTGATTGTGGTGATTGTTGTTAAATTACACATTGTGAGCAGCAAGAATGATTGTAGTGATTGTAGTTAAATTACATATTATGAGCAGTAAAATCGATTGTGGTGAATGTTGATAAATTACACATTTTGAGCAGCAAAATTGATTGTGGTCAATGTTGTTAAATTACACATTGTGAGCAGCAAGATTGATTATGGCGAATGTTGATAAATTACACATTGTGAGCAGTAAGATTGTTTGTGGCGAATGTTGATAAATTATACATTGTGAGCAGTAAAATTGATTGTGGTGAATTTTGATAAAACGGATCCCATCTATTGTCACACTAGCATTTACTTCCTCCAGCCTGATCTGTCATTATGTAGCTCAGCTCAGTCAGCCCTTCTTGTCGCATTTACAAACGTTTCTATGTTGATGAAGAGGACTTCCTTTTCTGTTTCCTCAAGACTGACTCCCCATATAGGATGTCTTCTGGTATCCGTTTATCCTGTTATCAACACAGGAGGCACAACCATCGGAGACAAGGTTAACTGAGAGAGGGGAACACGCTTGTCACTCCAGCACGATCCAGCACCATCAGCCACGATCTAGCACGATCCACCACGATCCACCACTTTCCAGCAAGATTAAGTACTATCCAGCACGATCCAGCACGATCCATCATGATCCAGCACGATCCAGCACTATTCAGCACTATCCAACACTACCCAACACTATCCAGCACTATCCAACACTACCCAACACTATCCAGCACTATCCAACACTATCCAACACTACCCAGCACTATCCAGCACTATCCAACACTATCCAACACTATCCAGCACTATCCAACACTATCCATCACGATCCAGCACTATTCAGCACTTCGATGTGTATTTATCCTCTTCTACAGGAAATGCCAAGTATTACTCCCAGACAATAAGTGATGAAAACGTTCAGTTGTTTTATTTTCCTTGTAAGACTTATCAAGTCCAGATTTGGATGAAACATAGTGGGCGTGAACATCCTTTGTTTAGAGCTGCTTCGATGTTTATGGCCACCATTTTGTTATTGCACACTTCCTGTGTCAACCAATATACCGTTCTTAATCCTTGCCATTCTACGTTATTTATAGCTCCAATCCAGTGAAAGCTTATCGGTAATGGTGGATCCATGGTTGTAAACTTTATTATAAATCTACAGTTTGAATCAATTTAAGGAAACATTCGAAGGTTATGAGCCTTGGATGATCGCATTTGTCTTTTTTCAAGCTGATGGCGTGTTCATTAACCGACAGGATGCAGCGAATCATCGATCTGACAGTTTGCAGTTTGCTTCCTGCGTGTGTTATTAGGTTGGTATCGTCTGCATATAACATATCCTGGATTAGTATCTTATATTTTTTTCCTGTCAAGCGAATTATGCAGAAAATGTTAATCGTTTAACTAAGTGCTAGGATAGACATCTTCTGTTGGTGTTTCAGATGCGTGATTTAGGATTATGGCAAGGAAGGTACCAAACAGTATTGTTGTCATTTAGTATTTGCAAATTTCTGGTCTTGGCGCAGCGACATTGTTCAGCATTTGCGGATTTTATTGTACAATTGTAGTAGTACTCTGCTGCCGCACTTAATGATGACGACGATAATAATAATAATAATGATGATAATAATAATAATAATGATGATGATGATAATAATAATAATAATAATAATAATAATAATGACGACGACGATAATAATAATAATAATAAGCATGTTTGAGGCATTTATCCCATTTTATAGAGTTTAGAGAAAATTTCCGTGGGAAACCGAGAATAATAAAAGAATATGCCCTAATGTAATCAACACATAAACGAGGAAATTAGAGAAATCGCCAATCAACCACTAATATCTTCAGTAATAAAGAAAAGACGATGGTCATACGTTGGACATGTGATGAGAAGAGATAATAATCGAATAGCAAAGCAAGCCCTCATATGGGAAACAACAGGTAAAAGAAAAAGAGGAAGACCCAGGGAGACACTGAGAAGAACATTGATGAGAGAGGCAAGAGCAGCAGGATTCGGCTCCCTCAATGAGATAGAACTGCTTGCACAGAACAGAGACAGATGGCGAGATTTGATAAAATATCTTTAAAAGAAAACTGCTAGAACAAAAATTCATATAGGAGAAGGTGTATCTTGGTCTACGCCCTATGGGCCGGTTACGGCTCGAAAGGTCAATAGATAGATAGATAGATAGAATCAACACATGGCATACAATCTGAGTTTTTGTTTCACTAAAAATAAGTAAGTACACAACACCGCCAACTATAGATTTACTAAGGCCAGAGGCTGAGAGGGAAATTCTCCCCCTCCACCCCCCTCCCACCCCCACCCCCGACAACCTCCAATGACCGTGATGTTTTCAGCTCTCAAGCAGGGGCGTTTGTATGGAGAATAACACCAGCGAACTATAGCTCCGTCAACTTTGAACGTCACGCTAGTTGGACGGTTTTCAGCTCTTAAGCAGGGGCGTTTGTGTGGAGAATAACACCAGCCAACAATAGCTCCGTCAACTTTGAACGTCACGCTAGTTGGACGGTTTTCAGCTCTTAAGCAGGGGCGTTTGTGTGAAGAATAACACCAGCCAACAATAGCTCCGTCAACTTGACAGTCAAGATAGTTGGACGGTTTTAGGCTTTTATTTTCTGCCCTCGAGCCTTTGGAAATCTAGAGCTGGCTGTGCTCGCACGCACACACACAAACACACACATACACACACAAAGACAAACGCACACGCACGCCCAAAAGCTGACATATTGTTAAGTGCATATGATAGTTACCTGGAGGATTTTAAGATGTGAAGATTAGGGGAGGTATACAGTGAAATGTTGCCATCAAATGATAAATTGTGAACATTTGCCGTCATTGTTGTCCTGTTACAGGGCTGGGCTGCTCAAATGTAGCCTGAAATTCATCATCATGCATCTTCCTTTATTATATTTGGTTAGTCTCCAGTATTTAATGATCGTTTATTGTAGCACAGAACACGGAAGAACTAGGTGGACGAAAAGAAATTGATTAATGTCACAATTTCATTGTTGAACACAACAAGTGATAGGATAATATCTAAATGTACACGCTGGACAAAGTTATTGTTCGATACATCTCCGTCTTGGTTATATTGGGATTACTGCAGGCTTGCACAAATCCTAATCTTTTACAGCGGAACCAGGCTAGTTAAGAGGCAGGCTAGTCGCGTCATCGTTTAGTTTAAATCCGAGCTTTCTGGGAGGGGTGTAATAAATAATCAATTGATATCGATCTTTTTTTTCAATTTTTTAAATTTTGTTTTCAAGTTTCTATCTTTGTCTCAGTGTTTTCCTGTCCTATGCCTCCACCTTTCACGCTGACTTTTAAGATCACTTTTATTCAGATCGCTAAGTCCTATGACGTCAGGTGAAGGTAAGGTATGGGATCGGCATCTAAGCACGCGACCTTTCACTCACATGTGCTGGGCCGTATATCCAGAAGTATGGTATCTCTGTAATGTTTTTAAAGATTTGCTCAGTGTATTGATTGAACAAGCTTGGTGATAGGATGCATCCCTGTCTTACTCCTCTTTTTTATATCAATGGGTGTAGAGTTCTCTTTGTTATACTTTATTCGTGTGAGGTGATGATGATGATGAGATGTTGATAGTCGATATTACGCCCGTGTCGCTACAGTTGTACTGTAATTCATTCATTCATTGTGTGGTTCTCCGCATAGAAAGTTGGCTACCATGGAGCGCCATTACGCTCTGTCTCTAGTCTTTGATGTTGCGGGTTGTCTCTCTTTTTATGTTACCCGCCCATGTTAGTCTATTCTGCCTCTGATTATTTTACCCTTCATTTTCCCTTCCAAGAATACTTTTAGTAGACGGCTGCGTCTTTTAACATGCTCCACAAATCATATTTATCTTGTCTGAATTGTGTTTAGTAATTATTTTTTTC
The DNA here is from genome assembly GCA_032433765.1 of Megaustenia siamemsis. Classification (NCBI taxonomy): domain Eukaryota; kingdom Metazoa; phylum Mollusca; class Gastropoda; order Stylommatophora; family Ariophantidae; genus Megaustenia; species Megaustenia siamemsis. The sequence continues at coordinate 15,113,890 of JAVIAB010000160.1, read as the reverse complement.
AATTTTAGTTATTTTAAGACTTCATCATAGTGACTTCATGTACTGTAATGTATTTGCTTTCTTGCTTGCTTGATTGCGTTCGCCCGATGACTAAAGGAATACACATCTTCATCATCCGCCCTTCAAATGACGTTTAGTGGCGTGTGTATGTTGTGGTGTGGTTTACAGTAAAACTGTGATATTTGAGCCTTTCCGCCCAAGACATCCGATTTGAGCAGGTTATTTTTGAGTATCGGGTTGTTTTTCCTCTTCGATCCCTACTCGTTTGGCTAGACTAGACGGGTTATTCTGTTTCTAGAGGCACCACGAAGAGCTGTAGTAGGGTCTAGATGGGTCTTGTTCACAGATCCTGGTACAAGTCATCAGCTGTGGGTCGCCGACAGCTCTCACCTCTGCTGCTGTGAAGCGCCTTGCCTCCGTGATGTGTTAAAATAAATTGTTCCTATAAATGAAGTCTACTTACGACACGCCTTCTAGTGTTCATAGATGTCTTTTCATCAACATTTGTCAATCACAAACTCTATATTTATGAGTTATGTGGTCAGTATCATGCCAGTCCGCCAGACTTCCCGGAGAATTTCTCTGGTACTCATTTAAGGATGACGAACCTGGAAATGTGACTTTTTTCTTTAATGTCAAGTTTGAAGACAGATCAGAAGACACGCCCACTACTTTACAAAAGGGACATAGTGACGTAATTGGTCAAGAAAAATGAAAAATAGAAAAGTTAATACCCTTGCCTGTATGATTTTCATCATCAACATGTGCCATACCGGATGACGTAGACTATTATGCCCTTCTACAGATCGCTGCTAACAGTTAGTTGTATCAATTTATGTTGTTGATTGTTTACCATGCAACGACACTAAGCTATCTACTATCTTCTCTTTTCGTCGTCCGCGATCTCTCTTTCCCTGAATTTTGCCAGTTGTAACCAAGTATTCTAACTTTCCTCTTCTCATGATCTTCTCATGATGTGCCACAAAAAGATGTCAGTTTTTTTGTTTATGATATTTTTTGGGTATTATTATGGTTTTTGTGTAAGTTGCCCTCATTGAGAATTTCCTCGTCTTGTCAGCTGATTTTGTTTTATTTCAATTTTATTTTAAAAAAAATGGTTTAAAAACAAGAACAAAAATTGATATCAAAAGATTGAAATGTCTGTGTCGAATTACTCGGAAAGAATTGGTCATATTTTTTTTCATATAAAGTGTCCACCTCTCTCGTTCCATAGAACTTACCAATAGATGCTTGAGGCTACACTATACAGAAATATCCGAACATTTCTGGATAGGCGGCCGAGCACATATGGGTATATACTCGCGTGCTAAGACGCCGGTTCAAGTCTCGTACTTTACCTTTTTACCAATAGATATTTGATGTTTCCATTTCTACTATCAAGAAGCTTTATGTTGATAAATGTGTTATGTTGATAAATATTTTATGTTATATTGATAAATGTTTTATGTTATGTTGATAATTTGTTATGTTATGTTATAAATGTTTTATATTATGTTGATAATGTGTTATGTTATGTTGATAATGTGTTATGTTATGTTGATAAATGTTTTATGTTATGTTGATAATGTGTTATGTTATATTGATAAATGTGTTATGTTATGTTGATAAATGTTTAATGTTATGTTGGTAAATGTGTTATGTTATATTGATAAATGTGTAATGTTATATTGATAAATGTGTTATGTTATGTTGATAAATGTGTTATTTTATATTGATAAATGTGTTATGTTATATTGATAAATGTGTTATGTTATATTGACAAATGTGTGATGTTATATTGATAAATGTGTTATGTTATATTGATAAATGTGTTATGTTATATTTATAAACAAGTTATGTTATATTGAAATGTGTTATGTTATATTGGTCGATTCTCAGCAAGTTTAGCTTATTTTAGTGAAGAGTTTTCTTAATTTAAAAATGATATATTAGAGTTTACATATCAAATCCATTACTTAAAGAAAGAGAAAGAAAAAAGAAGAAAATAAAGTCAGTGACTGACTCCGTCATCTAAAATAAAACAAGAAACCAACTTACAATATTCTTTCCTATAGACAGAAGAATTCTATTTTAAATGATGAGCAAATTATCGATACAGTTTCAGTCGTAAGGTTAGCCATCTTGGTGAATGTGGCTGGAAAAAAAACGACTCATTGGCAGAAGAGTTCAACTTCCGGTAAAGTGGTGATTATCTGTTTTTATGGAAGATATCCTTGTGTATAGACCAGATCATGATATAGTGGGGGTCGGGGCATGTGCAATCATTACAACCTTTTAGAACCAGTGTTTCGTGGATTAATAATTTAAATCACGGTTTAGCTTCACATTAGAAGTATATGTGGATCGGGAGGACGTCATCAAATCCCTTCGAGATGAATGTAGGGCACAGGACTTTGACAACCATGAGTCCACGCCACTTCTTCGGGTGAAAGAGATGAGAGTTATGATGGGCACAGCCAGAAAAGAGAAATTTAGTGGGCGTATAAGAGGACTTATCAACCAACACAGAGCTGGAGTCGTCACTGGATACTGCGGTACTTGCTGAGGTGGGGATCTGAGCACCTATGGACATGTCCGGAGTGCAATGAAGATGACCTACAAGTAACTCAGTAGAAGAACAGTAACTCGACAATGCAAGGCGGAAACTGATATTTTGTTTTCCGAGAACATGAATATTGACTATTTTTAGAACAAGAACAAGACACAACATAAGAGGACATCAATTGTTTCCAAAATATAAAGGTGGAATTTTTTATCGGTTCTCTTGTGACCAGACTCAATAAGATAAAGATGATACTCTCTCTCTCTATTCGTGAAGTTCACCAACACCGGTATCGTTAATCGCTACACGTTGAGGGAGGCATTTGGGAGGAGATCTGAGCACTTATGGGCATGCCTGATGTGCAATAATGATGACCCGTCGACTAAACTAAACTGAAGCTCACCAACTAGAGTTAATTGTTTTATTGTCAGAGTGGCATTTTAGTTTCACTCCCAGAAATGTGCGTGCAATTTGTCAGTAAAGAAGCCCAGAACATGCAACATTTCGCTCAAACTGAACATTGATGTTGTCTAGGAGCAGTTCCAACCTGTCGCCTGACCAACGCACTATTGTTCTAGCTTCATTCATATTTATACTAGATCATATTTGAGTAGAACACTCAACTATGAGAATAAATGTTCCAAATGTTGATTAATTGGAAACTTTCTGGTTTGAAAAGTTCTTGATTTTGTTAGAAATGTCTTTACAATGTCAGATGTAACTTTATCTAATCACCGAAGGTGTAGAAGAATAATATAGGATCATCATCATCATTATCATCGAGTGCCGTCTCCGCAACGAAGGTTGGCTACCATGGAGCGCCATTCTACTCTGTTTCTTACTTTGATGGTTGTCATATGTTGGTTTGTCTATCTTTTGATGTTATTCGTCCATGTTACTCTTGGTCTGCCTCTGCCTCTTTTACCTGGTATTTTCCCCTCCAGGATTACTTTTAGTAGGCTGTTGTGTCTTTTAACATCGCCCAAAAATCGCATTTGTCTTTTTTGAACTGTGTTTATTTCTCTTTTCTTTTAAAGTTCTCTTTTCATTTTTAGTTGTTTTAAGGCTTCTTCAGACGATTAGAGGCCACAGAGATGGGATTTCTCAGAAGAATGTTGAAAGTTCCCTGGACAGCTAAAAAGACCAATGAGGAAGTTCTCAAAGAGGCCAACACAAAAAGGGAGCTCTTAAAAACATCAGAAAGAAGCAATCAACATTTTTCGGGCACATCATGAGAAGAGGAAAGTTGAATACTTGGTTACAACTGGCAAAATACAAGGAAAGAGAGATCGCGGGCGACAAGGAGAGAAAATACTGGATAGCTTTGTGTCATGGTATGGAAAACATTCAACAACAGAACTGATACGATGCACTGTAGATAGAAGATTGTGGAGCGACATGATCACCTACGCCAACCGGTATGGCACATGATGATGATGAAAACTTCATCGTTTGTTTTCTTTTCCTTCCATCCAATTCTACCTATTCTTCTAAATAGCCACATTTCAACGGTTTCAATTCTCTGTTCTGTTTGCTTGTCTAATGCCCATGTTTCTGCACCATATAGTAATATTGAGAAGATGTAGCATTTTGATATTCTTATTTTTAGCCCTGGTGTTATTTGCTTTGTTGTAAGCATATCATATTTTTCATGACATTATAGGATATATATCAGAATTGAGCAAGCATGAACACTGAAATATCACAAACTAACAGCATCGAGATCTGTTACATCACTTCGTATGGCAGCTAAATACTTAGTCATGTATTACATCTTTAAGGCACAATAAACGTGTCATTATAAAAACGTGTAAACACTCATTCTAATAATCGATGTAATTGGTTATTGGTCATGGAAGACTTCGGTATCACTGCAAACGAATTAAAATCCATAATTGCTCAACCGCCCGTGCCAGTGGAATCATCCGAATTAATATCTCATCTCCCAAACAAAGAAAGGTAACTGTAGTCCCCATCGTAGCAGTCTCAGCACACGCCAAAAGACATAAGGCGAAACCGCGCAGAAAGTGAACACAGCCAACTGTTCCCTGTCATACGACATCATCATTCGTCGTAAACAAGCGGGATATCGAAATAGGATCAAAACGGATGAGACACACAGCTCACGGTGTGCACAGAGCACTTAACTCAGTAGCTCCTGCAACAAGCAGGACTTGGAATATGAGGAAATTGCAAGAAGGAACACTTTTCAGACATAGCCTTCAATAGTTCCTGCCGCCTATCCACCATATATATATATATATATATATGGAAATTCACGTCCTCCCGAAAATGATGATCGTCGTAGCACTTGATGATGTTAGGCCATCGTTGATGACTCCAATTCCGAATATAGACACACAGTCAGTCGTCACATTTTCCCCGTCGCACAACAAACAGCAGACCGTAAGATTTGCGCACGGCTGGTCTAGGGAACCGTTACGATGACCTAATTCTATAGATTTTGACATTGAACCATTATGATGTGTTACTTGTATTGTATAGGTATCTTTAATATCTTTTTGATTTAAAGCTGTTATAGCTAGTGGTATTGTTGATAAATTAGACTTGCTTGTTTCTCTTTAATTTGATTTTCATTTTAATCATTACAGTATTGTAATCTGAGTTAATATCTGCACCTGGATAGGTTTTGGCTTTCTTGACGTTGTTACGGAACCTTTCTTTTATCATTATGTAGTCTATCTGATTCCTCTTCTTATATCCATGACTTTTCCATGTGTATAGTTTCCTTTTCTCTTGCTTAAAGTTGGTGTTACATGACGGAAATAGCCAACAGCAAAAAATATAAAAATGTGAAAGTACCTGCTGTTCAAATTAGGTAGCAGTTTTGTGATCCAGTAACTTTTGAAGAGAAAAGTATATTTCCTTCCTTTCCTATATAGCCTTTTGAATAAGTGAAGATAACATTAATGGCTACAATAAGTTTTATCCATTGTTTACTCTTTCTTTCACATGCGCGTTATGAACTGATGAAGCGAGGTGCTCTCTACCACTCTGATGTTATTTTTCTAACTTTTCTTCTGTCTTCCATTAAAACAATTATTAATAACAAATATAAATCAGAATGAAAGAAAAGGATGAACAATAGTAGAGATAATTTTACTATTAATTAAATGCAGAAACAAGAGAAGACTGTGATGGTATGCTTGAGGTCCGGTTACCAGTCTCTCAAATCTCGTTATCATCACATTGTGCCATTTCCACATCCTAGGTTGACTTCCATAGAATACCATGCGCTGTCTTGATTATGCTGATATGAGTTCTCCTGTCCATCTCTGCAAGTTATTAATCCAGTTTAATCTTTGTCTGCCTTTGCCTCAATTACCCTAGATATTCCCATTGACCATCAGTAAATTACTGTGTTTCTTCATGTATCAAAAAAACTTCACTTGTTTTGCTTGAATTGTGTTAAATAATCATTTCTGGTGTTTCAAAACTTCATTGTTTATTTTCTTCTCTTGAGCATCATCCACTTCTTTGCAGAATGTTGCTATCATGATAGCCCTTCTGAAAGAAGCTCTGTCTCTAGCCAGATCTTTCACTTTCTCTGTTGCCAAATTCAAGATCACTTTGATATCCTGAAACCATCCTCTTTTTGGTCTGTCACTGTCTTGACCTTCTGGAACCATGCCTTCCCTCACTGTTTTTTTTTTCATTCTAGCCCACTGTGTTCTTTGATGTGGTTGTCTTGCTTTAATTTTCTCTTTGAGATGTTTATAAACCAGTTCTCTTCAAAGTGAGGTCTTATCATTTGTCTTCACTTCCTTCTTGAATAAAAAGCTGGCAGAAATCGAATGCACTGGGCCACTGGCGCAGAACACAGTGCAATGTTTTAACAGGCACCACCAACTATCAAGGAGGAATCGGGTTATCATGCTTCGCCTACGCACTGGCCACAATAGAGTGAGAAATCACATGTTCACCAAATTCAAAATATGTACAACCAGCCTATGTCACTGTACACTGGACAATATGACTACAAAACATGTTCTACAGGATTGCCCCACTACACAGACCTGAGAAGAGCAATGTGGTCCACACCCACCTCCCTGGAAGAGAAACTATACGGGGAAATCGAATCACTTAAACAGACAACTGACGTCATGAGAGAGTCTGGAATCCTACTCTGATTGAGTCTTCATCGCAGAGAGAGAGAGAGACTTCCTTCTCTCTCCCATTCTTCTATAAATTCACATTTCAAGTTCTCTTTTCTTTTCTCAAATATAAACAAGAGAGATTCTAGACACTATTTTTAACGATCCCTGTTATCAAGTGTCAGACCTTGCACAGAACCCACATTGTTTCTTACTAAAACATCACTGTTCTAGTGCAAGCTGATTAACTTCAGCAAAAGAGCTGATAACCTGCTGTTGTTGCCTCTTACCTCTGCGTTCTTTTTAGTGTTTCACTAGATCAGCCTCTTTTCTTTTACCCTTTGGTTCTCATTTGACTTTGAGATTCTACTTGTTGTCTCTTCTCATCACTTCTTCTCTTGGTTATAGTTGATATTTTTATTGATGCAGCCATTGTTTTGACATTCCAGAAACCAAATTTAGGTACGATTGTAGTGCGATTGTAGTGCGATTGTAGTGCGATTGAAGTTGACAACAATGCTAGATTCTGATTAGAATTTGTCATTTCTATTTAAAAGTCGAGATTACTGTTTCAATAACAATAGATGTTTCATGATGGTGGCTTGTTAGGCCACTGGTCAATTGTCCATAGCAAGAAGAAAACCAACTCTCCAATTTGGACCGGAAACAAGGTGGAACTGGGTCTCCATGCTCTTGAACACATCTTTTAGCAGTGCAGTGCCCTATCCATGCATGTGTTTTCTCAGACTTTGTATATTTAGTTTCAAATCAAGTCTCAAACTGATGAATTTTTTAATAAAGTATGCTGAACTTTGCTGCTTCTTCAGTGCTATCTTTGACACACAAATCAGATCTGCAGTTCTGACATCATGATGATGTCCACAGTCATTGCTAACAATTTAATTACTTCTGTCTAACCACTACGCCCTCTGACCTGAGTTTGTATTGAAAATTATGATCTGAATAGAATTAGGAAATTAAATCCAGGTCAGTATTGGGGTTGTAGAAGCTGCAATACATAGCAGATTACATGCATCAGGATTAGTGACAATAGCAGTTGACCATGACCCTATTGCATCTCTGTGTGATGATGCCTCTGGAAACAGACTATCCAGCCTGGCCAAACAGGTAGAGATCAGAATGAGAAGAAAACCTGGTGCTCAAAAATGGCATATTAAAGTTGGATGTGTTGGATCAAAAGAAACAAATACTACAGCAAACATCGCATCTACTCACACTTGGATGTGTTGGATCAAAAGAAACAAATACTACAGCTTAGTGCAAACATCGCATCTACTCACACTTAATGTCCTTTAAAAGGCAGACGATGATGTGAAGCAATCAAGTGAATGCCAGAAAGAAACAGAGCTAGACAGAGTGTTAAAAACTAGTTTTAGGTCTCATATGTTAGTTCTGCACGTACATTTTTTATTTGTTGGACATTTGAAATCAATTAAAGTGAATCGATGTAAAGGATCAGCTTTGTAAGAAGACTGAAGAATCAGAACGTAATGAATGTTGTGGTTGAAGTGTGTGTCGCTGTCTTTGGTTCCACGGACATTAAGTAAACAACATTTTTTGCAGATTAAAAAATATGGAATATACCGGACTCTTTGTTCATACCCTCCACCGCCTTTTCTACACAAAAAAATATATTGAAAGAAGTAAAATGATAGCTTTTATTAAAATAGAAATCTTCTCTGTTGTAATTGTTTCAGTCACATTATCTACGACTAAAGAGTTCATGGCGGCGGTCAATCTGTGAAATTACTTAGGAAATGAGCGATCCGCGATAGCTCAGTGGTTAGTGAACTGGACTACAAAGGACAAGAGGTAGGGTTCGATCCCAAACGACGGCTTCTGGGTTCACCCAGCCTTAAATGGGTACCGGATTTGTTTTCTGAGAAAGTAACGCGGCAGGGGCGTAATACCGACCACATTATATAAAAAAATCATGTGATGAAGGTCTGTAAAATGCATGGTCACTAACACCATATTCCCTATACCCCACTTGGTGTGACGGGGGTACTTTACTTTTTTTTTATTATCTAAATGCAATGTGAGTGACATTTTGTGATTCTCCATTATATAACTTTAACTTGCATTTTTGTTACTTGGCTCATTAAGTTTTGTGTTCAGAAATCGGTGTGTTCTACCACAGGACCAGATGTCTTAGGATAAATTTGTATGAAACGATCTTCTTTGAAATGGATGATACTAAAACTAAAACATGTTTTATTTATAAGCCAAATTACTACAAGCTACAAGAGAGTTACAATGAATGTTAGACATTATAGTGAAGGAAAGCGAAAATGACGGAGTCTTCCTCAATAGTAAAAAGGCAGAGGTGATGGTAGCAACAAAAGAAAAAGATATCACCGTAATGCACAATTAAGACGATTGGAAGAATATTGAAACAAGTAAATGAATTTAAAAATCTGGGAACATTGTTAACTTCTGATGATTGATGAACAACAGAGGTGAGATGCAGAACAGCTCAGGCAAAAGAGGCTTTCCAAAAGATATGAAGATACTGTGCAATATATTTTTGGCAACAGAAACAAGAATAGGAGTTGTTAAAAGTTATGTAGAGCCAGTCTTAATACATGGATGTGAATCATTCACAATGGGACAACAGACAAGAAAAACACTGGAGACTGTAGAAATGTGGTTTTACAAAAACATGTCGAGCATGGACAGCTAGGAAGAGTAATGAGAACGTTCTGAAAGAGGCCAAAGCAAAATGAGAGCAAATATCCCAAAATTAGGAAGAAATAATCATCATTTTTTCATCATGTAATGAGAAGGAAACAGCTGGATTATATTATGACAACTGGGAAAATTGAGGAATGAAGAGATATAGGGACGCAAAGAGAAAATATACCAGACCGCTTAAGAGAATGGCTTGGCGGAATGTCAACAGCAGAAATTATAAATAACTGTCGAGATCGAAAGTTGTGGAGAGACATGAACACCTATGTCAGCAGGCATGATACTTTTTTATGATGATAAGTCAAATATTTCAATGTGCGTATCAAACCAATGATAAGTTTTGTTAATAAATATGGAGGGAAAAAAAAAGTCAGGCGAATATGCTTGTACTGTACACTTCGGAGTTTCAGCGGAAGATTTGTAGAAACCATGGAAGTCTGATTGGAAACAAGAACGCAGAGATGAACAGTTTGCGTCAGACCAGGCGTAACCTGGAAGGATGGTAACAAATGTGGCTTCAACAAAGGTTGAAGAAATTGTTGTTGCCCTACAAAACGTGGCGAAACGTTTGTTGATGGGCCACGGAAAAGAAAAAAAAGGAAAGAAGGAGGAAGAATAAAAGTAGAAGAAATAAAAAGAGGAGGAAGAAGAACAGCTGCAAAGAGAGAGAGACTAATTTTTGATGTGAAACAAATTAATTTTTTGAAAAAACAGATGAAAACAACTTACAGTTTGTGTTTCCTATTGTCCATTTCTTCCCACACAGGCCAGTTTGAAATCACTCGTGGATGCTGTTTTTTGTTTTTTAATGCACGAATATTCAGTGCGACAATTCCTAGAAATTAATCAATTTTTAATTACATATGACTATAAATAATGCCTATCTGTTATATTCATAATAAGATTCATTACAAATAACATAATCAACGATATTTAGTTTTTGTAACGAACAAGTTGTAAAATGCAGTTTCTCTTCTTTGTCTGCGAGGCATTATTCTCAAGACATAGCAGGACGTTTGTGCCGATTGCTGCCTCCACTACAAACTGCCTTACTCGCCATCCTGTTGCCCGTGCAATAGGGAATCCCATCAGCCTCCCTACAGTCGAGTCGTCGTTAGACTCTTCCCACCCCCTCTCCCACCACCTCCACATCCCATCTTCCCCATTCATCGTTTCGCACATTTGACACAATTCAGAACGTCCATAGTGCTTTACCGTTGTTGTGTGTCATATCTCATGGTCATGATTATCCGAGTCTTTCTCATTCTGTCTCACATTTCAGTACTAATGTATCACAATCTTCTCTGTTGCTCAATCCAGATCTCTCCCCTCCCTAGATTACATCTACATCTCGGAAACAAGCATTTACTTATTCTATTTTATTTCCAAGTTTCCAGTCATAACAAAACGCCATAAAAATGTCTCGATATTGTATTTGTTCTTGTGTCTTGTATTACCGCGCATTTCTTTCATGGTCCATGCCAAGTGGCGTTGGATATCATGTTTCTCCATTGATCTTGTGGGCTGTGTAACAGACATATAGAGACACTAATTGTTCACCCATGGGAGATAAATAGGCATGCGTTATTCACATTAGAATGGCTTACCTATATTATCATAGAAACAGGAACAAATTGATTAATTGTATTATGATATTAGAAACCAGCGTGTCTTGATGAAATGGTGGAGTTTATTTCTGAAGTGAAAAAAACTTGTGAAAATCTGGAGACTAGTGCAATAAGGAAAGAATGAGGAAAAATTATTAACGATTAAAAGTTGTAACCTGAAGCTAAAATGCAGACCTGTGTTTACAAATTCAAGAATACGGTTTTCAAGAAACATCATCATCAAGTACCAAGCCTGCTGGCGTAGGTGATCATGTCTCTCCATAACTGTTGATCTCCACAGTTATTTATCATTTCTGTTTTTGACCTTCTGCCAAGCCATTCTCTTAAGCTGTCTGGAATCTTTTCTACTTGCTTCCTTCTATCTCTTCGTGCCTCAATTTTCCCAGTTGTCACAATATGTTCCAACTGTTCCCTTCTCATTACAGGGCCAAAAAATGTTGATGGTTTCTTCCTACTAATTCGGGATCTGATTAATTTCGGGTTCTCCGTTGTACTTTTCTGCGTTAAGGTATAAATGATGATACACTTATTACATCTGTGGGGCTAAAGCGAAGTCGTACGCCGGCAACAGTCCTTTTTTGACAAATCAAGTGTTGTGAATGCCACCTTTCAACATTTAGACTTGATCTGCGCTTTGCGTCACATTGGTACTTTTCATGACCGTTGTTGGAATTCCTTGACGCAAGTTATTTCCATGCTACTTATTAATGTAAAGTACTTCGTCAGCCACAGTTTTATCTCTTTAGGAAATTTGCACAGTGTCTTGTTCGTCGTAGGCTGCTTTCACTAGAGTAATTAGTAATCTAAAGAGAGCGACATTGTATGTACGACATTTTTGTGTGCTATGTCATCGTAATGGCTCATTATATCCCTCAACCAGCCATACGACAATCTTACGGTCTGTTGTTTGATGTGCGACAGGGATAATCTGACGACTAACTGTGTGTCTAAATGTTCGGAATTGGAGTCAACAACGATGGCCTAACATCATCAAGCGCTATACATTTTTTATACGACGATCATCATTTTCAAGAGGACGTGAACTTCCGGTATATGGTGGATAGGCGGCGGCAACATTTGAAGGTTATGCATGAAAAGTGTTCCTTGTTGCAGTTTCCTCATATTCCAAGTCCGGCTTGTTGCAGGAGCTACTGCGTTAAGTGCTCTGTGCACACCGTGAGCTGTGTGTCTCATCCGTTTTGATCATGTTTCGATATTCCAATTTTTTACGATGAATGACAAGACAGGGAACAGTTGGCTGTGTTCACTTTCTGCGCGGTTTCGCCTTATGTCTTTTGGTGTGTGCTGAGACTGCTACGATGTCTACAGTTACCTTTCTTTGTTTCGGAGATGAGATATTAATTCGGATGTTTATGCTGGCACGGGCGGTTGAGCAGTTATGGATTTTAATTCGTTTGCAGTGATACCGGGGCCTTCCATAACCAAATAACCAATGTTAAAACTGGCTCTGCATAACATTTCAGAACTCTTTTTCTTGTTTCTATTGCCAAAAATGGATTGTATAGTATCTTACTCATTTTTGGAAAGCTGATTTTATCTGAGCCATTCTGAATCTCATCTCTGTTGTACTTCTTCCGTTTGAGGTTAACATTGTTCCCAAATATTTAAATTCATTTACCTGTTTTAATATTGTTCCACTTCTCTTTAGTGTGTATTATGGTGATGTCTTTTTCTTTGTTGCTAGCATTAATTCTGTCCTTTTGCTATTCAGGCTGAGTCCTCTATTTTTTCTTTCCTTCATTATAATGTTAAACATATAGTAACTTATTTTGGCTCTTAGCGATTAAGACTGTATCATCAGCATACCTTAGATTTTTTATACTATGACCTCCAATTGTTATTCCAGGCATGCCATTTATGGATCCCATAAATTAAAATAATCCCATTATACATATTAAATAAATGTGGTGACAGCACACAACTTTGCCGAACAACCTCTTTTATTCGTTGAAACATTCCCAATTGATTTCCAGTTCAAGAAATATACCCACATTTATTAAAAAACGAGCCGCGATAGCTCAGTGGTTAGTGAACTGACTAAAACGGACAAGGGGTAGGGTTCGATCCCAACCGACGGCTTCCGTGTTCACCCAGCCTTAAATGGGTATCGGAATTTTTCTGGGAAAGTAAATCAGCACGGGCGTAATACTGACCACATTACCCCAAAAATCATGTGCTGAAGGGGTGTAAAATATAGGGTCACTAACACCATATTTCCCTATACGCCACTTGGCGTGACGGGGGTACTTTACTTTTTACTACTTACTTATTAAAAAACAGGAAACAACTAAAATGTACATTAAGTAAAAGAAGTAATAAATAACAATGTAAACTCTTGAATATTGACGTTCAATTCCATGCACTCAACACACATATTTCAGTAACAATTTTCATTTTTCACATTTTTAAATAACAAAAGTTCCTAAACATTTTAGAACCCAAGCAAGTATAGAGAGAGGAAAAATATTTCAAGAGTTCATGTAGATAAACGCCTTTAAAAAAAAAATTCTAAGATTAAAATGTTCAACATTAAATTACTAGATGTAAACAAGAATAGGAGACTGTAATGTAATAATGGAAAACAGTTCGATTGGTGTTTGTATGACATGGCGTAGTTACGGAAATCCCCATCATTAGATGAAATAAATAAAGTCATTGGGAAAATCCCACGAAGTTAAACAAAAACAAAAACTGAAGAGAATGTTATGAAGCGAGACAGAAACAAATTAACAAATTTAGCCCAAAGCATTCCTAGAATTGTTCTTAACTGAAACGGAGAATGAAAACAGAGAAGCTCCGAGATATACACAAAAGAAGAGATGTTTAAATACATAACAAAGGCAATGTGACATATAAGTAGAATTAAAATAGTAACTGAAATCAGTGAAAACAAATTGATTTGTTGTGTTAAATTGTCATGATGTGCTTCCTTTACTACACAACTAAGCGTGAAATCTGACTTGTCATGAAATCGTTACTGAACTATCAATAGAAGTTTATCATTCTCATTATCATCATTGTGTGCCGTCTCCGCATCGACGATTAGTTACAATGGAGTGTCACTCCTCTCTGTCTCTAGCTTTGATGCTGCAGGTTGTTATAGACTGGCTTATTCATCTTTTGATGTTACTCGTCCATGGTAATATTGGTCTGCCTGTCAGTTTTGCATTCTATTTTCTCTTCCAATATTACTTTTAGTAGGCTCCTGTGTTTTTTAACTTGCCCCAAAAATCTAATTTATCTTGTTTGAATTGTGTTTAGTAGTTCTCATTTCATTTTTAGTTGTTTTATGACTTCATTGTTTTGTTTTCGTTTCTTTTCCTCCAATACTTCCCATTATGCTATAAATCCACATTTCATAGACTTCAGTTTTTTGTTCTGTTTTCTTGTCTATTGTCTTTGTTTCTGCACCATACAGAAATGTTGAGAGGATATAACATTTTACTATTCTTAGTTTTAGCTCTGGTGGTTTTTGTTTCGATGTTAGTATATTTTTCATGACATTAAAATTACTTTTTGCCATTCCTATTCTTTTATTTTTTTTTCACTTTTACATTTTCCATCACTGGTTATAGTATGCCCAAGGTAGTTGTAGTTCTGAACTCCCCAAGGCTATTCATTGAACTTTCATATCCACTTCAGGTTTTGAGTTTTATCTTTATTTATGATCATAGTTTCATCAAATCGTCAAGTACTTATGCACAATAATAACATCAGATATAAGATACAACACAGAAATAAAAAGCAGAATAACCCAGGCCAAAATAGCATTTTAGAAAATGAAAAATATCTTATGCAACAAATCTATGTTAATGAAAGAGAGTTCATCGGTGCTATATAGAACCAATTCTGACCTATGGAAGCGAATCATGGACAGTAGACAAACAAATGAAAAGACGATTAGAGACCACAGAGATGGGATTTCTCAGAAGAATGTTGAAAGTTCTCTGGACAGCTAAAAAGACCAATGAGGAAATTTTAAAAGAAGCCAACACAAGAAGGGGGCTGCTAAAAAACATCAGAAAGAAACAATCAATATTTTTCGGGCACATCATAAGAAGAAGAAAGTTTGAAATACTTGGTTACAACTGGAAAAATAAAAGGAAAGAGAGATTGCGGACGACAAAGAGAGACAATACTGGATAGCTTGGTGTAATGGCAGGGAAAACAGTCAACAACAGAACTGATACGATGCACTGTAGATAGAAGATTATGGAGGGACGTGATCGCCTATACCAACCGATATGACACGTGATGGTGATTAGAATTACACGAGATTTGATTGAAGCACTTGGCAATACAAAATAGGCAAGTGAAGCTAAGAGACATCGTTTACGAAGTTACAGACTTCAGTGACTAGAGCCACTGTTTAGGTTCATATCAGGATCGACTAGAACCACTGGTTAGGTTCATAGCAGGACTGACTAGAACCACTGGTTAGGTTCATATCACGACCGAATAGAAACACTGGTTAGGTTCATAGTATGACAGACTAGAACCACTGGTTAGGTTCATAGTAGGACAGACTAGAACCACTGGTTAGGTTCATATCACGACCGACTAGAACCACAGGTTAGGTTCATAGCAGGGCAGACTAGAACCACTGGTTAGGTTCATAGTAGGTCAGACTAGAACCACTGGTTAGGTTCACAGTAGGACAGACTAGAACCACTGGTTACGTTCATATCACGACGCACTAGAACCACAGGTTAGGTTCATAGCAGGACTGACTAGAACCACTGGTTAGGTTCATATCACAACCGACTAGAACCACTGGTTATGTTAATAGCAGGACTGACTAGAACCACTGTTTAGGTTCATAGCAGGACCGACTAGAACCAGTGGTGTGGTTAAACTCAGGACCGGCAAGAACGTCTGGTTAGGTTAATATCAGGACTGACTAGAACCACTGGTTAGGTTCATAGTAGGACAGACTAGAACCACTGGTTAGGTTCATATCACAACCGACTAGAACCACTGGTTAAGTTAATAGCAGGACTGACTAGAACCACTGTTTAGGTTCATAGCAGGACCGACTAGAACCAGTGGTGTGGTTAAACTCAGGACGGCAAGAACGTCTAGTTAGGTTAATATCAGGACTGACTAGAACCACTGGTTAGGTTAATATCAGGACCGGCTAGAACGTCTGGTTAGGTTAATATCAGGACCGGCTAGAACGTCCGGTTATGTTAATTTCAGGTCCGGCTAGAACGTCTGGTTAGGTTAATATCAGGACCGGCTAGAACGTCTGGTTATGTTAATTTCAGGTCCGGCTAGAACGTCTGGTTAGGTTTATATCAGGAGCGGCTAGAACGTCTGGTTAGGTTAATATCAGGACCAACTAGAACCTCTTCTTAAGATTATATCAGGACCTGAGTGTTAGATAAGATAACCTTGAGCTTATTTATGGCCAGAATTACAAGGTTAAATTGGCCATGCTGACGTCACGACGAGTGTACAACGCCACTATATTCTGTAGTTGATTGTGCACCAATGACGGTGGCAAGGCACGACAACAGCTATCTGACAACACAAGGCCAGAACAGATAACAAAATATTTATATTGATAAGGTGACCAGACGTCCCGATTTTTCCGGGACAGTCCCGATTTTTTACTCTTTTTTTCAACCTTTGTCCCGGATTTGTTACTGTCCCGAATTTGTCCCGATTTTGGCAGATTTTTAAGCTTTTGTCCCGGATGTGTTAAAATACATTAGGGACACAAACGTTTACCAATGTTGCCAATATGGTAAACGTCTCTTCGACTTAAAAATATACATTATTCCGTTGTTGTGTAGAAATTATATAAAAAGTTGAACTGGCTGTTCATTTAGCGAAATAGTAACAGTAAAATGCGCTCCACGTTTTAAATCTTTTATACTGAAACTGAAATACTGATCAGAAAAGTACAACAACTCTGCTTCACCTTCCATTTAAGTGAGTATCACTAATGTTTGGTTTTTTTTTAAATCTCCTGATAACGATTTATAAGCCTATATTTTTAGGTGTTTTAGTTAGTTTTAATATATATATATATATATAATATGTATTATTCACTTTAAAGAGACAGAAGAAATTTCATTTTATTGATGGGAAATTTATGTCAAATTAATCCGTCCCGGATTAAGGTTTCAAAAATATGGTCACCTTAATATTGATGAAAGAGATATGTTAATGAATCATTATTATACACCATTCGTTCGTCAAACAAAAGTCGTATACATTTAATATGGGAGCCGCGATAGCTCAGTGGTTAGTGAACTGGACTACAAAGGACATGGGGTAGGGTTCGATCCCAACCGGCGGCTTCCGGGTTCACCCAGCCTTAAATGGGTACCGGATTTTTTTCTGGGAAAGTAAAGCAGCACGGGCGTAATACCGACCACATTACCCCAAAAATCATGTGCTGAAGGTCTGTAAAATATAGGATCACTAACACCATATTTCCTTATACGCCACTTGGCGTGACGGGGGTACTTTACTTTTTTTTTTACTTTATACATTTAATATAACTGATCTATGTGCAGTTTTCAAGTAGTGGACTTGTGTTTTGTGTAAATTAGTGATGGACATATGTTAACTACAAGATAACATGACCATACTAATCATGATTCTAATACAGCAACAATTAGTACACAACTCAACTACATGTTAACTTTATAGCGACCTACCAGTATATCTCTTTAGATAATAAACAATGAACATGACAAGAAAAAATATGGATTAGATATGAATATCAAAAAGACTAAAACTATGATCATAAACAAAGATAATACTCAAAACCTACAAGTGAATATCAAAGTTCAATGAATAGCCTTGGGGAGATCAGAACTACAACTACCGTGGACATACTATAACCAGTGATGGAAAATGTAAAACTGAAATAAACAAAATAATAGGAATGACAAAAAGTAATTTTAATGCCATGAAAAATATACTAACATCAAAACAAATAACACCAGTGCTAAAAGGTAAAAGAGACAGGCAGACCAAGACTAATGTGAATGAGTAACATCAAAAGATGAATAAGCCAGTCTATGACAACCTGCACCATCAAAGCAAGAGACTGAGCGGACTTGCAATCTATTAAAGCCAATCTCCGATGCGGAGACGGCACACAATGATGATAATGAGAATGATAAACTAGTATTGATAGTTCAGTAACGATTTCATGACAAATCAGATTTCACGCTTAGTCGTGTAGTAAAGGAAGCACATCATGACAATTTAACACAACAAATTAATTTTGTTACAATTTGTTTTCACTGATTTCAGTTACTATTTTAATTCTATTTATATGTCACATTGCTTCTGTTATGTCTATTCAAACATCTCAACTTTTGTGTATATCTCGGAGCTTCTCTGTTTTCATTTTCCGGTTCAGTTAAGAACAATTCTAGGAATGCTTTGGGCTAAATTTGTTAATTTGTTTCTGTCTCGCTTCATAACATTATTCTTCAGTTTTTCTTTTTTTTTTTAACCTCGTGGGATTTTCCCAATGACTTTATTTATTTTATTTAATGATGGGGATTTCCGCAACTGCGCCATGTCATACAAACATCTATCGAATTGTTTTACCTTCTTACATTACAGTCTCCTATTCTTGTCTATTTCTTGTAATTTAATGTTGGACATTTTAATCGTTGAATTTTTTTTTTATTTTAAAGGCGTTTATCTACATGAATTCTTGAAATATCTTTCCTATCTCTATATTTGCTTGGTTTTTAAAATGTTTAGGAACTTTTGTCAATTAAAAAATGTGAAAAATGAAAATTGTTACTGAAATATTTGTGTTGAGTGCATGGAATTGAACGTCAATGCTCAAGAGTTTACATTGTTATTTATTACTTCTTTTACTTAATGTACATTTTAGTTGTATCCCTCTTCTTCTTCTGCTGTGATCATGGCCCATTCAGAGTAGGATTTCGCACTTTCTTATGAAGGCAGCTGTCTGTTTAAGTGATTCGCTTGCCCCGTATAGTTTCTCTTCCAGGGAGGTGGGTGTAGACCACATTATCCTTGTCAGGTCTGTGTACAGGAGGAAATTCTGTAGAACATGTTTTGTTGTCATGTTATCCAGTGTACAGTGACATTGGCTGGTAGTACTTATTTTCAGTTTGTTGAACATGTGATTTCTCATTCTGTTGTGGCCAGTGCGTAGGCGAAGTATGATGACTTGATCCCTCCTTGATAGTTGGTGGTATCCGTCACTCTCGTTATGCTTTGGGTGTTTTATTTTTCATTTTTCATGGCACTGGCCTTTGATGATGGATTTAGCTTCGTCGTATCTGACCTGATGGTTCTCTTGTGGTAATCTCCATCCCTCTTTAGCTAATTTGTTCGTTTCCGTGTATATTACAGTGTGATGGTATCCACTGGATGACCACTTTCTTGAAGTTGGTCTAGAGTTGTTCTCAAGTCATCTAGCTCACTGTTCCTGGGGGTTTTTAGAGCTGTTAGGACTGACAGTGCATCAGTCAGTATCACCAATTTCTTATGCTTGTTATTTTTGTATTGGATAGCCAGTTTTGCAGCATCTTTGAGGGCTTCATTTTCTGCTTTATAGTTGTTTAAGAATTTCCAAGTAGCTATTGACTTAGTGATCTCATTCTGGATTTTCCGCCTCAGGAACACACCTCCTCCTCCATTTCTGGTGACATTTGTAGCAGAGCCATCTGTGTATATGTGTGACCGGGAGTCCTGTGGGTAGTTGCTGTTTGTGTGTTTTTCTGCCATGTGTTTTCTCTCTTTGTCTATATGTGTGCCTTTTTCATGATTCCTATTATGTGTTCCTTAAGTTCTGGCATTTTGTGTTTCCCACGAGGAGTCTTATCATATGGGCATAAGGGTTTCGGTTGTGTTTGGGACAATACTGGGTCCCAGTTCAACATTTTAGTTGCCAGTTGTTTGGAGATTACAGCGAAGCTGCTTCTCTTTAGTCTTACTTTTCCGAAACCAGTTATTGTTATTCTTTGGTGCATGTGGTGACTAAGGAGCCTTTTATATTTCTCTTCTTGTTGCATTACTTTAGTTTTCAGTCTGTTATCTAAGGGTTGTAAACCTGTTACTGTTTCTAGAGTTTTGATAGGTGTAGATTTCATAGCACTAGTGATGATACGGGCAGCTTGGTTCTGTGTTCTGGCAATTTTGCTAAGCTGTGTTTTTGAAGCTGTAGCCCAGGCTGTGACTCCATACTCTAGGGCTGGTCTGACTCTTCCTACGTGTAGTCGTTTCAAGATATTGCTGTCTGCTCCCCAGTCCGCTCTTGCCAATTTCTTCATAATATCTGTTCGTTTTCTGGCTCTTTTGTTTGCTCTGTCTATCTGATTTTTTCATGTCATTCTGCGATTCATGGTGACGCCAAGATATGTTGGGTTTTGGTCAATAGGGAGTGCATGGTCTTTTATCTTCAATTTTGCAGAGAGTGTGTTTCTTGATAGGGGTTAAGGCAAAGAAATGCAAACGAATGCATTCAAATACGAAGCTGCAGTAAAGTGTGTTTCTAGACAGGCTGAAAATCGTGTATGTAATTTTTTAATGCGTTACTTGCTAATAACCAGGTGTTCGTCCATTTTTCAAGTTTCCCTAGTTTTTCTTGCATTCTAGAGCTAGCCACTGACATAGATTTGTCACGTGTCCACATCGCCAGGTCGTCTGCGTACATTGCTGAGTGTATACTGGGTGGAATGTCCATTACGATGTCATTTATGAAAATTCAAAAGAGCGTTTGGGATAGGACTCTACCTTGTGGGACACCTTGTTCGATTCTGGCTTTCTTACTTAGTTGTCCATGTACTTGTACTCTGACCGTTCTGTTTTGTAGGTATTGAGATATCCAATTTAATAAACGGCCTTGGATGCCAAGTCTGAGAAGCTTGTTCTTTAATCCTTCCCTCCATACCCTATCAAAAGCCTTCTCCATGTCGACCCACACTGTCAGTGTGCGTTTCTTTTCTTGTAGAGCATCTTCTATTTCCTGTGCGATGTAGATGATCAGGTCTTCAGTTGATCTGTGCTAACGGAAACTACTTTGTTGTGGCATGATTTGTTGTTTTGTCTCCAAATGCCACATAAGTCTTCTGTTAACCAGCCTTTCCATGAGTTTGCTCAGGCAGCTCAGTAAGCTAATTGGTCTGTAGCTACTTGGGTCTAGTGGGTCTTTTCCATGTTTGTGGATGGGCACAATAATGGCTTCTTTCCAGGTTTCCAGCATTTGACCTCTTTTCCAGCTAGCATTCATTATCCTTAGAAGCTGGCCCTTGGCTTTATGTCCCAGTTTTATGAGCATTTCATTGGACATTCCATCTTTTCCAGTGGAACGTTTGAGCTTCAATCCTTTGTGTGCTACATCTAGTTCTGTTGATGTAAAGATGGTCGTCTGGTGTTCTTCTGGTGCTAAAGACATGTGTTTTGCATCTCGGTTTTCCTTTCTTGCAGCTTTCTGTTGGTCTTTTGGAATATTTATTCTACTAATGTTTTTGTAAGTTTCTATCAGTATGTTTGCTGCCCTTTTGCCTGTGTGGATGTTCTGATTGTGTGCTAATGATATTGAAGGTCGGCAGTTAATTTTAGTTGTATCCTGTTTTTTTAATAAATGTGGGTATATTTCTTGAACTGGAAATTAATTTGGAATGGTTCAACAAATAAAAGAGGTTGTTAGACAAAGCTGTGTGCTGTCACCAGATGTATATAATATGTATAATGAGATTATTTTGAGATCCATAAATGGCATGCATGGAATAACAATTAGAGGTCATAATATACACAATAAATCTATGTATAATGATGATACAGTCTTAATAGCTAAGAGCCAAAATAAGTTACAAGAAATGTTAGACATTAAAATGAAGGAAAGCAAATATAGATTAGTAAGCCTGGATAGCAAAAGGACAGAAGTAATGCTAGCAACAAAGAAAAAGACATCACCATAATACACACTAAAGACAAGTGGAACAATATTAAAACCGGTAAATGAATTTAAATATTTGGGAACAATGTTAACCTCAGATGGTAGATATACAACAGAGGTGAGATACAGAATGGCTCAGACAAAATCAGCTTTCCAAAAAATGAGGAAGACACTGTTCAATCCAATTTTGACAATAGAAACAAGAAAAAGAGTTCTAAAGTGTTATGCAGAACCAGTCTTAACATATGGATGTGAATCATTCACAATGGGACAACGGACAAGAAAATCACTGAAGGCTGTAGAAATGTAGTTTTACAGAAGAATGTTGAGAATACCATAGACAGCTGATAAGAGTAAAGAAAACGTTCTGAAAGAGGCCAAAGGAAAGAGAGAGCTAATTTCCAATTCTAGGAAGAAGCCATCAACATTTTATGGCCTTGTAATAAGAAGGGAACAGCTGGAATATATTGTAACAACTGGGAAAATTGAGGGGCGAAGAGATAGAGGGAAAGAGAAAAAGATCCCAGACAGCTTAAGAGAATGGCTTGGCAGAAGGTCAACAACAAAAATGATAAATAACTGTCGAGATCGACAGTTATGGAGAGACATGATCACCTACACCAGCAGGCTTGGTACTTGATGATGATGATGTTTCTTGAAAACCGTATTCTTGAATTTGTAAACATAGGTCTGCATGTTAACTTCAGGTTACAACTTTTAATCGTTAATAATTTTTCCTCATTCTTTCCTTATTGCACTAGTCTCCAGATTTTCAACAGTTTTTCACTTCAGAAATAAACTCCACCATTTCATCAAGACACGCTGGTTTCTAATATCATAATACACTTCATCAATTTGTTCCTGTTTCTATGATAATATAGGTAAGACATTATAATGTGAATAGCGCATGCCTCTTTATTTCCCATGAGTGAACAATTAGTCTCTCTATATGTCTGTTACACAGCCCACAAGATCAATGGAGAAACATGATATCCAATGCCACTTGGGATGGACCATGAAAGAAATGCGCGGTAATGCAAGACGCAAGAACAAATACAATATCGAGACATTTTTATGGCGTTTTGTCATGACTGGAAACTTGGAAATAAAATAGAATAAGTAAATGCTTGTTTCCGAGATGTAGATATAATCTAAGGAGGGGAGAAATCTGGATTGGGCAACAGAGAAGATTGTGATACATTAGTACTGAAATGTCGCCCGTGCGCTGCCGGAGTCCGAAACGGTAGTATAGAATAGTGGCGCTGTACCCTACCATGCATGTTCGTAAGAGGCGACATAGGAGGGTTGGGCATGGGACTGGCTATCCCATACTGTAACAAAAAAATAAGCCGAAAAAACTTCACAAACATGGACAAGTCAAAGAAAAGAGAAAAAGTAAAACCGCCATCCAGGAAAGATAAGGGCTCTCTGTCTAAGAGACGTATGACGCAAGCCGGAGAAAGCTGTAAGGAGTCCGGGTTGCCGATTCACCCTTTGTCTACCAGGAAATCCTCCAGAATTGGCACCTGGAATGTTCGTACTCTAAACGAACAGGGAAAAGCTGCACAGGTAGCAGCAGAAATGACAAACTACAAGATAGATATTCTGGGAATGTGTGAAACAAGATGGCTAGGAACGGGTAAAATAAAACTAAATACAGGAGAGATGATTTTGTCATCAGGACACCAGGAACCTGGAGCACAACATAGTGAAGGGGGTAGCTATAATGCTATCAAGGAATGCACAGAAGACACTAATAGAATGGAAAGCAGTAGGACCAAGACTAATGAGAGCAACATTTAAAACAACCAAAACAAAATAAAATTGCACAATATCCAATGCTATGCACCAACCAACGATAACGATGATTTAGTTAAAGATGATTTCTATAAACAGCTACAATGTCAGATGGAAGCAAGACGAGCCAAGGATATTATAATCTTGATGGGAGACCTAAATGCTAAAGTAGGATCAGACAACAGAGGCTTCGAAGAGATTATAGGAAAACATGGACTTGGAGATATAAACGAGAATGAAGAGATATTTGTGAATTTCTGCGCCATTAATCAAATAAGCCTGGAAGGAACAATATTCCAACATAAAAGAATACACAAAGTTACATGGGTGTCACCATATCATAGAACGGAAAATCAAATTGATCACATATGTATTAATAATAAATTTAAGTCATCCTTACAGGATGTAAAAGTATATAGAGGGGCAGATGTAGCTTCAGATCATCATCTTCTGATAGCCAAACTTAAAATTAAACTAAAAAGGTATACAACAGCGAATAAGGGTAGAAAGTATTTAATGTAGGGTTTCTTAAAGAACAAGGAATTAAAGATAAATTCACAGTCACAATATCAAACAAATACCAAGTCCTCCAACAACTAGAAAATACAATAAATATTGAAGATCATTGCAAACAGGTAAAAGATATATGGAAAGATACATGCGAAGAAACACTGGGGAAAAGAGCACGCCAGTATAGGGCATGGATGACAGCAGAGACCCTGGACAAAATTAAAGAAAGAAAGAACAAGAAAGCAGACATAAATAAAAGCAAAACGAGAAGTAATAAAGCCAAGACACAGGAAGCTTACACAGAGGTGAACAAAGAAGTGAGAAGATGCATTAAAAGAGATAAGAGAAAATACATAGATGAACTAGCAAAAGAGGCAGAAGAACGAAGCTGCAAATAAAGGGAATATGAAAGAACTGTACAACAGCTAGATCCACTAGATATAACATCTTCAAATCAAAAAGATATTAAAGATACCTATACAATACAAGTAAAGAACACATACCAGAACCTGCTAGAAGATGGAATTGATCAATACAGAAGAGAAAATCCTGATGAAAAAGTAGCAACCAAATGGCAATGCTTAAAGAAAAGCATACAAGAAACCTGCGACACCTTACCCAAAAGAGAAAGGAGAAATAAACAAAAATGGATAACTAACACAATCTTAGAAAAAAATGGAAGAAAGGAGACAAGCGAAGAACACTGCCCAATACAATACAATAAAATAGATAATGAAATACGTAAAATGTGCAAAAAGGCAAAAGAAGGCTGGATCAGGCAAAAATGTATAGAAATAGAAACTATGGAAAGCAGACAAGACTAAGAATATCTTCATGTTCTCGGAAAACAAAATATCAGTTTCCGCCTTGCATTGTCGAGTTACTGTTCTTCTACTGAGTTACTTGTGGGTCATCTTCATTGCAATCCGGACATGTCCATAGGTGCTCAGATCCCCACCTCAGCAAGTACCGCAGTATCCAGTGACGACTCCAGTTCTGTGTTGGTTGATAAGTCCTCTTATACGCCCACTAAATTTCTCTTTTCTGGCTGTGCCCATCATAACTCTCATCTCTTTCATCCGAAGAAGTCGCGTGGACTCATGGTTGTCGAAGTCCTGTGCCCTACACTCATCTCGAAGAGATTTGATGACGTCCTCCCGATCCAAATATACTTCTAATGTGAAGCTAAACCGTGATTTAAATTATTAATCCACGAAGCACTGGTTCTAAAAGGTTGTAATGATTGCACACGCCCCGACCCCCACTATATCATGATCTGGTCAATACACAAGGATATCTTCCATAAAAACAGATAATCACCACTTTATCGGAAGTTGAA
Source organism: Megaustenia siamemsis (assembly GCA_032433765.1). NCBI lineage: Eukaryota > Metazoa > Mollusca > Gastropoda > Stylommatophora > Ariophantidae > Megaustenia > Megaustenia siamemsis. The sequence goes on along the minus strand of JAVIAB010000160.1, from coordinate 15,088,296 downwards.
CTCTTCTGCCAATGAGTCATTATTTTCCAGCCACATTCACCAAGATGGCTAAACTTACGACCGAAACTGTATCGATAATTTGCTCATCATTTAAAATAGAATTCTTCTGTCTATAGGAAAGAATATTGTAAGTTGGTTTCTTGTTTTATTTTAGATGACGGAGTCAGTCACTGACTTTATTTTCTTCTTTTTTCTTTCTCTTTCTTTAAGTAATGGATTTGATATGTAAACTCTAATATATCATTTTTAAATTAAGAAAACTCTTCACTAAAAAAAGCTAAATTTACTGAGAATTTATCAATATAGCATAACACATATCAATATAACATAACACATTTGTCAATATAACATAACACATTTATCAATATAACATAACACATTTATCAATATAACATAACACATTTATCAATATAACATAACACATTTATTAATGTAACATAACACATTTATCAATATAACATAACACATCTATCAATATAACATAACACATTTATCAATATAACATAATACATTTATCAATATAACATACCACATTTATCAATATAACATCACACATTTATTAATATAGCATAACACATTTATCAATAAAACATAACACATTTATCAATATAACATAACACATTTATCAATATAACATAACACATTTATCAATATAACATCACACATTTATCAATATAACATAACACATTTATCAATATAACATAACACATTTATCAATATAACAACACATTTATCAATATAAATCTTCTTGATAGTAGAAATGGAAACACAAAATATAAATTGGTAAGTTGGTTACAACTGGGAAAATACAGGGAAAGAGAGATCGCGGACGACGAAAAGAGAAGATAGTAGATAGCTTGGTGTCGTGCCATTGTAAACAATCAACAACATAAATTGATACAACTAACTGTTGGTAGCGATCTGTGGAAGGGCATAATCGTCTACGTCATCCGGTATGGCACATGATGATGATGAAAATCATACAGGCAAGGGTATTAACTTTTCTATTTTTCATTTTTCTTGACTACTTTAGAAAGCGACATAGTGACGTAATAGGTGGGCGCGTTTTCTGATCTGTCTTCAAACTTGACATTAAAGAAAAAAAGTCACATCTTCGGGTTCGTCCTCCTTAAATGAGTACCAGAGAAATTCTCCTGGAAGTCTGGCGGACTGGCATGATACTGACCACATAACTCATAAATATAGAGTTTATGATTGACAAATTTTTATGAAAAGACATCTTTGAACACTAGAAGGCGTGTCGTAAGTAGACTTCATTTATAGGAACAATTTATTTTAACACATCACAGAGGCAAGGCGCCTCACAACAGCAGAGCTGAGAGCTGTCGGCGACCCACAGCTGATGGCTTGTACCAGGATCTGTGAACAAGACCCATCTAGACCCTACTACACCTCTTCGTGGTGCCTCTAGAAACAGAATAACCCGTCTAGTCTAGCCAAACGTATAGGGATCGAAGAAGAAAAACAACCCGATACTCAAAAATAACCTGCTCAAATCGGATGTCTTGGGCCGAAAGGCTCAAATATCACAGTTTTACTGTAAACCACACCACAACATACACACGCCACTTAACGTCCTTTGAAGGGCGGATGATGAAGATGTGTATTCCTTTAGTCATCGGGCGAATGCAATCAAGCAAGCAAGAAAGCAAATACATTACAGTACATGAAGTCACTATGATGAAGTCTTAAAATAACTAAAATTGAAAAAAATAATTACTAAACACAATTCAGACAAGATGAATATGATTTGTGGAGCATGTTAAAAGACGCAGCCGTCTACTAAAAGTATTCTTGGAAGGGAAAATGAAGGGTAAAATAATCAGAGGCAGAATAGACTAACATGGGCGGGTAACATAAAAAGAGAGACAATCAGACTATGACAAACTGCAACATCAAAGCCGAGAGACAGAGCGTAATGGCGCTCCATGGTAGCCAACTTTCTATGCGGAGAACCAAACAATGAATGAATGAATTACAGTACAACTGTAGCGACACGGGCGTAATATCGACTATCAACATCTGATCATCATCATCATCACCTCACACGAATAAAGTATAACAAAGAGAACTCTACGTCCATTAATATAAAAAGTGGAGTAAGACAGGAATGCATCCTATCACCAAGCTTGTTCAATCTATCATCATCAAGTACTAGGTCCTGCTGGCGTAGGTGATCATGTCTCTCCACAACTTTCGATCTTTGCAGCTATTTATCATTTGTTTTTTGACTTTCTGCAAGCCATTCTCTTAAGCTGTCAGTTATTTTTTATCTTTTCTTCCCTCTATCTCTTCGTCCCTCAATTTTCCCAGTTGTTACAATATATTCCTGCTGTTCTCTTCTCATTACATGGCCAAAAAATGATGATTGTTTCTTCCTAGAATTGGAAATTAGCTCTCTTTTTGCGTTGACCTCTCTCAGAACATCTTCATTACTCTTCTTAGCTGTCCATGGTACTCTCAACATTCTTCTGTAAAACCACATTTCTACAGACTCCAGTGATTTTCTTGTCTGTTGTCCTATTGTCCATGATTCGCATCTATATGTTAAGACTGGCTCTACGTAATATTTAAGAACTCTTTTTTTTCTTGTTTCTATTGTCAAAAATGGATTGCATAGTATCTTCCTCATTTTTTTGAAAAGCTGCTTTTGCCTGAGCCATTCTACATCTCACCTCTTTTGTACATCTTCTGTCTGAGGTTAATAAAGTTCCCAAATATTTAAATTCATTTACCTGTTTTAATATTGTTCCACTTGTCTTTATTTTGCACTGAGGTGATGTCTTTTTCTTTGTTGTTACCATTACCTCTGTCTTTTTGCTATTAAGAATATTTTCTTTATTACTGAAGATATTAGTGGTTGTTTGGCGATTTCTCTAATTTCCTCATTTGTTTTGAATTCGTTCCACGCTATACCAAGTATTTTCCTTAGACATTTACTTTCGAATGCGTTCAACTTTGTTTCTATGTCTCTTGTTGTTTTCCAGCTTTCACACGCATACGTAAGGGTTGATAGTCCATTTGATTTGAATAGTCTAAGTTTTGTGTTTGTGCTGATGAGTTTTGATTTCCACAACTTTTCAAGGCATCTGAAAGACATTGCTGCTTTAGCTATTCTGATACTAATTTCTTTGCTCGTATCCCCTTCCCAATCAATGTGACTTCCAAGATAGATAAAGTGGTCGTTCTCTTCCACTGGTTTGTTTTCCATGTATATTCTATCATCTGTTGAAATTAAGCTTTTCATGATTTCAGTCTTTTCGTGATTAATCTCAAGCACACATTTTGCTGGCTATTGATGATAGTTTATTGTTGTTTTCCAGTATCTTTTTTATCTGACTGCTGTTGAGAAATACCTATATACTAACAAGAATAAAAGAAGTACACACAAGTCATGTTTAAAATACCTATACATTCATTCAATCATTAGTTACAACGAATGATCTTATACAAAAACAACAAATTAAAAGGGGACACGATCGGTCTTAACTGACCAATCATTTTAATAGTCTATATTAAGACTTAATTAAGGAGGCAAATAAAGAGGACAAAAACCGTGCTGACACGTGCAGCTTAATCTAAAAATATTTTTAGGAATGTCCCATCTTAATCTTTTAATTTGCTAAATTAAATATGAATTGTTTCTTATTCATACACGTTCTTGTGTATGAAAATATTTGCGATCAAATCCGATTGGCAAGAATTAGAGCATTTCATTAGCCTGTTTATGCAATAGCCTGTTTATGCAATAGCCTGTTTAAGCATTAGATTGTTTTTTGCATTTGACTGTTTGCCTAAAGAAAACATGGATTTTCATCCCATTGTATGTATTGCCTCCCACATTATTTACGCCGGAGTGTGTCTGTCTTCAAAAAATGGGGAAACATTACAAAGTGAGATCAAGCAAAAGTTTATACATAATTATGTGGAGCCGTGGCAGAGAGTTGGTATTGATTCACCGGATTTAGAATATAAATAGTTAGTCCATAATGTAGAGGCAATATTGTCGAAACGTTGGTTTGTCTTCACGCGTCATATGTTCGCAAGACTGTATGTTCAATTTCTTTTTTATGATTTGTTGTCGTAACACAAGACATAAATGACGGAAATAGAGAGTAAGAAAGAAAAGCAAGAATGAAAGATATAAAGAAAAAAAACAAAAAAAAAAAAAAGAATGATAGAATAAACAAAAAGGAAAGAGAGAAAGACAAACATAATGTAAGAAAGAAAGAGAGAAAGAAATATAAATAAATGAAGGAAGGAAGAATGGACGGAAGACCTCTGCCCCACCTCCAGCGACGGTGAGAGATAATTGTGTTAGTGTCCATATTTGTCGACCATAGATCCATCTTTGTTGAGTGATGTGATCAGCAAAACGCCTGGACCGTCTCACAGTGCACACCTACTTTAGTTTTCAGAGATCACAAGTCAAAGATAAAGTAATGAGTAGCTGTCATGTTAATTAGTATGTGGGAAGCTTGTTTCTTGTGCCGTTAACTTCTTCCACAACCATTAACACATTGACCACGGAAATAAAATGTGTGAGAAGCATTGTGGGAGAGTACATAAAGCTATAATAAGAATCAAACAAAAAATAAGAGGACAGAGATCAAACACACATAAGAAGTACACAAGCCAGATACAAGTGCTAACAACGAGAAGTGAAAGATGAAAGAGGTTTGTCAGCAACAAAGGGAATACAGAACACCAGGGCTACCAGAACAATTATACATAGCAATACTAATTATTTAACTATTTAATTATTTAATTTATCAAAGTTTAGTATTGCTATTATCATCAGCTTTACAGCAGCTTCGCATCTCTACGCATCTTGGTGCATCTTGATGCCTTTACCTACAATTATACATACTACCTTGATCGTGATCTAACCCGAGCCGCAAGACGTTGCAGAGGTCTCTCGTTGTGCTTCAGGCCATCAATCTCTATTTTTAGCGAGATGTCTGATCTCACCTAATGAGTCTATCCTGACAGCGTTGCTTCTTTGTAAGTGCTCTTTTTAGTGTCCATCTTGGTCTTTCTCTTTTTCTGTATCCTTATATTTCCCATAGAAGAACTTGTTTTGGTAGACTCTTCTCAACACATATTCTACCTATGGCCATCTTCTCCTCCTAGTGCTGGATGAGATCGTTGATTGTTTACTACCAGCTCAACAGAAGAGCATACGTTTCCACATTTTAGATTCCCCAAAAAGCGTCAGCACATTAAAGTACCACCTTTTTAAGACTTTAAGGATAGGAACCTCCGATGAATGTGGCTATGGCACAGGTGTAACAAGGGATGAAACATATGCTGCAGTCATGCCCAACAAATAATCAACAGAGAAGGCTTTTGTGGCCACCACCGGTATACCGGAATAAGTTGTATGGGGATGTCATCAGCATTGAGCTGACGAATGATTTCTTTGAACGTATTCAACATTGACGTCTAAATGTGTTCACAGAAGAGGTGGAAGCCCACAGTGGAATATATAAAGAGATATGGTAAACTGTTTGGCCATGAACTAAAATAAAAATAAGTAAGGACAATCGATACAGCTGTGAACGAACACTATTCTTGCTCTTAGTTCTTTCAGAATTCGATGTTTGTCTGCGACGTTGATACCTGTAGTGGTGTTGTTGCGCCATAGTTGGCGGTTCTGAGCAAGTCATTCTCAGAAAGTAGTATCGATATTGAAATTGTTATTTAAGAGAGCGTGAGAATCCTTTGTCCGGGCCACCAGCGTCGCCTACCTATGCTCAGCTCGGAACTGTGGGATACGTGGACTAAACGTACAAGAGATCACTAACCTCGCTTGGGTCTCTTGTGTGTGCACATGGATCTATTGATGGAAACCTTCGAGCTTTGGTTTTTGTGAGAATTCGATGTCTGGTCCGTTATCTCATTATTTATTCTAAGTAACCTGAGTTGAGAGTTGATGTGAATATGATTTTATGGGGGGCAAGACTGCTCTAAACTGTCCATGTTTCTCTGATATAAGGCAGGTTGGTGGTAAATGATCTCATAGGCCTTCAGTTTTGAGGTATGGCTGTTTCCCTTAATTTTTCAGTATTGTTGTATCGTTTTTGTTTCTAATTCTGACTCATTTTCGTAACAAATTTGTTTCCTTTTCTGTTTTATCTTTGCTGTATTGGTTATTTCTCTTTCTGTTTCATGCACTGTAGAGCTGTGATCCAAATAATGCATTACTGGCTATGAGATTATGTCGTTGTGCACAGAATCGATGTTTGTTTCTCTTGATAGGTAGTGATGTTGTCAACTAGAAGAACGCGATCCTAAATGACTTTGATATCTGGTCCCAGTTACCGCCCTTTTATGTCAGACTGAAACACGATCTAAATAATGTTGATCATGACCACCACAGATTGTCAAATCTGTGCTTGTTTACTGCTCCATCTGAGCTTGCAGCGAGGGAACATTCGACAGCAAATAACAGATTCAAGATGGTTATCGTCTTCTCTTCAAAATCTAACCAAAATTCCTTCCATCATTGAGATTGCATTAACGAAACTTCTGCAATTACCTCGTTCTGCGGAGTTTTGTGTTCTGTCTTGAAAACATCATGTCTAATGAGGAATGTACGTTCCAGGTACTGTGGCTGCCCTGCTGCCTTGCAGGTAAGCTCGGGAGCGTAAAAGGCTAAGGGTGGGTACTCCGAAGTAAAACAACCCCACTGCCTTGTGGGTGAGACATTTTAGTCAAATGCTAGCGGAGCCAACCGTAAACAAACCGACGGAAGGCAATAGAAATCCACCGTCGTAAATTCTTTGTACAATCATGAATCGCCACAATAATAGAAAAATAACTGTCGAGATCGAAAGTTGTGGAGAGACATGATCACCTACACCAGCAGGCCCGGTACTTGATGATGATGAATAAAATACAGAGACAAGAATACCTACAAATCTGTAAATATTTTGTAGATAAATGTTTAATAAATTTGTTTGTTTGCCCAACATTAGCATTGGCCGGTGTTTAATTCGTTTATCTCTGCGCTACGCCCCTGTTCGTGGGTATTTCGCGTGTTTTATAGTACCACGTGATTTATATACCAAACCTATAAAATCTGCGATAAATAAAAATCTGTTATTGCAGAGAGAGTTTACGTGTTTCTTCAAAGTCTTTTTGTGACAGTCAAATCCAGAGACTGATGCAATGTTGGAGAAACGCGTGTACTATATGTGTGTGCTAATGTTGGCTTCTCTTACTTGTTGCACGTTTGTCAGAGCGTATGCCCCGTGCAACACCGACAGATGGTGTGATGATGGTGAATGCTGCGTCTATGACTGGAGACCTCAGTTAGTAATGTTTACCTTTGTTATGTTACTATCCTATGTACCACAGGGTGCATCATATTTAGGGATTTAATTTGTGACTGCCAAAGTTTGCTTATTTCAAGTGGATAACGTCAGAGAATATATGAGGTCAATTTAATAATATCGTCATTTATTTGGTTTAATTTCGTGTCATCACTTATTTGGTTCATGATTTCATGTTATCATTGATGTGATGTTAGATCTTGTCACCACAGAGATAAAATGTCTGAGAAAAGCACTTGGAGTGACTAGAAAAGACAGAATCAGAAATGATATTATGAAAGATAGTTTAATTATTGAACCAATCCTAAGTTACATATAGAAACAACAAATTAGTTTGTCCATCTAGAAGAAATGTCATGTGATTTCTTACCATACAAACATGTATTAATATAGAAGAATGGAGAAGAGTAAAAGGCAGACCCAGAGTAAGATGGATAGACAACGTCAAAGAGCGCTACAACAACATTAATTGACAGCGGTGAAGCTGCGAGAAGGTCGAAAACCGGAACTTTGTAACTACCTCGACACCCCAACGGGTATTAGAGGAAGTGAAAAATAAGAGGAAAAAGACTTATTTGGTTTAATTTCATGTCATCACTTAATTGGGTTTTTTTTATTAAATAATGTCAGTACTTATTTCGCTCATTCTTCTTTCTTTTTCTCTTTTCACTGATACCACAACGATGTCGTGGTTTATATCATTTGTCGTTCTTGAGCTACTCGTGTTGTCTGAATTAGTGATTTTCCTTTGTTGCTACATGTCTCTATCATTGCAGCTATCCATCTTCTTCTAGGTCTTCCTCTTGGTCTTTTTCCATGCATTCTCCAGAACGCCCTTGATGGCGATTATTGAGGATTCATTCTGACCAGGTGGCCCAACCATTTAAGTTGTTGTTGCTCTATATATTTTTGGCAGGGTTTTATTTCCACCATTTTTCTTATTGTTTCATTTGGTATTCTATCTCTTCTTGTGTTGTTTGTTACTTTTCTCAAGTCGCATCTCACATGTATTGATCTTTCTTAGATGTGATTTAGAAAGGGTCCATGTTTGACTTTCATAGCACAAAGTTGGTATGAAAATGCTTCGTTTAAAGTAAAGTACGAAACTTGAACTGGCGTCTCAGCACGCGAGTTTCCACCCTTTAAGTGCTCGGCCGCCTATCCAGAAATGTTCGGAGATTTCTGTATAGTGTCGCCTCAAGCATCGAAACTCAGATGCGAAGCAACATTCCTCACCTTCCCTGGTACCCATTTCTGCCAACGGCTGGGTCGACCGTGGGGATATTTTTTTTCCGACCACGAGTACAATTCACATTGCTCCCAGCGGGAATCAAACACGGGTTGTCCGAACGTTGGTAGTCCAGTCGGGTGGTTTTCCCAACTCGGCTACCGAGGCCCCCCTATGCTTCGTTTATTCATGGTATTAATTAAACATCACATAGATGCCAGGCCTACAAATTAATGGAAAGATAATCAATAACCTATGATATGGTGATGATACTGTACTAATAGCAAAAAATCCTAAAGTTCTACAACAATTACTTAATGAAATAAACATGACAAGAAAAAAATATAGAATAGATATAAATATAAACTGACTAAAACTATAATCATAAACAAAGAAAATACTCAAAACCTACAAATAAATATCAAATTTGAAAGACTAGACTTGGATTCAGTTCAGAACTACAACTATCTTGAGCATACTATTAGTTGTGATGGAAAATTTACAACTGAAATAAACAAAAGAATAGGAATGGAAAAACGTAATTTTAATGTCATGAAAAATATACTAACATCAAAATAAATAACACCAGGGCTCACACTAAGAATAGCAAAATATTACATCTTCTCAATATTCCTATATGGTGCTGAAACATGGACATTAGACAAGAAAACAAAACAAAAAATTGAAGCCTTTGAAATGTGGATATATAGAAGAATATGTAGAATTGGATGGAATGAAAAGAAAGGAAATGAGGTCTTTGAAATGTGGATTTAAAGAAGATTAAAAAGAATTGGGCGAAAATAAAATAAAACAAAGTCTAGAATAACTAAAATTGGTAAGAGAACTCCTAAATACAATTCAAACACGACAATTGCGATTTTGGGGGCATGTTAAAGACACAACAGCCTACTAAAAGTAATCCTGGAGGGGTAAATACAACGTAAAAGAGGCAGAGGCAGACCAAGACTAACATGGTCGAGTAACATTAAAAGTTGGACAAGTCAGACTATGACATTTTCCCTTCCAAATTTACTTTTAGTTGGCTGCCGTGTCTTTTAACATGCCCCAAAAATCTCATTTGTCTTGTTTGAATTGTGTTAACGGTTCTCTTTTCATTTTTAGTTGCTTTTAGACTTTGTTTTTATTTCTTTTCACCAAATTTCTTTCTAATCTTCTATAAAGCCACATTTCAAATACTTCAGTTTTCTGTTTACTTGTCTAATGTCCATGTTTCTGCACCATACAGGAATATTGAGAAGATATACCATCTTGCTATTCTTAGTTTTAGTCCTGGTGTTATTAGTTTTGATGTTAGTATACTTTTCATGGCATTAAAATTACTTTTGCCATTCCTTTTCTTTTGTTTATTTCATTTTTACATTTTCCATCACTGGTTATAGTATGTCCAAGGTAGTTGTGATTTCTTCAATGTTGATATCCAGTTGTAGGTTTTGATATCAAAGGTGAGGGACCTGGAGACAGTCCAGAGATTCAACTACCTTGGACATACTATGACCAGTCATGGAAAATGTAAAACTGACAAGCCTTTGGTTAACAAGTCTTATCTATATTCCAGCCGAGCGCACTCTTCTGGCATCTCCCACCTTGACATATTTGTGCAGTATGTTCATGGTTTACCTTAAATGGGTACCGGATTTTTTTTCTGGGAAAGTAAAGCGGCACAGGCGTAATACCGACCCCATTACTCCAAACATCATGAACTGAAGGTCTGTAAAATTTATGGTCTCCAACACCATATTCCCTATACGCCATTTGGCGCGACGGGGGCACTTGTTTACTGTGTTCATGGTTACAAATTCAGGATACTTTTAAATTCTTTTTTTTTTTCGTCTATCGTCTCTGTGGGCATTCATAATGTCAACGCGGTCCATTGTCTACCACACTCAACATAATCCAAACTAGTAAGTCAGCCAGCACGTTCATTATCTATCACACCAGCGTGTCACGGCACACAATTAAAGCAGAATTTAATTACATCATCGCCTCAGGGACTCCAGCTACCACCGTCGTGCCCAGCCAGTTGCAAATCTTTCTGAACATGCTTATTAAGTCAGTGAGGGAACACACGAGTGTATCAGTCTGCCTCAAGCCATTCTAATATGCTTTATTGACAGCTATAATTTCCATGGTCAAACTACTTGTAGTCAACGATAAAGCCCCACTGTCTTCCTCCACAGTCTGACCTCCAACACGATCATTGTTTGTGCTGAATAACAAATCGATCTGTGTAAAGGATTGGACTACTCGCAGAAAAGTTCTCGAAAATCAAGGCCTGCACTTCTGCCTCAACAACCAAGGGGTTTTGTTGCCTACATTCTCTGTCCAGTGTGATGCCATCGAGAAATGACATACTGCACACTCACAGCACCCATTCTCTGTCCAGTGTGATGCCATCGAGAAATGACATACTGTACACTCACAGCACCCATTCTCTGTCCAGTGTGATGCCATCGAGAAATGACATACTGCACACTCACAGCACCCATTCTCTGTCCAGTGTGATGCTATCGAGAAATGACATACTGCACACTCACAGCACCCGTTCTCTGTCCAGTGTGATGCCATCGAGAAATGACATACTGCACACTCACAGCACCCATTCTCTGTCCAGTGTGATGCCATCGAGAAATGACATACTGCACACTCACAGCACCCATTCTCTGTCCAGTGTGATGCCATCGAGAAATGACATACTGCACACTCACAGCACCCATTCTCTGTCCAGTGTGATGCCATCGAGAAATGACATACTGCACACTCACAGCACCCATTCTCTGTCCAGTGTGATGCCATCGAGAAATGACATACTGCACACTCACAGCACCCATTCTCTCCCGAACTCTATGCCCTCATGCTGTAAGATGTAATATTGCCCATACTTGTATGTGTAAAGTAAAAAGTAAAGAGTCCCGTCACGCCAAGTGGCGTAAAGGGAATATTGTGTTAGTAATCATAAATTTTACAGACCTTCAGCACATGATTTGGAGTAATGTGGTCGGTATTACGACCGTGCCGCTTTACCTTCCCAGAATAGAATCCGGTACCAATTTAAGGCTGGGTGAACCCGGAAGCTGTCGGTTGGGATCGAACCCTACCCCTTGTCCTTTGTAGTCCAGTTCACTAACCACTGACTTATCGAAGCTATTTTTATGTGTGATTTGGTCAACATTATGTCCCTCTACTTTTCCAGAAAAAAATATCTGGTACCAATTTAAAAGAAAAAAATCGTCACATCCAAAGAGTGTTATTGGGGTGGTGGGTAATGTGGTCAGCAGTACACCAGTGTCGTATTTGTTTCAAATACCATTAAGGAAAGGTTAGAGGTGAAATATTTTGAAGTCAAATTTGTGCGCTGTTGTTCATTCATCTATCCATCATGTCTGTTTGTTCGTCATTCTGCTATTGATTACCTTACAAATCAATCTTTTAATGTTTCTGTTATCTTCTGCTTTATCCATTCTTCTTTCCTATTAGCCCAGCTGCCACAAAGTGTTAAAACTGTATTTCTTGTATCCAGTAAGGACATTACAGTTAACAGGAATTAGCTGATAATTTTGTACAAATGTAGACGTGTTTCTCTACTCTGTTTTGTGCTTATTTATTTATGTTTCGCAGCAAAAGTGGAACCCTTGGAGTTTGTAAAGACCGAAAGCGTCACAGCGAGAAGTGCAATCCTGATGTAACAACCGTTGTTAGTGCGAGTGTGTTCTCGGATTGACATGTCAACTGTCATTTGGGAAACATGGATGCCTTTAATAGTCAGCGAAACAACGAGCGTGGTCGCCAACCGCTGTGCGATGACACCTGAATGAATAAAGAAAAGCAAAATGTGTTGAACATTTGTCTTTATTGTTAACATTTTGTAACTTTATATTACACTGTAACATGTTTTCGTCTTGTTAAATTGAAATTGAAATTATAAATTATGAGACTTTTTACAGTGACGTCATGTCAAGGCGGAGTAGATATGTTTACATATAGGTTTATACCAGAAACCAAAATCTAAATGGTCTAGAATAGACAGCAACATATTTTTTTAATTTGCTGTCTCTTACACTTTATTTTCATTGCAATTGCGATACACTGTGTTTCAGTACCCAAAGATCCAGTCCTTCCCATCTCCAGCCTTACACTTTCCTTGACTTTTCTGCAAGAAAACAAACCCTTATCATTTGTGTTGTCTCTGCTAGAAAAAATATCCTGACAAAATTACGAAATCGTTCCTACATGGGTTTGGCAGGTACCAAGGTAGAACAGAAGATGATTTTTGTTGTGCATCAACAGTTGATTTTATCATCGATCCAAATTGGATTGTACATCATAACGATTTAGGTAAAACAAACTACAGAGTATGAAATCATTCAACCAGCGTTGAATGGATGGGGTCTATGCTGAATCCGCTGCCAGTCAAAGGCACGATTTAATGCCTATAGAGGATTTACTGATAGCCACATACCCACAGATCTAACATAACTATAGACGGACAGACAACTAAAACAGATCATCAACATAACTGTAGACGACAGACAACTAAAACAGATCATCGACATAACTGTAGACAGCAGACAACTAAAACAGATCATGAACATAACTATAGACGGCAGACAACTAAAACAGAACACCAACATAAATGTAGACGGCAGACAACTAAAACAGATCATGAACATAACTATAGACGGCAGACAACTAAAACAGAACACCAACATAAATGTAGACGGCAGACAACTAAAACAGATCATGAACATAACTATAGACGGCAGACAACTAAAACAGAACACCAACATAAATGTAGACGGCAGACAACTAAAACAGAACACCAACATAAATGTAGACGGCAGACAACTAAAACAGATCATCAACATAACTATAGAAGGCAGACAACTAAAACAGATCATCAACATAACTGTAGACGGCAGAAAACTAAAACAGATCATCAACATAACTATAGACGGCAAACAACTAAAACAGAACATTAACATAACTATAGACGGCAGACAACTAAAACAGAACACCAACATAACTATAGACGGCAGACAACTAAAACAGAACATCAACATAACTGTAGACTGCAGACAACTAAAACAGATCATGAACATAACTATAGACGGCAGACAACTAAAACAGAACATTAACATAACTATAGACAGCAGACAACTAAAACAGAACACCAACATAACTATAGACGGCAGACAACTAAAACAGATCATCAACATAACCATAGACGGCAGACAACTAAAACAGATCATCAACATAACTGTAGACGGCAGACAACTAAAACAGAATACCAAAATAATTATTGAAGACAGACAACTAAAATAGAATACCAACATAACTATAGATGGCAGACAACTAAAGCAGAATACCAATATAACTATAGATGGCAGACAAATAAAACAGAATACCAAAATAACTATAGATGACTGACAAAAAAAAAAAAACCAGAATAGACAGACAACTAAAACTATACTATGGACAGACAAATAAAACAACAACAACATAACTATAGATGGCATACAACTAAAACAGAATAACAACATAACTATAGATGGCAGACAACTAAAACAGAATACCAACAAAACTATAGATTGCAAACAGCTAAAACAGAATACCAAAATAACTATATATGGCAGACAATTAAAACAGAACACCAACATAACTATAGACCGCAGACAGCTAAAACAGAATACCTATATAACTATAGATGGCAGACAAATAAAACAGAACACCAAAATAACTATAGATGACCGACAACTAAAACAGAACACCAACATAACTGTTGATGGCAGAAAACTTAAACAGAATACTAACATAACTATAGATGGCAGACAACAGCGCCATATATTTTAGAGCAGTGATCTCTGCAATATGTGCCACTTTGGCACGCAAGGTTTCTGTTTTTGAGATTGTGGTTCTGCCCTATGTGCCGTCTTCGGCTCGAAAGGATAATAGATAGATAGATAGATAGATAGATAGATAGATAGATAGATAGATAGATAGATAGATAGATAGATAGATAGATAGATAGATAGATAGATAGATAGATAGATAGATAGATAGATAGATAGATAGATAGATAGATAGATAGATAGATAGATAGATAGATAGATAGATAGATAGATAGATAGATAGATAGATAGATAGATAGATAGATAGATAGATAGATAGATAGATAGATAGATAGATAGATAGATAGATAGATAGATAGATAGATAGATAGATAGATAGATAGATAGATAGATAGATAGATAGATAGATAGATAGATAGATAGATAGATAGATAGATAGATAGATAGATAGATAGATAGATAGATAGACAACTAAAACAGAACACCAGCATAACTATAAATGGTCGACAACTAAAACAGAACACCAGCATAACTATAAATGGCCGACAACTAAATCAGAACACCAACATGACTATAGATGGCAGACAACTAAAACAGATCATCAACATAACTAGATGACAGACAACTAAAACAGAACATCAACATAATTATATGGCAGACAACCAAAACAGAACATCAATATAACTATAGATGACAGACAACTAAAACAGAGCACTAACATAACTATACACGGCAGACAACTAAAACAAGTAGAGGAATTTAAATACCTATGAAGTCTAGTGACAAACGACAATTCACAAATAAAAGTGATAGACTAAATTTGCAACAAAGCTTGTCAAGTCATTAGACAGCTAGCCACTATTGTCCAACAAGGAAATAACTCTACAGGCAAAACGTGTACTCTACAATACAGTGTTCCAGATTGCTTATTCTGTCTCAATCTAACATCTAATAACTAATCAAATAATTAATCAAATGACTAATTAAACTAAATTGATAACAAGTAATATTATCTTTCTAAAGACAGTATGGGCGATTATATTAACTAATTTAAATAAATAAATCAAAGAAAACATATATTAAGCAATAATTTACGTTTATATTTAACAGCATGTGTCATTAACAGCATGTGTCAGCATTGTGTGACTGCACTTATAAATTTGATAATAATAAACAAGAAATAATTAGTTATTTGTACGATCAGATCATTACCCGATAAAGTCATTTGTTCAGTGCTATATGCATCTTTTATTACTTTATGAGAGTGAATCATGGACAACTTTACAGATTTAAGACGCTTATTAAAAAAAAAAAAAATTACCACCACTACAGCAATGCTAAGTAACACGATGATGATTCTGCTCATTATTTATTGTAATTAGAGTTGACGTTTAATGGTTCTGAACAAATCGAAATGAACGTTTATTTATAGGGCCTTTGATTTCTTGGCAGGCGTTTGGTAGCAAATTACGACCATTAGCCAGCAGTTGGGTAAAATATTAGTGTCATATACTGGCTGGGGTTTTACTGAACAGCTTTTCTAGTAGCTGAATCTGACAATAATTATTTAATAGACAGATTCGAATGCTGTATGAACAATTGGCCAAACAATTTACAACGAAATGTGTGTGCATTATTTCAGTTATTATTTCTTCTTCTTCTACCTTTCAGCTCCCTGTGGAGCAATGATCCTCAACAAACACTTTCCAAATCGTTCTGTTTCTTGCCATTCGTTTAAGATTATTCCATGTCTTCCCCATCATCTTCATCTCTGCTTCTATCTGTCTTCTCCGAGAATTCTTTGGTTTTCCTCTTTGTATTTTCCCATGGGGATTCCAAAAAAGGGCCTGTTGTGTAATACTCTCAGTTGGCTTCCGCAGTGTGGTCCTATCCAGCTCCATCGTCTTCGCTGTATCTCTTTATCCATAGGTATTTGATGGTACATTTCATATAATTCTATGTATCTCTTTATCCATAGGTATTTGATTGGTACATTTCCATATAATTCTATGTTAGTGATTTTGTCCTGGCATTTCCATCCTTTTATTCTGTGTAAGCATCCATTAATGAAAGTCTGTAGCCTCGTGATTGTCAATTTTGTTGTTCTCCATGTTTCACAGTTATATAATAGGAATGACTTAACATTTTTGGCATAAAGAAGTTAATATCGAACAGTCGGAGAAATAAAGGGAAACGTGGTTTTATGAAGAGATATTGATGATCCCACGAACAGATAAAACATTAACGACATTCTATAAGAGGCCGTGTCAGTTTTGACATATGAATGTGAATCATTGACAATACGACAAAAGACAAGAAAAGCAATGGAGGCTGTAGAAATGTGGATTTTCAGAAGAATGTTGAGATTACCACGGATAGATAGGAAGAGAAATGAAAACGTTCTTAAAGAGGTCAAAGCAAAAAGAGAGCTAGTTTCCAATATTAGGAAGAAACAATCATCATTTTTTACCCAAGTAATGAGAAGGGAACAACTGGAATATATTGTGACAACTGGGAAAGTTGAGGGATGAAGAGATAGAGGGAAGCAAAGAGAAAAGATACCAGACAGCTTAAGAGAATGGCTTGGCAGAAGGTCAACAATAGAAATGACAAATAACTGTGGAGATCGAAAGTTGTGGAGAGACATGATCACCTATCCCAGCAGGCACGGTACTTGATGACGATGATGATGGTGATGATGATGATGATGATGATGATGATGATTATGATGATGATGATGATGATGATGATGATGATGATGATGATGATGATGATGATGATAAGAGGCAAAAGCAAAATGAAAGTGCATGTATTGTCCAGATCAGAAGGAACAGATGATTAATTCTGGAGATGTAAAGAGAGGGGAACAGCTTGAATGTTTTATAACAACTTGAAAAATAATTAGTTAAAAGAAGTAATGAAAGGAAATCAGAGAAAGATACTAAATAGATTAAGAGAGTGATTCGATGAGAAATCAACAAGTGATTGACAAACAAGAGACAGCAAAAAAAGGTGATGTGGAGACAAGATCACCTACGCCAGCAGGCACTGAGGATGATGATAGTGTATTTTCCGTAGTGGATATGTTCTTTTCTTTCCTTCCTGATTTGCCTTTCAGCGTCGAGTGGAGAAATATTATTTGCGGTCTTTTGCTTTTCTGTTCGCCTCTGCTGCTGTTATGTTTCCTAGTGTTTCTAATATTCCGTTGATACATCTTTTTCGTGGTAGGAACGAGGATCAGGTGTTCTCTCAACGTTTAATGAAGGATCATTGTGTTAGGTTTTGATCACTCTGCCTTGTCCTGTGACCAAACCATTGTATCTGTTGTTCCTTTATACATCCTATGGCTGGGATTATTCCTAGCTGTTTTCTTATTTCTTCATTTATGATCTTATGTCTCAGGCTGTTTCCTATCATTCGTCTAGCACATTCTCAGTAGAGTTTTCTTATTGTTCTTGCACCTAGGGTCCAGGACTGGTATTGGTAGTACAACTTTGGGATGAACACTGTATTGTAGAGTGCACGTTTTGCCTGTAGAGTTATTTCCTTGTTGGACAATAGTAGTGATAGCTCTCAAATGACTTGATTAGCTTTGTTGCAAATTTAGTCTATCACTTTTATTTCTGAATTGTCATTTGTCACTAGACTTCCTACTTATTTAAATTCTTCAACTTGTTGTAGGTGTCTGCGTGTATAGTTATGTTGGTGTTCTGTTTTATTTGTCGGCCATCTATAGTTATGTTGGTGTTCTGTTTTAGTTGTCTGTCATCTATAGTTATGTTGATGTTCTGTTTTGGTTGTCTGCCATCTATAATAATGTTGATGTTCTGTTTTGGTTGTCTGCCATCTATAATTATGTTGATGTTCTGTATTAGTTTTCTGACATCCATAGTTATGCTGATGTTCTGTTTTAGCTGTCTGCCATCTGTAGTCATGTTGATGTTCTGTTTTAGTTGTCGACCATTTATATTTATGTTGGTGTTCTGTTTTAATTGTCGACCATCTACAGTTATGTTGATGATCCGTTTTAGTTGTCTGCCGTCTACAGTTATATTGACGATCTGTTTTAGTTGTCTGCCGTCTATAGTTATGTTGATGATCTGTTTTAGTTGTCTGCCGTCTATAGTTATGTTGATGATCTGTTTTAGTTGTCTGCCGTCTATAGTTATGTTGATTATCTGTTTTAGTTGCCTGCCGTCTACAGTTATGATAGATCTGTGGGTAGGTGGCTATCTGTAAATCCTCTATATTCTTTAAATAGGGCCTTTGACTGGCAGCGGATTCAGCATAGACCCCATCCATTCAACGCTGGTTGAATGACTTTATACTCTGTAGTTTGTTTTACCTAAATCATTGTGATGTACAATCCAATTTGGATCGATGACAAAATCAACTGTTGATGCACAACAAAAATCATGTTCTGTTCTACCTTGGTACCTGCCAAACTCATGTAGGTAAGAACAATTTCGTAATTTTGTCAGGATAATTTTTTTTAGCAGAGACAACACAAATGACAAGAGTTTACTTCCTTGCAGAAAAGTCAAGGAAAGTGAAAGGCTGGAGATTGTACGGACTGGACCTTTGGGTACTGAAACAATTGCAATGAAAATCATCATAAAGTGCCATACCTGTTGGCGTAGTTGATCATGTCCATCCACAGTCTTCTATCTACAGTGCATCGTATCAGTTCTGTTGTTGACTGTTTTCCATGCCATGACACCAAGCTATCCAGTATTTTCTCTCTTTGTCGTCCGCGATCTCTCTTTCCTTTTATTTTGCCAGTTGTAACCAAGTATTCCAACTTTTCTTTTCTCATGATGTGCCCGAAAAATGTTGACTGCTTCTTTCTTATGTTTTTTAAGAGCTCCCTTTTTTGTGTAGCCATCTTTGTGAACTTCCTCATTGGTCTTTTTAGCTGTCCAGGGAACTTTCAACATTCTTCTGAGAAATCCAACCTCTATGGCCTCTAATCGTCTTTTCATTTATTTGTCTACTGTCTATGATTCGCTTCCATAGGTCAGAAATGGTTCTATATAGCACCGATGAACTGTCTATCTCATTTTTATTGACATAGATTTGTTGCATAAGATATTTTTCATTTTCTGAAATGCTATTTTGGCCTGAGCTATTCTGCTTTTTACTTCTGTGTTGCATCTCCCATCTGATGTTATTATTGTGCCCAAGTATTTGAAACGTTGCACTTGTTTCAGATTTGTCTTGTTTATTGGTTATTGGTTATTGGTTATGGAAGGCCTCGGTATCACTGCAAACGAATCAAAATCCATAATTGCTCAACCGCCAGTGGAATCATTCGAATTACTAACTCATCTCTCAAACAAAGAAAGGTAACTGTAGCAGTCTCAGCACACGCCAAAAGACATAAGACGAAACCGAGCAGAAAGTGAACACAGTCAACTGTTCCCTATCATACGATATCATCCTTCATCGTAAACAATTGGGACATCGAAACATGATCAAAACGGATGAATCACACAGCTCACAGTGTGCACAGAGCACTTAACTCAGTAGCTCCTGCAACAAGGCGGACTTGTAATGTGAGGAAACTGCAACAAGGAACACCCTTCAGACATAGCCTTCAATGGTTCCTGCCGCGTATCCACCATATACCAAGGAAGTTCACGTTATCCCGAAAATGATGATCGTCATATTGAGAACACAAAATATATAGCGCTTGATGATGATAGGACATTGTTCCGAACATATAAACAGAACCGAACATATAAACACACAGGTGTCGTTAAATTATTCCCGTCACACATCAAACAACAGACCGTACGGTTAGCGTAAAACGAACGAAACACGGTGCAAATTCCCAAAGAGGAAAATCTTCGGTCGACTTGAAGGAGTAATCCATTAATGCGTTTCAGCATGTAAATAACTTGAGTCAAAAATCCCAACGTCGGCTATTGAAAATTTGAACAGCACTCACTGTGACGTTAACCGCATGTCAATACTAGACGTGAAGGTCGCCGTTACAATACTTGACTTGTCAAAAAGAAACATTGCTGTATGTACTCGCCGGTGCAGATTTGTCCACTTCGTCGCGCAGATTTGCTAAGTAGAACATCATTTTGATTTCAACACAGAAAATTGCAATCAGAGAGCTGAAATTAATCAAACCCCAGATGCATTGTCTGCAGCGATCGAGAGAACGTCAAACGTTCCACCATTTTGAAATGGAAGTTTGTCTCGTTTATTTTTATGCTGCAAGATGGTGGTGAGTGTTTCTTCAATTTAACAATTACTTCTGTTTTCTTACTATTCAGATGAATATAAAGTGTAAGAAACAGCAAATCTAAAAATATTTTGCTGTCTATTCTAGACCATTTAGATTTTGTTTTCTAGTATAAGCCTATATGTAAACATATCTACTCCGCCTTGACATGACGTCACTGTAAAAAGTCTCATAATTTATAATTTCACTAACAAGACGAAAACATGTTACAGTGTAATATAAAGTTACAAAATGTTAACAATAAAGACAAATCTTCAACACATTTTGCTTTTCTTTATTCATTCAGGTGTCATCGCACAGCGGTTGGCGACCACGCTCGTTGTTTCGCTGACTATTAAATGCATCCATATTTCCCAAATGACAGTTGACATGTCAATCCGAGAGCGCACCCGCACTGACCGCGCGCTGGTCTACCAGGATTGCACTTCTCGCTGTGACGCTTTCGGGCTTTACAAACTCCAATGTCACCACCTTTGCTGCGAAACATAAATAAACAATTTATGACAGGATGACGTCATGGGACGCACCAAAATGGCAGCTTATTTATATTCGAGTGTTTTCAAGGGTTTGAACATAAATGTTTGTTCACAGTTCGTTAACCTTCGCTAAAGATAAAGTCGTTAATTCGATGGCTTCGTTTCAGACATTTTTGACGTTGGTAGCTAAGGACCTAACTTGTGCAAACCGATGGCATTGGCAAGGATCATTTTGAATCTACGAAGTGGGCTCATTGTGTGTTTAACTCAAACGCATGTGTGCTTTTTAACCAAAGACCTTTTTTTGGGGACTCAATGCAGATATCCCCGATGGAAGAATAAATTGTACTATTAGTCCCATAAATGATTCGCTTCCAGAGGTTTATGATGTAAACAAAGCAGCTTTGTCATTGCAAGTGAATAATGTCCACACCTATAATTGGTCAGGATTGTGTAGCAGCAGCAGCTTTATAGCGAACACAGAAAACATCACAGGATTGTGCTGTTCTGAAACAGCTATGCCATGCTACCCTAGAATTGCCTTTAATGGGATTACTGTGACCACAAACCACTCTCCATGTGTGTGCCACATATTTACACCCCAGAAAGAAATACTGAATATAACAACACCATGTGCCGTCTGTGATATTAATGACCACAGACCAGGAGCCCCCAGTATGATTGATACAACTGTTGCACCAAGCACTTCATCAGCAGAGCCATATTTATGGAATGTTAATCTGACATTGTTCTTGAATGATGTCCAAGTTAATGAGACATCAGAATCGTGTGGCAGCAGCTACAAGAAGGGAGCGGAGAACATCAAGTTCTGCTGCTATAAAGGAGACTTGCCTTGCTATCCCAGAATTCCTTAAATGGAATCACTGTAGTTGAAAACTTCTCCTCTTGTGTAAACTACACATTCACATCTAAGAGTGAATCAGTGAAGGTCACAAAATCATATTCTCTCTGTGGTTTTACTAACTACAGGTCATGTGGCTTCTGTTGGATTGGAAATGACAAATTACCACCACTGTGTGTCTATATGCTTGGAATTGGAGTCATCAATGACGGCCTAACATCATCAGGTGCTATGACGATCATCAATTTCGGGAGGACGTGAACTCCCATGGTATATGGTGGATAGGCGGTAGGAACCATTGAAGGCTATGTCTGAAAAGTGTTCCTTCTTGCAGTTTCCTCATATTCCAAGTCCGGCTTGTTGCAGGAGCTACTGAGTTAAGTGCTCTGTGCACACCGTGAGCTGTGTGTCTCATCCGTTTTGATCCTGCTTCGATATCCCGCTTGTTTACGATGAATGATGATATCGTATGACAGGGAACAGTTGGCTGTGTTCACTTTATGCGCGGTTTCGCCTTATGTCTTTTGGCGTGTGCTGAGACTGCTACGATGGGGACTACAGTTACCTTTCTTTGTTTGGGAGATGAGTTGGTAATTCGGATGATTCCACTGGCACGGGCGGTTGAGCAATTATGGATTTTAATTCGTTTGCTGTGATGCCGAGGCCTTCCATAACCAATAACCAATAACCAATAAATAAACAAGCACAAAACAGAGTAGAGAAACACGTCTACATTTGTACAAAATTATCAGCTAATTCCTGTTAACTATAATGTCCTTACTGGATACAAGAAATACAGTTTTAACACTTTGTGGCAGCTGGGCTAATAGGAAAGAAGAATGGATAAAGCAGAAGATAACAAAAAAATTAAAAGATTGATTTGTAAGGTAATCAATAGCAGAATGACGAACAAAAAGACATGATGGATAGATAGATGTATGAACAACAGCGCACAAATTTGACTTCCAAATATTTCACCTCTAGCCTTTCCTTAATGGTATTTGAAACAAATACGACACTGGTGTCCTGCTGACCACATTACCCACCACCCCAATAACACTCTTTGGGCGTGGCTTTTTTTTTCTTTTAAATTGGTACCTGAATTTTTTTTTTTCTGGAAAAGTAGAGGGACATAATGTTGACCAAATCACACATAAAAATAGCTGCGATAGGTCAGTGGTTAGTGAACTGGACTACAAAGGACAAGGGGTAGGGTTCGATCCCAATCGATGGCTTCCGGGTTCACCCATCCTTAAATTGGTACAGGATTTTTTTCTGGGAAAGTAAAGCGGCACGGTCGTAATACCGACCACATTACCGACAATCATGTGCTGAAGGTCTGTAAGATTTATGATCACTAACACAATATTCCCTTTACGCCACTTGGCGTGACGGGACTCTTTACTTTTTACTTTACACATACAAATATGGGCAATATTACATCTTACAGCATGAGGGCATAGAGTTCGGGAGAGAATGGGTGCTGTGAGTGTGCAGTATGTCCTTTCTCGATGGCATCACACTGGACAGAGAATGGGTGCTGTGGGTGTGCAGTATGTCATTTCTCGATGGCATCACACTGGACAGAGAATAGGTGCTGTGAGTGTGCAGTATATCATTTCTCGATGTCATCACACTGGACAGAGAATGTAGGCAACAAAACCCCTTGGTTGTTGAGGCAGAAGTGCAGGCCTTGATTTTCGAGAACTTTTCTGCGAGTGGTCCAATCCTTTACACAGATCGATTTGTTATTCAGCACAAACAATGATTGTATTGGAGGTAAGACTGTGGAGGAAGACAGTGGGGCTTTCTCGTTGACTACAAGTAGTTTGACCATGGAAATTATGGCTGTCACTAAAGCATATTAGAATGGCTTGAGGCAGACTGATACACACGTGTGTTCCCTCACTGACTTAATAAACATGTTCAAAAAGATTGCAACTGGCTGGGCACGACGGTGGTAGCTGGAGTCCCTGAGGCGATGATGTAATTAAATTCTGCTTTAATTGTGTGCGTGACACGCTGGTGTGATAGATAATGAACGTGCTGGCTGACTTACTAGTTTGGATTATGTTGAGTGTGGTAGACAATGGACCGCGATGACATTATGAATGTCCACAGAGACGATAGACGAAAAAAAAAAGAATTAAAAAGTATCCTGAATTTGTAACCATGAACACAGTAAACAAGTGCCCCCGTCACGCCAAATGGCGTATAGGGAATATGGTGTTGGAGACCATAAATTTTACAGACCTTCAGTTCATGATGTTTGGAGTAATGTGGTCGGTATTACGCCCATGCCGCTTTACTTTCCCAGAAAAAAATCCGGTACCCATTTAAGGTAAACCATGAACATACTGCACAAATATCATGTCAAGGTGGGAGATGCCAGAAGAGTGCGCTAGGCTGGAATATAGATAAGACTTGTCAACCAAAGGCTTGTCAGTTTTACATTTTCCATGACTGGTCATTGTATGTCCAACGTAGTTGAATCTCTGAACTGTCTCCAGGTCTATTCCATCACCTTTGATATCAAAACCTACAACTGGATATCAAAATGGAAGGAATCACAACTATCTTGGACATACTATAACCAGTGATGGAAAATGTAAAACTGAAATAAACAAAAGAAAAGCAATGGCAAAAGTAATTTTAATGCCATGAAAAGTATACTAACATCAAAACAAATAACACCAGGGCTATAACTAAGAATAGCGAAATGTTATATCTTGTCAATATTCCTATATGGTGCAGAAACATGGACATTAGACAAGTAAACAGAAAACTGAAGTATTTGAAATGTGGATTTATAGAAGATTAGAAAGAAATTTGGTGAAAAAAGGCAAACAAACTCTAAAAGCAACTAAAAATGAAAAGAGATCTGTTAAACACAATTCAAACAAGACAATTGAGATTTTTGGGGCATGTTAAAAGACACGGCAGCCAACTAGAAGTAAATTTGAAAGGGAAAATGTCATAGTCTGACTTGTCCAACTTTTAATGTTACTCGACCATGTTAGTCTTGGTCTGCGTCTGCCTCTTTTACGTTGCATTTCCCCTTCCAAGATTACTTTTAGTAGGCTGTTGTGTCTTTTAACATGCCCCCAAAATCGCATTTGTCGTGTTTGAATTGTATTTAGTAGTTCTCTTTCTAATTTTAGTTGTTCTAGACTTTGTTTTCTTTTATTTTCGCCCAATTCTTTCTAATCTTCCTTAAATCCACATTTCAAAGAATTCTTTTCTTTTCTTTTCATTCAATCAAATTCTACCTATTCTTCTATATATCCACATTTCAAAGGCTTCAATTTTTCGTTTTGTTTTCTTGTCTAATGTCCATGTTTCTACACTATACAGGCATATTGAGAAGATGTAATATTTTGCTATTCTTAGTTTTAGCTCTGGTGTTATTTATTTTGATGTTAGTATGTTCTTCATGACATTAAAATTACTTTTTACCATTCCTATTCTTTTGTTTATTTCAGTTGTACATTTCCCATCACAACTTATAGTATGCTCAAGACAGTTGTAGTTCTGAACTGTCTCCAGGTCTATTCTTTCAAATTTGATATTTATTTGTAGGTTTAGAGTATTTTCATTGTTTATGATTATAGTTTTAGTCTTTTTTATATTCATATCTAATCTATATTTTTGTTTGTCATGTTTATTTCATTAAGTAATTGTTGTAGGTCTTTAGGATTTTCTGCTAGTAGTACAGTACCATCAGCATATCATAGGATATTGATTATCTTTCCATTAATTTGTAGGCCTGGCATCTCTGTGATGTTTTAATTAATACCTTTAAATAAACGAAGCATTTTCATACCAACTTTGTGCTATGAAAGTCAAACATGGATCCTTTCTAAATCACATCTAAGAAAGATCAATACTTGTGAGATGTGATGCTTGAGAAAAGTAACAAACAAAACAAGAAGAGATTGAATACCAAATGAAACCATAAGAAAATGGTGAAAATAAAACCCTGCCAAGAATATATAGATCAACAACAACTTAAATGGTTGGGCCACCTGGTCAGAATGAATCCTCACTAATCACCATCAAGGGCGTTCTGGAGAATGCATGGAAAAAGTCCAAGAGGAAGACCTAGAAGAAGATGGATAGATGCAGTAATAGGGTGCCTCGATAGCCTAGTTGGGAAAACCACCCGACTGGACTACCGACGTTCGGACAACCTGTGTTCGATTCCCGCTGGGAGCAGTGTGAATTGTACTCGTGATTGGAAAAAAAATACCCCCACGGTCGACCTAGCCGTTGACAGCAATGGGTGCCAGGGTATTAGCCAGGGACGGTGAGGAATGTCGCCTCGCATCTGAGTTTCGATGATTGAGGCGACACTATACAGAAATCTCCGAACATTTCTGGATAGGCGGCCGAGCACATATGGGTGGAAACTCGCGTGCTAAGACGCCGGTTCAATCCTCGTACTTTACCTTAGATGCAGTGATAGAGACATGGAGCAACAAAGGAAAATCATTAATTCAGACATCACGAGTAGCTCAAGAACGACAAATGATATAAACCACGACACTTTCGCGGTATCAGTGAAAAGAGAAAAAAGAAAGAAGAATGAACGAAATAAGTGCTGACATTATTTAATTAACTCAAATAAGTGATGACATGAAATTAAACCAAATAAGTCTTTTTCCTCTTATTTTTCACTTCCTCTACTACCCGTTGGGGTGTCGAGGTAGATACAAAGTTCCGGTTTTCGACCTTCTCGCAGCTTCACCGCTGTCAATTAATGTTGTTGTAGCACTTCTTTGCGTTGTCTATCCATCTTACTCTGGGTCTGCCTTTTGCTCTTCTCCATTATCCTATATTATTACATGTTTGTATGGTAAGAAATCATATGACATTCCTCTAGATGGACAAACTAATTTGTCGTTTCTATATGTAACTTAGGATTGGTTCAATAATTAAACTATCTTTCATAATATCATTTCTGATTCTGTCTTTTCTAGTCCCTCCAAGTGCTTTTCTCAGACATTTTATCTCTGTGGTGACAAGATCTAATATCACATCAATGATAACATGAAATCATGAACCAAATAAGTGATGACATGAAATTAAACCAAATAAATGACGATTATATTAAATTGACCTCATATATTCTCTGACGTTATCCACTTGAAATAAGCAAACTTTGGCAGTCACAAATTAAATCCCTAAATGTGATGCACTCTGTAGTACATAGGATAGTAACATAACAAAGGTAAACATTACTAACTGAGGTCTCCAGTTGAAGACACAGCATTCACCATCATCACACCATCTGTCGTTGTGGCATACGCGATTCAGTACACCAAACGTGCAACAAGTAAGAGAAGCCAACATTAGCACACACATATAGTACACGCATTTCTCCGACATTGCATCAGTCTCTGGATTTGACTGTCACAAAAAAGCTTTGAAGAAACACGTAAACTCTCTCTGCAATAACAGATTTTTATTTATCGCAGATTTTATAGGTTTGTTATAAATTACGTGGTACTATAAAACGCGAAATACCCATGAACAGGGGCGTGGCGTAGAGATAAACGAATTAAACACCGGCCAATGCTAATGTTGGGCACACAAACAAATTTATGAAATATTTATCTACAAAATATTTACAGATTTGTAGGTATTCTTGTCTCTGTATTTTATTCATCATCATCAAGTACCGGGCCTGCTGGTGTAGGTGATCATGTCTCTCCACAACTTTCGATCTCGACAGTTATTTTTCTATTATTGTGGCGATTCATGATTGTACAAAGAATTTACGACGGTGGATTTCTATTGCCTTCCGTCGGTTTGTTTACGGTTGGCTCCGCTAGCATTTGACTAAAAAGTCTCACCCACAAGGCAGTGGGGTTGTTTTACTTCGGAGTACCCTCCCTTAGCCTATTACTCTCCCTGAGCTTACCTGCAAGGGAGCAGGGCAGCCACAGTACCTGGAACGTACATTCCTCATTAGACATGATGGTTTCAAGACAGAACACAAAACTCCGCAGAACGAGGTAATTGCAGAAGTTTCGTTAATACAATCTCAATGATGGAAGGAATTTTTGTTAGATTTTGAAGTGAAGACAATAACCATCTTGAATCTGTTATTTGCTGTCGAATGTTCCCTCGCTGCAAGCTCAGACGGAGCAATAAACAAGCACAGATTTGACAGTCTGTGGTGGTCATGATCAACATTAATTAGATCGTGTTCCAGTCTGACATAAAAGGGCGGTAACTGGGAGCAGATATCAAAGTCATTTAGGATCGCGTTCTTGTAGTTGACAACATCACTACCTATCCAGAGAAACAAACATCGATTCTGTGCTCAATGACAGAATCTCATAGCCAGTAATGCATTATTTGGATCACAGCTATACATGAAACAGAAAGAGAAACAAACATCGATTCTGTGCACAACGACATAATCTCATAGCCAGTAATGCATTATTTGGATCACAGCTCTACAGTGCATGAAACAGAAAGAGAAATAACCAATACAGCAAAGATAAAACAGAAAAGGAAACAAATTTGTTACGAAAATGAGTCAGAATTAGAAACAAAAACGATACAACACTGAAAAATTAAGGGAAACAGCCATACCTCAAAACTGAAGGTCTATGAGATCATTTACCACCAACCTGCCTTATATCAGAGAAACATGGACAGTGTAGAGCAGTCTTGTCCCCATAAAATCATATTCACATCAACTCTCAACTCAGGTTACTTAGAATAAATAAAACGATAAAGTACCAGACATCGAATTCTCACAAAAACCAAAGCTCGAAGGTTTCCATCAATAGATCCATGTGCACACACAAGAGACCCAAGCGAGGTTAGTGATCTCTTGTACGTTTAGTCCACGTATCCCACAGTTCCGAGCTGAGCATAGGTAGGCGACGCTGGTGGCCCGGACAAAGGATTCTCACGCTCTCTTAAATAACAATTTCAATATCGATACTACTTTCTGAGAATGACTTGCTCAGAACCGCCAACTATGGCGCAGCAACACCACTACAGGTATCAACGTCGCAGACAAACATTGAATTGTGAATGAACTAAGAGCAAGAATAGTGTTCGTTCACAGCTGTATCGATTGTCCTTACTTATTTTTGGTTTAGTTCATGGCCAAACAGTTTAACATGTCTCTTTGTATATTCCACTGTGGGCTTCCACCTCTTCTGTGAACACATTTAGACGTCAATGTTGAATACGTTCAAAGAAAGTGTTTGTCAGTTCAAGGTTGATGACATCCCCATACAACTTATCCGGGTATAGAGGTCTTCTTCTTCTACTACATTTTTAGCTCCCAGTGGAGCATAGGTCTTCAACAAACACTTTCCAAATCGTTCTGTTTTTTGTCATTCTTTTAAGATCATTCCATGTCTTCACCATCATCTTCGTCTCTGCTTCAATCTGTCTTCTCCAAGAATTCCTTGATCTTCCTCTTTGTCCTTTCCCCTGGGGATTCCAAAAAAGGGCCTGTTGTGTAATACTCTCAGTTGGCTTCCGTAGTGTGTGTCCTATCCATCGCCATCGTCTTCGCTGTATCTCTTTATCCACTGGTGTTTGACTGGTACATTTCCATAATTCTATGTTAGTGATTTTGTCCTGCCATTTCCATCCTTTGGGTGTAGAGGTGATGACAACAAAAGCGTGCTCTGTTCATCATATGCTGGTCATGATTATAGCAGATGTTTCATCCTTGTCACACCTGTGCCATAGCCACATAGCCTTAAAGTGCTGAAAAGGTTAATTATGACTGCTCTGCCAAGTCAATCGCAGTTTCCACTTCAGAGAGTGTGCATCACCTTTTCGTCCGTTGTTTGCTGCATGTATTAGGGTAATTGGGATTTTATGGGCGCAGCCTTTGTTGTGTTTGCTACGTCACCACAATGGCTGATTGTATATCCCTAAAACGGCCGTACGCTAATAGTGAAAGCCGAATGGAGATCGCTGTTGTTTGATGTGCTACGAGGATAGTCTGATGACTAACTGTATTTCATATGTTCGGATTTGGAGTCAATGTGATGTCCTAGCATCATCAATATACATATTTTGTTATATGACGATCATCATTTTCAGCAGGACGTGAACTTCCGGTCAATATGGTCGATAGGCGGGAGGAACCATTAAAGGCTATGTCTGAAAGGTGTTCCTTGTTGCAGTTTCCTCATATTCCAAGTTCGGCTTGTTGCAGGAGCTACTGAGTTAAGTGCTCTGTGCACACTGTGAACTGTGCGTTTCATCTGTTTTTAGTGTGTTTAGACATTCCGAGTGTTTACGATGAATGATGATATCGTATGACGGAGAACAGATGGCTGTGTTCACTTTCTGTGCGGTTTTGCCTTATATCTTTTGGCGTGTCCTGAGACTGCTATGATGCGGACTATAGCTACCTTTCTTTGTTTGGGTGATGAGATAGTAATTCGGATGATTCCACTCGCACGAGCGGTTGAGCAATTATGGATTTTAATTCGTTTGCAGTGATACAGGGGACTTCCATAACCATAACCTTAACCTTAACTTTTCGCCTTTTTCTCTTGCTTTGATGGTGCAGATGTACAAATTTCAGTTACCTTGTTTGAATTGTTGTTGTTGTTGTTGCGTTCGTCAGCTTTCAACTCTGACGAAGTCCCTAGAGACGAGGAACTGAATTATGCGTGTTAATCCATTTTTTCCTTGACAGCCGTGTACACAGGAGTCCCTCGCGACTATGACATTAAACGTGTGGGTCATCTAGGTACAAAACACAGTGCAACGAGATTCGCTATACAAACGAATAAGAATTAATGTATCTATTTTTGCTTGTTACCCCTACAGAGAGAAGATAAAAAAATATCAAATATACAAAATATTAAATACAATGCGGAGGCTGTTAGTATCATCATCATTGTGTGCAATACCGGTTGGCGTAGGCATTCATGTTCTTCCACAATCTTCTATCTACCGTGCATCGTATCAGGTCTGTTATTGACTGTTTTCCATGCCATGACACCAAGCTATCTAGTATTTTCTCTCTTTGTCGATCTCTCTTTCCTTTTATTTTGCCAGATGTAACCAAGTATTCCAACGTTCCTCTACTCATGATGTGCACGAAAAATGTTGATTGTTTCTTTCTGATGTTTTTATGAGTTCCCTTTTTGTGTTGGCCTCTTTGAGAATTTCCTCATTGCTCTTTTTAGCTGTCCAGGGAACTTTCAACATTTTTCTGAGAAATCTCATCTCTGTGGCCTCTAATCGTCTTTTCAGTCTTGCAGTATAGCTGAAGGAAAAAATAAACATAAAATGATTTATTGAGCTGCTATATTAACAGAAAGACAAGAAAATCTACTACAACGTTTCGGCAAAAGTCTTCATCAGGAACATCAAACAAACTACACAAATTAAGCGAATTTAATTAAATTATATTCAGTAAACACAACTCTAAAGAAATAGTGAGAACCGAGTGTACTCCCCTAGGTACCCATTACAAGCACGCATTCATATTACGAGGCTATTAAAAAGAGAGCCACCTTTACGGCGTTATCCCACTAATGGGGTCTGCAGAAGGACATACGAACTGGATAATAAAGGGTCGTTTGTCCTGAGCAGTCGCCACGAGGTTTTTGTGTCTGAGTTTTTATTTCACCCGCGATAGAAAAAACGTTTGACTCTACCTGGATTCGACCCCGTCTTCTTCTGGATTGAAGAAATACGAGTTATCGAAACGCGAAAGTAAGATGGCCGACAAAACGAGAACATATCACAACAGACGAGTTATCGAAACGCGAAAGTAAGATGGCCGACAAAACGAGAACATATCGCAACAGACGAGTTATCGAAACGCGAAAGTAAGATGGCCGACAAAACGAGAACATATCACAACAGACGAGTTATCGAAACGTGAAAGTAAGATGGCCGACAAAACGAGAACATATCACAACAGACGAGTTATCGAAACGTGAAAGTAAGATGGCCGACAAAACGAGAACATATCACAACAGACGAGTTATCGAAACGTGAAAGTAAGATGGCCGACAAAACGAGAACATATCGCAACGAAATATTCAATTTGTAAAGGCCAACAAAAAACGACAAAATTCATAAAATACGTTTTTATTCATTCCGTCATGTAATTTTACATGCAATCGACCGAGATCAGTGAATCTGATAAAAGCACATGCTGGTTTGAGTCCCACGTATTGGGACACAATTCATTTCGTCGTCACAGCCACATTGACCTGCTTTTGGTACATCAGAACACTCTTTGCCTACATTAAGTTTAGGCTTACAGACGCCCAAGAAACCATTTTCCTGAAAAATAAACAATACACAAACACATGTCAGAATAGAAAACACGTGCTAATTTAAATAAATTATTAATCCTTTCATTTCTAACTTCCGGTTGGTGGCAGGCCACGATGGCAGACTTGTCAAATCATATTTAGGAATGGTGGAATTTTTTTGATGCATTGTGGTTTCAACTGATTCTCTCTGGTGTCGATTTTCTTTGGCCGAGATAGCGGTGGTTCAGTAGTACTTACCTGACCACGAAGTCAGCACTGTTTATAGTTCCAGTGCACGGTGATTATTCAGGTGAGGACAGTTGATTGAAGTGTGAACGGACCAATCTTTTTGCTCTTGGATGGAATGTGTGGTATGTCTTTGAACAGGTTTTGAACCCGGGCCCTCTCTTTCCTTAGGTCGACACCGAACTTCCAGACTTCCCAGCCTATCCCAAATAAATTTATAAATCTCCAACGGAAAAAAAGTTGGTAAATGATTGTTAACAAACAGATTCACACCGCAATAGATTTTTTTAAAAAAAGTCATATCAGAAAATATTCATTATTTGTACAACAGCTGTTATTATAACCGAGTGTTCGGGTCGTCAGTTTAAAAACATGACACTAGTGCATCAATGTCAATTAAATCATTTGTCTCTTTCAGAATATTAAACAATAATCGTACATGAGTGTTAAATTCTGAAACTGGCTACGACTTTATTCAGACATGATTCAAAGAGTTTGAGATTGAATAAGGCCAATTGTTCTGCCTTATTGGATCGTTGACACAGCTAATACGCCTGTCTGTTATGAAGACGCTCTATCGAGAATTACAATGCTATAAGTCTCAAATTATGTTGTTATATTAGCTGTAGTTGGTATCAGTAGCCTCCGTCAGTAATAGTTGACTATAGCACCTTCCGTTAGTAATAGTTGACTATAGCACCTTCCATCAGTAATAGTTGACTATAGCACCTTCCGTTAATAATAGTTGACTATAGCAGCTTCCATCAGTAATAGTTGACTATAGCACCTTCCGTTAGAAATAGTTGACTATAGCACCTTCCATCAGTAATAGTTCACTATAGCATCTTCCATCAGTAATAATTGACTATAGCAGCTTCCATCAGTAATAGTTGACTATAGAACCTTCCATCAGTAATAGTTGACTATATCACCTTCCATCATCAGTAATAGTTCACTATAGCATCTTCCATCAGTAATAATTGACTATAGCACCTTCCATCAGTAATAGTTGACTATAGAACCTTCCATCAGTAATAGTTGACTATAGCACCTTCCATCAGTAATAGTTGACTATAGAACCTTCCATCAGTAATAGTTGACTATAGCACCTTGCATCAGTAATAGTTGACTATAGCACCTTCCGTTAGTAATAGTTGACTATAGCAGCTTCCATCAGTAATAGTTGACTATAGCAGCTTCCGTCAGTAATAGTTGACTATAGCAGCTTCCATCAGTAATAGTTCACTATAGCACCTTCCATCAGTAATAATTGACTATAGCACCTTCCATCAGTAATAGTTGACTATAGCACCTTCCATCAGTAATAGTTCACTATAGCAGCTTCCATCAGTAATAGTTGACTATAGCACCTTCCATCAGTAATAGTTGACTATAGCACCTTCCGTTAGTAATAGTTGACTATAGCAGCTTCCATCAGTAATAGTTTACTATAGCAGCTTCCATCAGTAATAGTTGACTATAGCAGCTTCCATCAGTAATAGTTGACTATAGCAGCTTCTATCAGTAATAGTTGACTATAGCAGCTTCCATCAGTAATAGTTGACTATAGCAGCTTCCATCAGTAATAGTTGACTATAGCACCTTCCGTTAGTAATAGTTGACTACAGCAGCTTCCGTCAGTAATAGTTGAATATAGTAACCTCCGTCAGTCATAGTTGACTATAGTAATCTCCGTCAGTCATAGTTGACTATAGTAATCTCCTTCAGTCATAGTTGACTATAGTAATCTCGTTCAGTCATAGTTGACTATAGTAATCTCCGTCAGTCATAGGTGACTATAGTAATCTCCGTCAGTCATAGTTGACTATAGTAATCTCCTTCAGTCATAGTTGACAATAGTAATCTCCGTCAGTCATAGTTGACTATAGTAATCTCATGCGGTCATAGATGACTATAGTAATCTCCGTCAGTCACAGTTGACTATAGTAATCTCCGTCCCACATAGTTGACTATAGTAATCTACGTCAGTCATAGTTGACTATTGTAATCTCCGGCAGTCATAGTTGACTATAGTAATCCCCTTCAGTCATAGTTGACTATAGTAATCTCCGACAGTCATAGTTGACTATAATAATCTCCTTCGGTCACAGTTGACTATACTAATCTCCTTCAGTCATAGTTGACTATAGTAACCTCCTTCAGTCATAGTTGACTATAGTAATCTCCTTCAGTCATAGTTGACTATAGTAATCTCCGACAGTCATAGTTGACTATAGTAACCTTCTTCAGTCATAGTTGACTATAGTAATCTCCTTCAGTCATAGTTGACTATAGTAACCTCCTTCATTCATAGTTGACTATAGTAATCTCCTTCAGTCATAGTTGACTATAGTAACCTCCTTCAGTCATAGTTGACTATAGTAATCTCCTTCAGTCATAGTTGTCTATAGTAACCTCCTTCAGTCATAGTTGACTATAGTAACCTCCTTCAGTCATAGTTGACAATAGTAACCTCCTTCAGTCATAGTTGACTATAGTAACCTCCTTCAGTCGTAGTTGACTATAGTAATCTCCTTCAGTCATAGTTGACTATAGTAATCTCCGTCAGCAATAGTTGACTATAGTAATCTCCGTCAGTCATAGTTGACTATAGTAATCTCCGTCAGTCATAGTTGACTATAGTAACCTCGATCAGTCATAGTAGACTATTGTAATCTCCTTCAGTCATAGTTGACTATAGTAATCTCCTTCAGTCATAGTTGACTATATTAATCTCCTTCAGTCATAGTTGACTATAGTAGCCTCCTTCAGTGATAGTTGACTATAGTAGTTTCCTTCAGTCATAGTTGACTTTAGTAGCCTCCTTCAGTCATAGTTGACTAAGGATATTGCAGCCCACCTAGAAATGTTTTTATTTCTTCTCTTTCGTTGTGTATTATCATTTTTTCATGAATCCACTTCTTGTTGGAGTTGAAGCTTAAGAGTTGGTTTCCAAAGATTGCGGTCTGCAATTATTTATTCCCGGGCTGTAGGATTCATGTTCAGAGTCTTCATGTCACGTTACTTCATCACTAAGTACCAGGCCTCCTGGCGTACCTGATCATGTCTCTCCTGAACTTTCGATCTCGACAGTTATTTATCATTTCTGTTGTTGACTTTCTGCCAAGCCATTCTCTTAAAGCTGTCTGGTATCTCTTCTCTTTGCTTTCCTCTATCTCTTCGTCCCGCAATTTTCCCAGTTGTTACAATATATTCCAGCTGTTCTCTGTACGACATGTCATGATTATACAAAGAAGTTACGACAGTGGTTTTGTTGCCTTCCGTCGGTTTGTTTACGGTTGACTCCGCTAGCCTTTGACTAGAAAGTCTTACCCACAAGGCAGTGGGGTTGTTTTACTTCGGAGTACCCTCCCTAAGCCTTATACTCTCCCGAGCTTATCTGCAAGGCAGCAGGGCAATGTCACGTTTACACACGTCCATAAATCACATTTTTGGGCGCCTCCTAGTTCTTTTGCAATCTACCAGTTGTCTATGAAGTATATCCTTTGGTGTGCTGCCATCTTCCATCTTGCTATAGTTATGTGCTTATTTATTTGTCTATATGTTTTTCTTTTCATTCAAATATCTGTGTACAATCTCTCAATTTCTTGACTAAACCAAACGTTGAGACAAGTTTCACATAGATAATCCAGCACAATCAGGCAGAGAGAAACACTTAAATTAACAGTTAATATTTCTCTGTACAGTCAACTAGGTGACGATGGGTTAACGCCTTTACCTCTAAAGCTTCCCAGCAATAGCAAAGCTCAAGATTGAGTCAACGAACATTATCATTATCATCATCATCATGTGCCATGCCGTTTGGAGTAGGCGATCATGTCCTTCCAAAATCTTTTATCTACAGTGCATCGTATCAGTTCTGTTGTTGACTGTTTTCCATGCCATTACACCAAGCTATCCAGCATTCTCTCTTTGTTGTCCACGACCTCTCTTTCCTTTTATTTTGCCTGTTATAACCAAGTATTTCAACTTTCCTTTTCTCATTATGTGCTCGAAAAATGTTGATTGTTTCTTTCTGATGTTTTTTTTTTTAGGAGCTGCCTTTTAGTGTTGGCCTCTTTAAGAACCTCCTCATTGATCTTTTTAGCTGTCCATGAAACTTCCAACATTCTTCTGAGAAATCCCATCTCTGTTGCCTCTAATCGTCTTTTCATTTGTTTGTCTACTGTCCATGATTCGCTTCCATAGTTCAAAACTGATTCTATATAGCACCGATAAACTCTCTTTCTCATTTCTATTGATATAGATTTGTTGCATAAGATATTTTTTCACTTTCTAAAATGCTATTTTGGCCTGAGCTATTCTGCTTTTTATTTCTGTGGTGCATCTCCCATCTGATGTTATTATTGTGCACAAGTACTTGACATGTTACACATTGGTTCAGATTTATCCTGTTTTTTTTTTTGTGCTGCATGATGCTGATGATTGTTTCTTTGATATGACCATTACTTCTGTTTTCTTACTATTCAAACTCAGACCTTTCTTGTTGCTTTCTTTTACTATTATGCTTATCATTTCTTGTTGTTCATTATCTGTCTCTGCTATTAAAACTGTGTCATCCGCATATCACAAGTTATTTATTTTGTGACCGTTGGCTTCAATTCCATTTTTGTCTACTATTGATCTCATAATATGTTCGTTGTAAAGTAAAAACAAATCCGGCGACAGAACGCAGCCTTGTCTGACTCATTGTTTTATATATTGGAATTGTCCTGTTTGGTTGCTAATTTGTATAGCTGCTGTTTGTTGCAAGTACATGATTTGTATGATTCGCAGCGAACAAGAAGACTGATTAAAAGTGTGAGTAACAAGCGAGCTACGGTAGAAGTAAACAAGCATACTTTGTGGCTAATTGCTAGACAGACTGAGGATACATGGAGTGTAGTGAGGCTGTTTCTTCCAATGAGTAATTAGTCCTTACGTTAATGACGTAGAGAATGGTATTGTGTCACGTGATAATCGTTCCAACCAATAGGCGATTCTCATCTGACAGCTCATCAAGATTGTGGGAGTGGCTAAGAATTTAGTGCACTGATTCTTCCTTTTTCTTCTTTCCTTCCTCACCTACATTTCGTAGTCGAGGGGAGATATAATTTGCAGTGGTTTGCTCTTCTGTTGGCTTCTCCTTTTGTTATGTTTCCTAGTGTTTTTAATATTCCATCGATCCATCTTTTTCCTGGTCGTCCTTGAACTTGATGCAACATTTATTAAAGACTTGTTACCTTGTCCTTTGATCTTTCTTTCTTATCATGTGACCAAATATATTTTTTTAATTTGTTGTTTCTCTATGAATTCAATGGCGAAAATTACTCTCGCCTTTTTTTCTCCCTTCTTCATTTCTTCTCTTCTCTCTCATGCATCTCTTATCGCTCAGACATCTCTTATCTCTCAGACGTCTCTTATCTCTCATACATCTCTTATCTCTCATACATCTCTTATATCTCATACATCTCTGATCTCCCAGACATCTTTAATCTCTCATACATCTCTTATCTCTCAGACGTCTCTTATCTCTCAGACATCTCTTATCTCTCATACATCTCTTATCTCTCAGACGTCTCTTATCTCTCATACATCTCTTATCTCTCAGACGTCTCTTATCTCTCATACATCTCTTATTTCTCATACATCTCTTATATCTCATACATCTCTGATCTCCCAGACATCTTTAATCTCTCATACATCTCTTATCTCTCATACATCTCTTATATCTCCTACATCTCTGATCTCCCAGACATCTCTTATCTCTCATACATCTCTTATCTCTCAGACGTCTTTTATCTCTCAAACATCTCTTATCTCTCAGACGTCTCTTATCTCTCATACATCTCTTATCTCAAATACATCTCTTATATCTCAGACATCTCTTATATCTCATACATCTCTGATCTCCCAGACATCTTTAATCT
This sequence comes from Megaustenia siamemsis, assembly GCA_032433765.1. Classification (NCBI taxonomy): domain Eukaryota; kingdom Metazoa; phylum Mollusca; class Gastropoda; order Stylommatophora; family Ariophantidae; genus Megaustenia; species Megaustenia siamemsis. The sequence continues at coordinate 15,049,805 of JAVIAB010000160.1, read as the reverse complement.
CTCATACATCTCTTTTCTCTCAGACATCTCTTATCTCTCAGAGATCTCTTATCTCTCATACATCTCTTATCTCTCAGACGTCTCTTATCTCTTAGACATCTCTTATCTCTCATACATCTCTTATCTCTCAGACGTCTCTTATCTCTCAGACATCTCTTATCTCTCATACATCTCTTATCTCTCAGACGTCTCTTATCTCTCAGACATCTCTTATCTCTCATACATCTCTTATCTCTCATACATCTCTTATATCTCATACATCTCTTATCTCTCATACATCTTTAATCTCTCACACATCTCTTATCACTCATACATCTCTTATCTCTCAGAAATCTCTTATCTCTCATACATCTCTTATCTCTGATACATCTCTTATCTCTCATACATCTCTTATATCTCATACATCTCTGATCTCCCAGACATCTTTAATCTCTCATGCATCTCTTATCACTCATACATCTCTTATCTCTCATACATCTCTTATCTCTCAGACGTCTCTTATCTCTCAGACATCTCTTATCTCAAATACATCTCTTATCTCTCATACATCTCTTATCTCTCAGACGTCTCTTATCTCTCATACATCTCTTATCACTCATACATCTCTTATCTCTCATACATCTCTTATCTCTCAGACGTCTCTTATCTCTCATACATCTCTTATCACTCATACATCTCTTATCTCTCATACATCTCTTATCTCTCAGACATCTCTTATCTCTCAGACATCTCTTATCTCTCATACATCTCTTATCTCTCATACATCTCTGATCTCTCATACATCTCTTATCTCTCATACATCTCTGATCTCCCAGACATCTTTAATCTCTCATACATCTCTTATCTCTCAGACATCTCTTATCTCTCATACATCTCTTATCTCTCATACATCTCTTATCTCTCATACATCTCTTATCTCTCATACATCTCTGATCTCCCAGACATCTTTAATCTCTCATACATCTCTTATCTCTCAGACATCTCTTATCTCTCAGACATCTCTTATCTCTCAGACATCTCTTATCTCTCAGACATCTCTTATCTCTCAGACATCTCTTATCTCTCATACATCTCTTATATCTCATACATCTCTGATCTCCCAGACATCTTTAATCTCTCAGACATCTCTTATCTCTCAGACGTCTCTTATCTCTCAGACATCTCTTATCTCTCATACATCTCTTATCTCTCAGACATCTCTTATCTCTCAGACATCTCTTATCTCTCAGACATCTCTTATCTCTCAGACATCTCTTATCTCTCAGACATCTCTTATCTCTCATACATCTCTTATATCTCATACATCTCTGATCTCCCAGACATCTTTAATCTCTCATACATCTCTTATCTCTCAGACATCTCTTATCACTCATACATCTCTTATCACTCATACATCTCTTATCTCTCAGACATCTCTTATCACTCATACATCTCTTACCTCTCAGACATCTCTTATATCTCTTACATCTCTTATCTCCCAGACATCGTTTATCTCTCCTGTCATTCGTCCAACACATTTCATTTGTTGTGGGTTGTATTATTATTATTGGGTCTAGAGTGCTTGTCTGGCATTGGTAACAAACCATTAGTAAGAAAATTGACTTGTAGAGTGCCAGTTTTTCCTCAAGTGTTTTATTTTTCCCCAGCAGTGATGACATTTGACCAATGACGTTATAAGCTTTGTTACATCTTGAGTCTATTTCTGCTGCTTATGAATTGTAGTTTGTCGCTAGACTTCCTAGAAATGTAAATCCTTCCACTTGTTTTAATTTGTCTGTCATTTAACCTTATGCTGATGTTCTGTTTCTCTTTTACGATGTTTATGACTTCTGTCTTATTGATGTTATCAGATTGTTGTTGTATTCATTACATACGCTGTTAAGTCTATTTAAGTGTTTCTCGTAGGTCTTTTGCTTTTCCATGTTTTAGTGCACGGATATCTGCGAAAATAGGCTCGTTAATGACTATGTATCTCCAGTGGGTTAGCTAACTTACAGATCTAGTCCGTTTAGGTAATAAACCATAGTGCATTACTCCTGATCTAACGTCGAAGTGGTCTGTGTAGCTTGTCACTGTTCAGCCTGTTGCAGCTGCTGCCGATGTAGAGACTTAACTTTACTTAGGTTAGTTAGATGTTGGCTCACTACGTAAGTTGTTTGTATGGCCCATAACTGTTTTCTGCGTTACTAGGTCAACTGATTTGTCTTGGTCTATGAAAGCGATGTAGATTATGATTTTTTTGGGTCTTTATTCTTGACCCCTCTTTCTTGGGTCAGATGTATGAGAGCTAGCTGTTTCAGGGTGATTACTGTGTCAGTACATCCTGCTATTTTTCAGGAAACCCAGCTAGGAAAAGCTGACATGTAGTTCTATAAGTTGTAAGAACTTTTTTTTCTAAAATTTAGACCTATAACTTTCCCACATAGTTGAGTAGGGAGATATCTCTGTATGTCAGTCGCGCTTGCTACTTTCTTCTGTATCGGTATGATTTTAGTCTTTTGCCAGTCTTCTTGAGTTTTCTGTTGTTGCCATACTGCGTTGAATATTTTGTACAGCCATGTATCTCTAGTTTCCCTTGCTGTGCTATTATTTTTTTACTGGAATGTTGTCTATTGTCCGGTTCTGACGTATGCATCAAAATGCACCAGGTTTACTTTTAAAAGTGTGCTACTGCAAGTGTAAAGTAATAACTAATTAGTTATTAAGAGATAGATAATTCCCTGGTTTTGCCATCACTAAAATCGTGAAGACTTGTAACAGAAGATCTCAAACACTTCCAACCATTACCAAAAGAAATGCTGTACATCAATATTTTGTTATTTCTAAGCATACATGCTTTCTTCAATAATTAATTACCATACAGAAAAAATATCGATTATACACTCGGGGAACATACTTACAGTAGACAAGTAATTCAGCGAAAAAATCAATATATGGAGATAACAAAACTTCTAATCCTTGCATAAAACAAGACATTGTCTGTAAACACTCCCAACAAAAAACATAAATAATAACATTGTTTCTCTTGTGTGTTATTGATATAATCGCATAAAAATCGTTTCAGATGTCTCCTCTTTCATGTATGCTTCCATATCACAGAGCACGCGGATATGAATGTGTAAAATAAATGTTTTTTTGCGTATTTTCTTATATTGTTCTCCAGCTTTCAGAATAATGTAGTTAAGAAAGGAATTAAGTAAAGTTTGATATATTGTGGTATAAGTGACATAAACATAACAAACGCAAACAGTACTAACCTAACTCCTGACTCATAGTAGGCACAGCAATAATGTGCAGGACAGTCCAACTGACTATCTTTACAAGGTATTTCCAACAAACCATATGTGCAGCAAACTACACAGCTAAGCAGCAATGTACACTTAATGTACGTCCTTCCCAACATTGCTGGTGTCTCTGGATTTGATTCTCAAGCTAGGAAGTCAGAGCAAGATGGTTACAGTCTCTTCTGCTACTGTCACAAGTACGACAAGTATTGTAACTTGCTCATCACTGTCTACGTGTGCTATTATAGATTACGTGCTGGTATTAACTGCACAAAAACAGATCGTTACAGTTTACACAGGGGCGTGAGGTATAAAGGAAAATGTACATCATCGGGCACCGATTAAGTTGGGCACCATAAAAACCATGCAACAGAAACAGGATCACCTCACTAAGTCAATGCATACTTGTTTCTTATCATTTCCTTATATAGATTACATAGATATATTTTATAGATTATATACTTATATAGATTTTATAGATTATATACTTCTATAGATTTTATAGATTATATACTTCTATAGATTTTATAGATTATATACTTCTATAGATTTTATAGATGATATAATTATATAGATTTTATAAATTATATACATATATAGATTTTATAGATTATATACTTGTATAGATTTTATAGATTATATACTTTTATAGATTTTATAGTTTATATACTTTTACCGATTATATAGATTACATACTTATATACATTATATACTTATACCATCATCGTAATCATCATCAAGTGTCAAGGCTGGTTGTGTAGGTGATCATGTCTCTCCACAACTTTCGACCTCGACAGTTATTTATCATTTCTGTTGTTGACCTTCTGCAAAGCCATTCTCTTAAGCTGTTGGTTTCTTTTCTCTTTGCTTCCTTCTATCTCGTCGTCCCGGAATTTTCCAGGTTGTTACAATATATTACAGCTGTTCCCTTCTCATTGCAAGGCCAAAAAAATGATAATTGTTTCTACCTAATATTGAAATTTAACTCTCTTTTTGCTTTGGCCTCATTCAGAACGTTTTCATTACTCTTCTTAGCTGTCCGTGGTGTTCTCAACATGCTTCGGTAAAACCACATTTCTACAGCCCCCAACGGTTTTCTTGTCTGTTGTCCCATTGTCCATGATTCACATCCATATTTTAAAACTGGCTCTACATAACATTTAAGAACTCTTTTTATTGTTTCTATTGTCAAAAATTGATTGCACAGTATCTTCCTCATTTAAAAAAAAAACTGCTTTTGCTTGAGCCATTCTGCATCTCACCTCTGTTGTACATCTACCATATAAGATTAACAATGTTGTCAGATATTTAAATTCATTTACCTGTTCTTTTTTCTTTCTTGTCTATAGCGGTGATATCTTTTTTCTTTGTTCTTGTCACTGCTTATGTCTTAAACTGAAGAATTAACAGGAAGAAAAACGCAATTTAAAAAAACTGGATGTTTTCAGATTAAAGGAAGGAGAAATGTTGTTTGAACAAGAAAGCATAAAGTAAACAAGGGAACGATGGACAGAATACATTAAATATCTTTATGATGATGAACGAACATGAGTAAATATTAAGGATAATGGAGAAGGAAAAGAAATACTCAAAGAAGAAGTGGAAGACGCCTTGCGCAATATGATAGCAGGAAAAGCTCCTGAGCCAGATAATATAACTAAACAAGAGATTGAAGCCATGGGTGATTTTGGAGTAGAAATAAAAACACAGATATGATGATGATGTCTACAACAACGATATATACGAGACCATCTACTAAAATCAATATTCATAACCCAACCAAAGGTATCTGGTGCCATTCAATCATCATCACACAATAAGCCTCATTAGTCACATGACTAAGATATTACTAAGAATCATCATGCGAAGAGTGCGAAACAAAATCACAACAGAAATTAGTGATGAACATTTCGGTTTTGCTGGAGTAAAGGAACGAGCAATGCCATTTATATCATAAGATCTTTAGTAGAAAGAGTCATAGAGGTGAAAACAGATCTATACCTATGTTTCATAGATTATTCCAAAGCCTTTGACAAAGTAAAGCACCAATAAATTATCAAAATTTTACAAGGCATAAACGTAGACAGCAAAGATCTAAGAATAATAAAGAACATGCACTGAACATCAAACAGCGGCCATAAAAACTAGGAATCAATTAGGCATGTTTCAACGAATAAAACAGGGTGTTTGTCAACGTTGTATGTTGACACCAGATTTGTTCAATATGTATAGTGAGATTATTTTAAGATCTATAAGAGGCATATAAATGTCTTCCACATGCGATGTCTCTGCAGGATAATGCACATCAAATGGCAGGACAAAATAACGAAGTTAACTTTCCTGCAACGTCCTAAGACCCAAACAATCATGTCGATGCTCAGGTGCCGAAGACTAAGATGGCAGGACACGTCCAGCGAATTAAAAAAAAACGCATACCAAAGGAAATATTATATGGTGAACTAATACACGGAAAAGGGAGCCGCGATAGCTCAGTGGTTAGTGAACTGGACTACAAAGGACAAGGGGTAGGGTTCGATCCCAACCGACGACTTCCGGGTTCACCCAGCCTTAAATGGGTACCGAATTTTTTTTCTGGGAAAGTAAAACGGCACGGGCGTAATACCGACCACATTACTCCAAAAATCATGTGTGCTGAAGGTCTTGTAAAATATAGGGTCATTAACACCATATTTCCCTATACGTCACTTGGCGTGACTGGGGTACTTTACTTTACTTTTACAATGCTAATGTTGGGCACACAAACACATTTATAAAAAAAAATTGTTCTTTAAAATAGTGAAAGACTTGTAGGTATTCTTGTCCCTGTATTTTGAATTTTTGTGATTACTTTTGGATTAACGTACTTCTATCTTGTCCCCATTAAACATGATGATCACAGGACAGCACACAAACTCCGCAGACCGGGGTAGTTGCAGAAGTTTCGTTAATACAATCTCAAGAATGGAAGGAATTTTTGTTAGATTTTGAAGAGAAGGCGATAACCATCTTGAATCTGTTATTTGCTGTCGAATGTCCCCTCGCTGCAAGCTCAGACGGAGCAGTAAACAAGCACAGATTTGACAATCTGTGATGGTCATGATCAACATTATTTAGATCGTGTTTCAGTCTGACATAAAAGGGCGGTAACTGGGACCAGATATCAAAGTCATTTAGGATCGTGTTATTCTAGTTGACAACATCACTACCTATCCAGAGAAACAAACATCGATTCTGTGCGCAACGACAGAATCTCATAGCCAGTAATGCATTATTTGGATCGCAGCTATACAGTGCATGAAACAGAAAGACAAACAACCATACCACGAAAATGAGTCAAGAAGAGAAACAAAAACGAGGCTCCAACACTGGAAAAAATAAACGAAAACAAAAACGATACCACAACACTTAAAAATTAAAGGGAAACAATCACACCTAAAAACTTAAGGTCTATGAGATCATTTCCACCACCCTGCCCTATGTCAGTAAAACATGGACAGTACAGCAGTAATGCCCCCAAAAATCATAGTCACATGAACTCTCAACTCAGGCTACTTAGAATAAAATGGTAGGATAAAGGACCAGACATCGAATTCTCACAAAAATCAATGTCCATGGTTTCCATTAATAGACCCATGAGCACACACAAGAGACCCAAGCGAGGTTAGTGATCTCTTGTACGTCTAGTCCACGCATCCCGCAGTTCCGAGCTGAGCATAGGCACGCGACGCTGGTGGCCCGGACAAAGGATTCTCACGCTCTCTTAAATAACAATTTCAATATCGATACTACTTTCTGAGAATGAGGAATAATAGAACAAAGAAGTATGTGTTAGCACTCGGAAAAATTGACAGACAAACAACAATAGAAAAAAACGAAGAACAATATATGGTCCGAAGTGGGATCGAACCCGTACTCAGTGGCACCGCGCCTTGCCACGAGAAGCCGAACGCTTGGCACACTGCCACGCAGCCAACTAAAAAATTGGCTATTGCAGCAGTGTCTTACACGATGACGTTCTCAATGACTATAGCATAGGGTAACGATCACAGACCGGAAATAAATTCTTAGAATTTATTCTTAGAACTTTCTGAGAATGACTTGCTCAGAACCGCCAACTATGGCGTAGCAACATCACTACAGGTATCAACGTCGCAGACAAACATCGAATTGTGAAAGAACTAAGAGCAAGAATATCTCAATGCTGGTGACATCCCCATACAAATTATCCGGGTATAGAGGTGGTGGCCACAAAAGCATTCTCTGTTTATCATTTGTTGGGCATAACTGCAGCATATGTTTCATCCCTTGTTACACCTGTGCCATAGCCACATTCATCGGAGGTTCCTATCCTTAAAGTCTTAAAAAGGTTTTACTTTAATGTGCTGACGCTTTTTTGGGAATTTAAAATGTGGAGACTTATGCTCTTCTGTTGAGCTGGTAGTAAACAATCAACGATCTCATCTACCACTAGGAGGAGAAGATGGCCATAGGTAGAATATGTGTTGAGAAGAGACTACCAAAACAAGCTCTTCTATGGGAAATATAAAGATACAGAAAAAGAGGAAGACCCAGATGGACACTAAAAAGAGCACTTATAAAGAAGCAACGCTGTCAGGATAGACTTATTAGGTGAGATCAGACATCTCGCTAAAAATAGAGATTGATGGTCAGAAGCACAACGAGAGACCTCTGTGACGTCTTGCTGCTCGGGAAAGATCACGATCAAGGTAGTAAGTATAATTTTTCTGGTAGCCCTGGTGTTCTGTATTCCCTTTGTTGCTGACAAACCTCTTTAACTCCTCGTTGTTAGTACTTGTATCTGACTTGTGTACATATTCTGTGATGAAGTAGAGGCACCAAGATTCAAAGAGATGCGAACCTGCTGTAAAGCTGATGATAATAATGAGAATTATTTTTTTTTTTTAAAGAGAGAAAAAAATGTGGTATGGTAACAGTTTCACGTAGGTGAGAAACAAAACAAACGTTAAACGTTTCGGCTAGTAGGCCTTCAGCTGGAACAATAAACAACACAAAAATATATATAAAAGGATATACACAGAAATATAACTACATGGCGATAATATGTTAGATCCTGAAAAAACGGGGAAAAAAATCAAGTCCCTGCAATCTAGAGCTTGATCAGCCACGGACTGAACTAAAGTTGGTAGGCGGGTTGACCACCTGTACTTCGATGAGTTTGATCTCTTCTCTCTTAGTTTTTTTTTTCGTTTTAGTTATAGCTGTTCAAACTTCAAGTGCTCTCCATAATACTTCTCACCCATTTGTTTCCGTGGTCAATGTGTTAATGGTTGTGGAAGAAGATAACGGCACAAGCAACAGGTTTCCCACATACTAATTAACATGACAGCTACTCATTACTTTATCTCTGACTTGTGATCTCTGAAAACTAAAGTTGGTGTGCACTTTGAGACGGTCTAGGCGTTTTGTTGATCATATCACTCAACAAAGATGTATCGTTGGTCGACAAATATGGACACTAACACAATTATTTCTAAACGTAGCTGGAGGTGTGGCAGAGGTCTTCCGTCCTTTCTTCCTTCCTTCCTTTCTTTATAATTCTTTCTTCTTTCTTTCTTACATTATGTTTGTCTTTCTTTCTTGCTTTCTCTTTCTTTCTTTTCTTTTAGTTTTTCTTTCTTTTTTTTTCTTTTTTTCTATATTTCGTTCTTGCTTTTCTTTATTACTCTAAATTTCAATTATTTCTGTCTTGTGTTACGACCACAAATATTGGTTTAAAAAAAAAAATAAAAAAATATGTCTTGCGAACATATGACGCGTGAAGACAAACCAACGTTTCGACAATATTGCCTCTACATTATGGACTAACTATTTATATTCTAAATCCGGTGAATCAATACCAACTCTCTGCCACGGCTCCACATAATTATGTATAAACTTTTGCTTGATCTCACTTTGTAATGTTTCCCCATTTCGTGAAGACAGACAGACTCCGGCGTAAATAATGTGGGAGGCAATACATACAATGGGATTCCATGTTTTCTTTAGGCAAACAGTCAAATGCAAAAAACAATATAATGCATAAACAGGCTAATGCGTAAACAGGCTAATGAAATGCTCTAATTCTTGTCAATCGGATTTGATCGCAAATGTTTTCAAAGCAGAACGTTGGTAAATAAGAAACAATTCATATTTAATTTAGCAAATTAAAAGATTAAGATGGGACATTCCTAAAAATGTTTAGATTAAGCTGCACGTGTCAGCACGGTTTTTCACCTCTTTATTTACCTCTTTAATTAAATCTAAATATAGAACTATTAAAACGATTGGTATGGTGAAGAAACATGGACATTAGAACAGAAAACAGAACAGAAAATTGAAGCCTTTGAAATGTGGATTTATAGAAGAATATGTAGAATTGGATGGAAAGAAAAGAAAACAAACGAAGAAGTTTTAAAACAACTAAAAATGAAAAAAGAACTACTAAACACAATTAGAGCAAGACAAATGAAATTTTTTGGTCATGTTAAAAGACACAACAGTCTAATAAAAGTAATATTAGAAGGGAAAATACAAGGTAAAAGAGGCAGAGGCAGACCAAGACTAACATGGACGAGTAACATCAAAAGATGGACAAGTCAGCCTATGGCAATCTGCACCATCAAAGCAAGAGACAGAGTGCAATGGCGCTCCATGGTAGCCAACCTTCGATACGGAGAGGGCACTCAAATGATGATGATGATGATATTTGCCTCTTTAATTAAATCTAAATATAGAACTATTAAAACGATTGGTCAGTAAAGACCGATCGTGTCCCATTGAGATTGGTTGTTTTTGTGTCAGATCATTTGTTGTAAATAATGATTGAAGCAATTTTATGGGTATGTTAAACCTGACTTGTGTTTACTTCTTTCATTCATTTTATATCTACGTATTCCCATGCTATTTTAAACATGGGAATCAGAGGAGGAAGAGGTATGTATTACTGCACTCAGAAAAAAAGACAAATAAACAACAACAATAACAGAAAAAAACAAAGAACAACATATGGTCCAAAGAAGGATGGAACCCATACTCCCTGGCACTGCGACTCACCACGAGAAGCCGAACGCTAGGGAACACTGCCACTCAGCTAACCAAAAAATTAGCTATCGTGGACACTCCTTCGCGCAGGTATTCTCATCACTATAGCATAGGGTTACGATCACAGATCGAAAATAAATTGTGTTTCTGTACTTTCCTATTAAGACAAGCATCTCCCAATAGGGCTGAATACTTGTGTTGCAGACAAACATTTATAGGACGAAACTGCACGAATAGTAGTTGCTAGCGGTTTTATACTGGAGACAAATAATAATAAATGAATATTATCATAGATGGAAACTTCCGAGGCGATGCCATGGAGTACGGGTTAGATCCTGCTTCGGACCATATGTTGTTCTTTGTTTTTTTTTATGTTCTTGTTTATTTACCATTTTTTCACCATGGTAATACATACCTCTTCCTCCTATGATTCCCTGAATTATCGCCTCGGAAGTTTCCCTCTATAATAATATTCATTTATTACTTGTATCTATTTTAATACATAAGAGAAATGACACCAAGACTAATATAGAGACAAGAGAAATGACACCAAGACTAATATAGAGACAAGAGAAATGACACCAAGACTAATATAGAGACAAGAGAAATCACACCAAGACTAATATAGAGACAAGAGAAATGACACCAAGACTAATATAGAGACAAGAGAAATGACACCAAGACTAATATAGAGACTAGAGAAATGACACCAAGACTAATATAGAGACAAGAGAAATGACGCCAAGACTAATATAGAGACAAGAGATATGACACCAAGACTAATATAGAGACAAGAGAAATGACACCAAGACTAATATAGAGACAAGAGAAATGACACCAAGACTAATATAGAGACAAGAGAAATGACACTGCAACCAACGATCTGGTCTACAGTTAGGAAGAGAAGATGCACATATGTCGGACACAGGTTGAGACGAGGCAGCAAGAAAATTCCAAAACAGGCAATCGGGGCGAGAAGGATCGTGATCAAGACGCTGATGTCGTCACGCCAAGTGGCATATAGGGAATATGGTGTTAGTGACCATAAATTTTACAGACCTTCAGCACATGATTTTTGGGGTAATGTGGTCAGTATTACGCCTGTGTCGCTTTACTTTCCCAGAAAAAAATCCGATAACCATTTTAGACTGTCGATTGGGTTCGAACCCTACCCTTTGTCCTTTGTAGTCTAATTAACTAACTACTGAGCTATCGCGGCTCCCTATGTCGTTACAGTAACAATGCAGAATTTATAGCAAAATGATCCATGATATGAAAACACGTGGCTATGTAACATGACATTTTAAAATGTTAGCGAAAAAGACGATATTGATCATTTTGTAGAAATGTTGCATTTATTATTTCATTGCTTTGTATTATCTTACAGCTGTTTCAGCCGAGCTCAACCTGGCAAAAACAAACACATGCTTGTCGCACCTAGCGTGACACATGTCGTTCTGCCGGGACAGCCGCACTGGCCTACTGCTGGCCCGTCAGGTGAACACTCATCGCCTACACTCAGTCTGGATTTACAGATTCCCAGGAAACCATTTTTCCTACAAAACAAATGTGTGGACATTAATTTAAAAAAAAAAACCACGTCTAGGTTTTAAAATAAAATATAAATTAATTACTAGCAACAGTATTCTACCCTTAAATATTGAGTTATTGAGTTATTTGCGGGTCATCATCATTGCACTCCGAACATGTCCATAGGTGCTCAGATCCCCTCCTCAGCAATTCCCTCAGTGTCCAGCGACTGACGACTCCAGTTCTATGTTGGTTGATAAGTCTTCTTACACGGCCACCAAGTTTCTCATTTCTGGCTGTGCCCATCTTAACTCCCATTTCCATCATCCGAAGAAGTGACGTTGATCTGTGTTTGTCGAAGTCCTGTGCTCTTCCCACATCTCGGAGGGCATTGATGATGTCCGCCCGATCCATCCTTAAATAATGACCACTTAGATATAACGATTAGACAATTAAGTAATGAAGCTGATTTTTTTATGCCCAAGATAAAAATGGCATCTATGAAGCAAAGCATGGAATCCAAAGTGTCACCCTCCATCTATGATCTGACAACTTTTCATCACCGCCGGATGAGCAGACTACAAACAAGCCGTCATTTTGTTGACCTAGTTATAGGTGTATTGTTACGTAATCAGCATGGAGCAAAAAGCTGACAGTAAATTCTGCTTACAACTTGGAAAAAAGTGCCATTGAGGCTGTTGAATTGGTGCGACACGTTTATGGAGACAAGTTTGTATCTAGTACGCAAATATTCATGTGGTATTCACATTTAAAAGTTGGCGTGGAAGCAATTACAAATGCTACTAGACATGGACTCCCAATTTCTGTTCATAATGAGGAACTCATTGCAAAAAGTCTGAGAACGGACAAAAAAAGATCGTTGTTTGACTGTGATAGAAGAATATCGTTGTTTGACTGTGATAGAAGAATATCGTTGTTTGACTGTGATACAAGAAGATCGTTGTTTGACTGTGATAGAAGAATATCGTTGTTTGACTGTGATACAAGAAGGTCGTTGTTTAACTGTGATACAAGAAGATCGTTGTTTGACTGTGATACACGAAGATCGTTGTTTGACTGAGATACAAGAAGGTCGTTGTTTAACTGTGATACAAGAAGATCGTTGTTTGACTGTGATACACGAAGATCGTTGTTTGACTGTGATACAAGAAGATCGTTGTTTGACTGTGATACAAGAAGATCGTTGTTTGACTGTGATACAAGAAGATCGTTGTTTGACTGTGATACAAGAAGATCGTTGTTTGACTGTGATACAAGAAGATCGTTGTTTGACTGTGATACAAGAAGATCGTTGTTTGACTGTGATACAAGAAGACTGTTGTTTGACTGTGATACAAGAAGATCGTTGTTTGACTGTGATACAAGACAAACGACAATGGCACACATTAAGATTGAGTTCTCACCGACCATTTCGCAGGCCGACAGTGCACTGACGGTATGTGAGGTGCAAACATTTACAGACACCTATTGTCTGGACGAGCATTCTTGGTCGTTTTGTGCAATGTGTAGTGGGTGTAGTAAAGGCTGCAATGTCATCATCGGTACTTGTCACGGCAACTGTTCACATGGGATCTATGGACACGACTGTTTCGGGTCTTGTCTCAGTGTCTGTCCTTTATTTGAGGAAAAATCCGGAAAATGCCTACAATGTAAACATCTTGGCTATACCTGTAATGACACTTGTCCCGATGGTAATTTTTGGGCTACAGTGCGAACAGATGTGTTCTGATGGCTGTGACATCATATGTACTCTCAAATGTCCGGACAACTGTTTCAACGACACCTGTGAACAGTCAATCGGGAATCTGTACATGCAAGAGAACGTTCTATGGATCAGACTGCACTCTCAAATCTCCGGACAACTGTTTAACGAAACCTGTGATTCCCACGTTCAGAAGAGTCTGCCGACTACAACAAGCCCAAGCATATGGACACGTTAATGTGTTTCTGTGCTAGACATGGTTCATTTCTTGGTGTTTTTCCGTGAAGCCATGGCTCATATCTTGTTGTGTTTCTGTCCTAGCCATGGCTCATATCTTAGCTTGTGTGTGCTGGCCATGACTCATATCTTTATGTGTTTAGTCATATCTCATATCTTAGTGTGTACCAGTGTTAGTCATATGTCATATCTTTGTGTGTGCATGTCTGGGTTAGTGATATCTCATATCTTTGTGTGCATTTTTATGTTAGTCATATCTCATATCTTTGTGTGTACATGTCTGTGTTTGTCACATCTCATATCCTTGTGTGTACATGTCTATGTTAGTCCCATCTCATATCTTTGTGTGTGTGTGTATCTATGTTAGTCATATCTCTTATCTTTGTGCGCATGTCTATGTTAGGCATGTGTCATATCTTTGTGTGTGCATGTCTATTTCAGTTATATCTCATATCTTTATGTGCATGTTTATGTTAGTCATGTGTCATATATCTTGATGTGTGTCAGTGTTAGTCGTGCCTCGTATCGCTGTGTGCATGTCTGTGTTAGTCACATCTCACATCTTTGTATGTGCATGTCTGTGTTAGTCACATCTCACATCTTTGTGTGTGTGCATGTCTGTGTTAGTCACATCTCACATCTTTGTGCGTGCGTGTCTGTGTTAGTCACATCTGACATCTTTGTGTGTGCATGTCTGTGTTAGTCACCTCTAGTGACTCGGGTTGAAGGTGCTCGTAAACCTGGGAGGGCCGACCATCTAAGGGCAGAATCCCCCTACAGAAAAGACAATCTGCAGCCTTGCAGGAAGATTAGGGACAATCAAAGGCTAGGGAAAGCAAACCTGAATAAAATGCTGGCTGAAATCGGATGCACTGTTCCACTGGCGCAGAACACAGTGCAACGTTTTAACGGGTGTTCAACCAGAGTGGATCTGGCAGACTCTAATTGTGATGTTCTGTCTGTGGGGGCAATCAACACACCTAGCCTGACAGCTGACTTCATGTGAGAGTCTGGAATCCTTACTCTGATTGAGTCCTGATCGCAGAGAGAGAGAGAGAGAGAGAGAGAGAGAGAACCCTTCCCATATACCTGTGCCGTTCTTGTAGCCCGCCATTGTGATTTCTAGTCCAACTGGTAGTTGACTACGATTCGAACAAGTGCTTCAAGGACTTGACTTATTTTGTTTCTTCCTCTCAGTCTAGCACATTATCTATATTTTCTTGTGTAACTATTATTTATTTGTCTTTATTTAATGTTCTAGGTTAAGTTCTAAGAGCTGCAACGTCATGTCTGCTTTAGTCATGACTTCTGTTTTATCAGTGTTCACTTTTGTGTTATTCGTTTTGCAAACCTTGTCCGTGGTTGACAGCAGCTGTGGCAAGTTCTGTTTTATCGTAGGCTATTAAAGCTTGATCTTAAGTAGAGGAAACTGATATTTTTATTTATATTTTTTTCCTTTTATTTCTCATAATTTACTGAAACTAAATACATACATTTAATTGAACCCAAAAAAATGTACATAACCTTATAATTTTGGATCAAAGTAGATAAATACATTTTGTTATGACACCAGACAAAACTGATAATCGTTGTAATCATTCAATAACTATGAGGGTTCGTAGGGGTAAATCATCTCAATTTCTCGATATCTTCAGCCACCCTTGGGATTCTCAATGATTCTGCAAACACAAGAAGTGTCCATTCTTTGATGTTATCTTCCCATCTCTTTCTCTGCCTTCTCCACCTTTTCACAGTTCCGTGCAGAATGGTCTTATCTAGATAAGACGATCGAGATACGTGACCAAACCATTCCATTTTGAACTTCTTCACAAAAGTCAAAAAGTCATCATGTACTCCGATTACTTAGCGAACATTGTTATTTGTGATACCATCTAAGTAAAACAAAATGTCCTAAATATGACGATAACACTTCAACAGTGACATTATTTAATTAAACCAACCCTACAGTATGAACAATATCTAATTGAATCATTAAAAAAAATAACAATAACTTGAATTATTAAACGAAACAAAATAAAATTGGACATTAATCAAGTAAAGTTACCATTTACTAACCCAGCGATCCGGCGATCGTAGGCACAGCATTCACTTTCACCACAGTCGCCCTCGCCGCCATTACACGGTTCATTCAACACACCGTATGTGCAGCAAATTACACAGGCTAGCATGAGCGTACACACATAGAACGTCACTGACATAGTGGCTAAGTTTGAGCCGCACACTGTTGGATAGGCTCAAACGGTCTTTCTTCTGTCTAGGCGTCTGTAACAACGACTTGCGTTTGTCCACTCACAGCCTGCACATGTTGCTGTCAATAAACATGTATTGTTAATCACGTGATACGAAATTAAATACTATATGGATGTCCTTTTCCCAGTGGCGTAGCCCATAAAGTAGGGTGCCCATTTTTTCCCCATTGTTTCCGGGAACATTTGTCATATTTTTTTTTATTTCAGAGGATTTTTTTGCTTATTTCTGAGACTGTCCCACAAAATCGGGGACGAACGATAATATATATATATGTGTGTGTGTGTGTGTGTATACATATATATATTTATTTATATATATTTATAATATGTGGGTGGGTGTGTGCGCAAGAAATTTTGTAGATGCAAAAAAAAAGATAACTTTAAATTTCATAATAACTGTGTTTATTTGCTGTCTGATTTTATTTTTGTTAATATTCACGGTACTTATGCGATACATGCACTTAATGAAATCACAATAGCTAGTTTTGTTTCTCAATAACAAAAAAAAAGTTTAAAATACAAAAAAATTTAAACAATATATAGATATCAATTGCAATATTAAAGTGATGTTTACAGTACCTTATTTCTACTGAAGAGGTATTTCTACGCCGCGGCGTGGTACTTGTTTTTTGGGTGTATCTTTCTCAAGATCTCATGATTTGAAGCAAGCTTTTCACTGAAGCTTTCACACGATAAATTAATGTTAGTTTTTACTGTTAACATGGTCTGCATCGTGTTCACATCAATCCGTGATTTCTCTTCGGACCAGACGTAATTCATTTGAGAAAATAGTCTTTCTACGGATGCATTGCTGCCAGGTAAGCACATAAAAAGTTCAAGAATTCTCTTCACATTAACATGTGGTACATTATTTTCTTTCAAGTACTTGTGAGTACTTCATTCCATTTTCTACATGGGGGCTTGTTACTGAACCACTCACATTCTTTTTGCAACAGATGGCCTCGCAAATAAGTAAATTCATCAAAGAGCTCATCACGATTGACGTTTACAACTTCATGACACTTTGAAGATATCTGTTCTACTGCATTATCAAAATGTTTCCTTTCAGGCACATTATCCAAGAGAAGGCAGCTCAGTTGTGACAAGTCCTCATTGTGCTTGTTCCAAGACTACAAGTAATGTACAGCAGTATTATAGAATTCTTTACTTATTTGGAAATACCTTTCCATTTGGATGTCACCACTTTCTACTAAATCAGTTAGCTAACTCTTTACCATGTGTGGGGTGAAATTTTCATCGCGTCGAGTTTCTAATTTTATAATGAGATTGATCACAGCTAGTGCTGATTCTGTTGCACTCTTGTCGTCGCCTTCAATCGCCTTAATTGTTTCATGGAAGAGTGATGCGTGAGAATGAGCAAAGCTGAGCCAAAGCTCTGATTCACTGTTTTCAAATAATTGTTTCAATGTTGTAGGGCAGTGTGTTTCTGACAAGAAGAAAGATCTCACTGATTGATACAGTTTCAATATTGTAGGACAGTGTGTTTCTGACAAGAAGAAAGATCTCAGTGATTGATACAGTTTCAATATTGTAGGACAGTGTGTTTCTGACAAGAAGAAAGATCTCAGTGATTGATACAGTTTCAATATTGTAGGACAGTGTGTTTCTGACAAGAAGAAAGATCTCAGTGAATGATACAGTTTCAATATTCTTTCCAAGGCTGGAAGTAATGACAACCACCTTATATTCGAATAACCTAATAATTGCTTAAACTCCTGTCCAGCAAATTCAAAGAAGTCTTTTAGGCGTTCTACACGAACCGTGTAAATGTGAAAGTATCCAAATATTTTTGTTACAATCACTTCCATATCCATAGGCATGGAATCAAACGCTGTTTTTGCACAATTGTGAATTTTGTGTGCGTTGTAACCAAGACTCATTATGTGTCTCTTTAACTTGGACTTTATTTTAGTTATGACATTATCTCTCCCTTTCCTCAACAAGTCTCCAAAGTTAGTATTTGTATTGTCTGCTGAGAGTCCAACAATTTTTTTGTTTAAATCAAAATTATCAATTGCTTTCAACAATTGTTCAGATATTATATCGGACGTTTCTCCTGGGATATATATGAAAGCAATCAGTTTGGTCCTTACTGGAGTTTCCAGCTCATAAGCCTGAAAATAACGAACTAAAATAGGAAGTAGCTTAACATGTTACGAAGCTGACATATTTGAGGTCATTTTCGTTGTCTCACTGTGTTGTTGTTAGTGTTGTTTATAAAGAGTCTCTTTGTCTCATTGTGTTGTTGTCAGTGTGGTCTATAAAGAGTCTCGTTTCCACAGTGTATTTTTGTCAGTGAAGTCTATAGAGAGTCTCGTTGTCTCATTGTGTTGTTGTCAGTGTAGTCTATAGAGAGTCTCGTTGTCTCACTGTGTTGTTGTTAATGTTGTCTATAAAGAGTCTCTTTGTCTCATTGCGTTGTTGTTAGTGTAGTCTATAAAGAGCCTCGTTGTCTCGCTGTGTTGATGTGAATGTATTCTATAAAGAGACTCTTTGTCTCAATGTGTTGTTGTTAGTGTTGTCTATAAAGAGTCTCTTTGTGTTGTTGTTAGTGTTGTCTATAAAGACTCTCGTTGCCTCAGTGTGTTTTTGTCAGTGTAGTCTATAAAGAGTCTCTTTGTCTCACTGTGTTGTTGTTAGTGTTGTCTATAAAGAGTCTCGTTGTCTCACTGTGTTGTTGTTAGTGTTGTCTATAAAGATTCTCGTTGACTCACTGTGTTGTTGTTAGTGTTGTCTATAAAGAGTCTCGTTGTCTCACTGTGTTGTTGTCAGTGTAGTCTATAGAGAGTCTCGTTTCCACAGTGTATTTTTGTCAGTGAAGTCTATAGAGAGTCTCGTTGTCTCATTGTGTTGTTGTCAGTGTAGTCTATAGAGAGTCTCGTTGTCTCACTGTGTTGTTGTTAATGTTGTCTATAAAGAGTCTCTTTGTCTCATTGCGTTGTTGTTAGTGTAGTCTATAAAGAGTCTCGTTGTCTCGCTGTGTTGATGTGAATGTATTCTATAAAGAGACTCTTTGTCTCAATGTGTTGTTGTTAGTGTTGTCTATAAAGAGTCTCTTTGTGTTGTTGTTAGTGTTGTCTATAAAGACTCTCGTTGCCTCAGTGTGTTTTTGTCAGTGTAGTCTATAAAGAGTCTCTTTGTCTCACTGTGTTGTTGTTAGTGTTGTCTATAAAGATTCTCGTTGTCTCACTGTGTTGTTGTTAGTGTTGTCTATAAAGAGTCTCATTGACTCACTGTGTTGTTGTTAGTGTTGTCTATAAAGAGTCTCGTTGTCTCACTGTGTTGTTGTCAGTGTAGTCTATAGAGAGTCTCGTTGTCTCACTGTGTTGTTGTTAATGTTGTCTATAAAGAGTCTCTTTGTCTCATTGTGCTGTTGTTAGTGTAGTCTATAAAGAGTCTCGTTGTCTCACTGTGTTGATGTGAATGTATTCTATAAAGAGTCTCTTTGTCTCAATGTGTTGTTGTTAGTGTTGTCTATAAAGAGTCTCTTTGTGTTGTTGTTAGTGTTGTCTATAAAGACTCTCGTTGCCTCAGTGTGTTTTTGTCAGTGTAGTCTATAAAGAGTCTCTTTGTCTCACTGTGTTGTTGTTAGTGTTGTCTATAAAGAGTCTCGTTGTCTCACTGTGTTGTTGTTAGTGTTGTCTATAAAGAGTCTCGTTGACTCACTGTGTTGTTGTTAGTGTTGTCTATAAAGAGTCTCGTTGTCTCACTGTGTTGTTGTTAGTGTTGTCTATAAAGAGTCTCGTTGACTCACTGTGTTGTTGTCAGGGTAGTATATAGAGAGTCTCGTTGTCTCACTGTGTTGTTGTCAGTTTAGTCTATAGAGAGTCCCGTTGTTTCACTGTGTTTTTGTCAGTGTAGTCTATAGAGAGTCCTGTTGTCTCACTGTGTTGTTGTCAGTGTAGTCTATAGAGAGTCCCGTTGTCTCACTGTGTTGTTGTCAGTGTAGTCTATAGAGAGTCTCGTTGTCTCACTGTGTTGTTGTCAGTGTAGTCTATAGAGAGTCTCGTTGTTTCACTGTGTTGTTGTCAGTGTAGTCTATAGAGAGTCTCGTTGTCTCACTGTGTTGTTGTCAGTGTAGTCTATAGAGAGTCCCGTTGTCTCACTGTGTTGTTGTCAGTGTAGTCTATAGAGAGTCCCGTTGTCTCACTGTGTTGTTGTCAGTGTAGTCTATAGAGAGTCCCGTTGTCTCACTGTGTTGTTGTCAGTGTAGTCTATAGAGAGTCCCGTTGTCTCACTGTGTTGTTGTCAGTGTAGTCTATAGAGAGTCTCGTTGTCTCACTGTGTTGTTGTCAGTGTAGTCTATAGAGAGTCCCGTTGTCTCACTGTGTTGTTGTCAGTGTAGTCTATAGAGAGTCCCGTTGTCTCACTGTGTTGTTGTCAGTGTAGTCTATAGAGAGTCCCATTGTCTCACTGTGTTGTTGTCAGTGTAGTCTATAGAGAGTCTCGTTGTCTCACTGTGTTGTTGTCAGTGTAGTCTATAGAGAGTCCCGTTGTCTAACTGTGTTGTTGTCAGTGTAGTCTATAGAGAGTCTCGTTGTCTCACTGTGTTGTTGTCAGTGTAGTCTATAGAGAGTCCCGTTGTCACACTGTGTTGTTGTCAGTGTAGTCTATAGAGAGTCATTGTGTCTTCATTGTAACGACTAGGCTAACAAAGATGGGGCACTTTTCTGCTTTTTTTTTTAAAAATACCTTTAAATTAATGTTGTTTGGGTGGACTGTAGAGCAGATGCCCCAAATGCAATGAAATTTATTTAATTAAAAGAATAGAATAGAATAGAATAGAATAGAATAGAATAGAATAGAATAGAATAGTAAAATGTAAAGAACCCCGTCACGCCAAGTGGCATATAAGGAATATGGTGTTAGTGACCATAATTTTTACAGACCTTCGGCACATGCTTTTTGGGGTAATGTGGTCTATATTGCGCCTGTGTCGCTTTACTTTCCCAGAAAAAATCCGGTACTCATTAAGGCTGGGTGTACCTGGAAGCCGTCGATCAAGATAGAACACGTTTCCTTTGCAGTCCAGTTCACTAACCATTGTGCTTCCCTGTAGAGTACCCGCCGTGATTCAAATGGCCTCAGAATAGAATACAACAGAGGAGAATCATAAAGCTTACTTTACTTTATAACTGTAAAATAAACAGGTATATTTTGTTCTTAGCTTCTGCCAGTTAGTTTTTGTTAAATAACTCTACATTATCACAAACGTTCATATATTGTTACGATTTTTCAAAGTCAAGAACAATCTTCTATCTACTGTTCAAGGAGAGCAACATTTAAATACATGCAACAGCTAAGTGACAGAAGTCAAGAAACAGAGAGAAGAAAACTGAAATAAATGCGTGGTGTCGTTGTTGTTGAAAACATCGGCAGGAGAAAAAAATGTCGCTTGGAGCAGGGTCGTGCAACCTTTTATTATTTGAGGGTCAGATATGAAAACTATGAAGACGCCGAGGGTCATATATGAAAACTATGTAGACGCCGAGGGTCATATATGAAAACTATGTAGACGCCGAGGGCCAGATATGAAAGCAATGAAGACGCCGAGGGTCAGATATGAAAACTATGTAGACGCCGAGGGTCATATATGAAAACTATGAAGACGCCGAGGGTCATATATGAAAACTATGTAGACGCCGAGGGCCAGATATGAAAGCAATGAAGACGCCGAGGGTCAGATATGAAAACTATGTAGACGCCGAGGGTCATATATGAAAACTATGTAGACGCCGAGGGCCAGATATGAAAGCAATGAAGACGCCGAGGGTCATATATGAAAACTATGTAGACGCCGAGGGTCATATATGAAAACTATGTAGACGCCGAGGGCCAGATATGAAAGCAATGAAGACGCCGAGGGTCATATATGAAAACTATGTAGACGCCGAGGGCCAGATATGAAAGCAATGTAGACGCCGAGGGTCATATATGAAAACAATGTAGACGCCGAGGGCCAGATATGAAAGCAATGTAGACGCCGAGGGTCATATATGAAAACTATGTAGACGCCGAGGGCCAGATATGAAAGCAATGAAGACGCCGAGGGTCATATATGAAAACAATGTAGACGCCGAGGGCCAGATATGAAAGCAATGTAGACGCCGAGGGTCATATATGAAAACTATGAAGACGCCGAGGGTCATATATGAAAACTATGTAGACGCCGAGGGCCAGATATGAAAGCAATGAAGACGCCGAGGGTCATATATGAAAACTATGTAGACGCCGAGGGTCATATATGAAAACTATGTAGACGCCGAGGGCCAGATATGAAAGCAATGAAGACGCCGAGGGTCATATATGAAAACTATGTAGACGCCGAGGGTCATATATGAAAACAATGTAGACGCCGAGGGCCAGATATGAAAGCAATGAAGACGCCGAGGGTCATATATGAAAGCAATGAAGACGCCGAGGGCCAGATATGAAAGCAATGAAGACGCCGAGGGTCATATATGAAAACTATGTGGACGCCGAGGGTCATATATGAAAACTATGTAGACGCCGAGGGCCAGATATGAAAGCAATGTAGACGCCGAGGGTCATATATGAAAACTATGAAGACGCCGAGGGTCATATATGAAAACTATGTAGACGCCGAGGGCCAGATATGTAAGCAATGAAGACGCCGAGGGTCATATATGAAAACTATGTAGACGCCGAGGGTCACATATGAAAACAATGTAGACGCCGAGGGCCAGATATGAAAGCATTGAAGACGCCGAGGGTCATATATGAAAGCAATGAAGACGCCGAGGGCCAGATATGAAAGCAATGAAGACGCCGAGGGTCATATATGAAAACTATGTAGACGCCGAGGGTCATATATGAAAACAATGTAGACGCCGAGGGCCAGATATGAAAGCAATGTAGACGCCGAGGGTCATATATGAAAACTATGAAGACGCCGAGGGTCATATATGAAAACTATGTAGACGCCGAGGGCCAGATATGAAAGCAATGAAGACGCCGAGGGTCATATATGAAAACTATGTAGACGCCGAGGGTCATATATGAAAACAATGTAGACGCCGAGGGCCAGATATGAAAGCAATGAAGACGCCGAGGGTCATATATGAAAGCAATGAAGACGCCGAGGGCCAGATATGAAAGCAATGAAGACGCCGAGGGCCAGATATGAAAGCAATGAAGACGCCGAGGGCCAGATATGAAAGCAATGAAGACACCGAGGGCCAGATATGAAAACAATGAAGACGCCGAGGGCCAGATATGAAAACAATGAAGACGCCGAGGGCCAGATATGAAAGCAATGAAGACGCCGAGGGTCAGATATGAAAACAATGTAGACGCCGAGGGCCAGATATGAAAACTATGAAGACGGCGAGGACCAGATATGAAAACAATGTAGACACCGATGGCCAGATATGAAAACTATGAAGACGGCGAGGGCCAGATATGAAAACTATGAAGACGCCGAGAGCCAGATGGGAAAACTATGAAGACGCCGAGAGCCAGATGTGAAAACTATGAAGACGCCGAGAGCCAGATGTGAAAACTATGAAGACGCCGAGAGCCAGATGTGAAAACTATGAAGACGCCGATGATCAGATCTTAAATCTATGAAGACGCCGAAGGCCAGATCTGAAAACAATATAGACGCGAGGGTCAGATATGAAAACTATGAAAACGCGAGGGTCAGATATGAAAACTATGAAGACGCGAGGGTCAGATATGAAAACTATAAAGACGCGAGGGTCAGATATGAAAACTATGAAGACGCCGAAGGACAGATCTGAAAACAATGAAGACGCGAGGGTCAGATATGAAAACAATGAAGACGCGAGGGCCAGATATGAAAACAATGAAGACGCGAGGGTCAGATATGAAAACAATAAAGACGCGAGGGTCAGATATGAAAACAATAAAGACGGGAGGGTCAGATATGAAAACAATAAAGACGGGAGGGTCAGATATGAAAACAATAAAGACGGGAGGGTCAGATATGAAAACAATAAAGACGGGAGGGTCAGATATGAAAACAATGAAGACGGGAGGGTGAGATATGAAAACAATAAAGACGGGAGGGTCAGATATGAAAATAATAAAGACGGGAGGGTCAGATATGAAAACAATGAAGACGGGAGGGTCAGATATGAAAACAATAAAGACGGGAGGGTCAGATATGAAAACAATAAAGACGGGAGGGTCAGATATGAAAACAATAAAGACGCGAGGGTCAGATATGAAAACAATGAAGACGCGAGGGTCAGATATGAAAACAATGAAGACGCGAGGGTCAGATATGAAAACAATAAAGACGCGAGGGTCAGATATGAAAACAATGAAGACGCGAGTGTCAGATATGAAAACAATAAAGACGCGAGGGTCAGATATGAAAACAATGAAGACGCGAGGGTCAGATATGAAAACTATGAAGACGCGAGGGTCAGATACGAAAACAATGAAGACGCGAGGGTCAGATATGAAAACAATGAAGACGCGAGGGTCAGATATGTAAACTATGAAGACGCGAGGGTCAGATATGAAAACTATGAAGACGCGAGGGTCAGATATGAAAACTATGAAGACGCGAGGGTCAGATATGAAAACTATGAAGACGCGAGGGTCAGATATGAAAACTATGAAGACGCGAGGGTCAGATATGAAACTATGAATACGCCGAAGGACATATCGGAAAACTATTAAGATGTTAAGGGCTAGGTACTATAACCTAACGTAGGCAATATATAAATTACCTAATTTGCATTTACAAGAGATTGTAATGTATACATCTTGTTAGTGGAGTTGGAAGACATAAAAGAGAGTTGAATGAAAGGGAGAAGGGGTGAGATAGAAAAAAGGGAAGTGTGGGGGGGGGGGGGAGATAAAATTCGACAATAAATTATAAATAGAAAGCTTACCGGTTTAATGAGATGGGAACTTCACGCACAAAGTTGTCCATGTTTGGTGGTGTTTAACTAACCACAATACGTTATGGCCCTTTTCGTCTTGACAGACGGTCTAGTGGAGGCTATTGTGTACTTTTTGAGGTTTTGTTTTTGTCGAACAGCTTCTGTCGAGGCTAATTCTACCAATGTTTGACAAACACACACGGCCACAGAAAGAACAAGTCAGGCCCACTGATCCACAGGGTTTTCTATCTTTTTTTTTTTTCATGAGTCTTTTCTCTTCTAAGTTTTGCCATAGCACAGTCTCAAATGACGTTATACCATTTCTTATACATGCTCTCCATGATGTGCGATCACTTGTCAGATGTTACCAGTCACTTTCACAGATGGAGAAGTCATTCAGAGATGTTTTACAGATATCTCTATATCGTAGTTTAGGTCTGCCGATTTGTCTTTTTCCGTGTATTAGTTCACCATATAGTATTTGCTTGGGGATGCGTTTTTCTTCCATTCGCTGGACGTGCCCAGTCATCTTAGTCTTCGGCATCTGAGCATCGACATGATTGTTTTGGTCTTTGCACGCTGCAGGACAGTTAAGTTGGTTATTTTGTCCTGCCATTATATGCGCATTATTCTTCCGAGACATAGCTAATGGAAGACATTTAGTCTTTTTTCGTGATTTGAGTATGTTGTCCAGGTTTCAGATCCATATATGGACAGCT
This sequence comes from Megaustenia siamemsis, assembly GCA_032433765.1. Classification (NCBI taxonomy): domain Eukaryota; kingdom Metazoa; phylum Mollusca; class Gastropoda; order Stylommatophora; family Ariophantidae; genus Megaustenia; species Megaustenia siamemsis. The sequence continues at coordinate 15,024,080 of JAVIAB010000160.1, read as the reverse complement.
AAGAAGAGTAATGAAAATGTTCTGAAAGAGGTCAAAGCAAAAAGAGAGCTACTTTCCAATATAAGGAAGAAGCAATCATCATGTTTTGGCCAAGTAATGAGAAGATAACAACTGGAATATATTATTAACAACTGGAAAAATTGAGGGACGAAGAGATAGAGGGAAGCAAAGAGAAAAATACTAGACAGCTTAAAAGAATGGCTTGCCAGAAGGTCAGCAACAGAAATGAAAAATAACTGTCGAGATCAAAAGTTGTGGAGAGACATGATCACCTACGCCAGCAGGCCGGTACTTGATGATGATGATGATAATAGTGCGCAAAGCACACAAGTTTGATATATTAAGAGTTTGATCTTCAGTGTTATTTTCTTGTTGTTCCAGACCCTTTCTGTGAGTTTGCTGAAAGTCGTCTTAACAATTCGGCTGTTAATTTCATCATCAAGAGAAGTGGTCTGCGGAATTGTGGATCCAAGATACGTGAATTTCTAAACTGATTCTAGTGGACAATCTTTTAAAGCGATTAATAGAGGTTTGATGTCGCCTTGACTTAGTATTGTTTTCTGAACACTAATATAAAAAAAAACTATCTTTACGACACATAGTACCATTGCTGGTGAGTGTCGGGGGGGGGGGTGGGCAACGATAGAACCAGAGGGATAAAGGCCGCATGGTCAAGCAGTCGCCACGACGTGTGGGACTCAGGATTTTTATTTCACCCCCGATAGAAAAAAACCTTTCTGTCTACCGCGGGCTTCGAACACCGTACGTCAGCTTTTCAGCCAGCGGAACAGTGGTTTTAGCCGCACGGCCACGTGCACCTCGCTACTAATTGACAGTGAAAAAAGGTCGCATGCTTTGTCCAGGTTGTTGATCAGCGGTTGTAGGGTGGCGTCACTATGAGCAGCTAGGGCTGTGTCGTCAGCAAATACAAGTTCTTTCAGTAGGGAAACATTTGTTTTTGTTTTGTTTTAAAAATGCAATGTTACAGCAATGCGTAGTATTTTTCTAAATAGGTGTCATTTAATCAATTTTTAAAATATAACTTTTCATTTAAGACCCGTGATAGCTCAATAGTTAGTGAATTGGACTACAAAGGACAAGAGGTCGGGTTCGATCCTGACCGACGGCTTCCGGGTTCACCCAGCCTTAAATGGGTACCAAATCATTTTTCTGGGAAAGTAAAGCGGCGCGGGCGTAATAACGACCACATTCCAAAAAAATCATGCGCCGAAGGTCTATAAGAATTATGGTCACCAACACCATATTCCTTATACGCCACTTGGCGTGACGGGGCTAATTACTTTTTTTTATTTACTTTTCATTTACTTTATTATTTTTTTCTCAACAAATGAAGTGTATAGTAATTTTAAAATATATATATAGGCCTGAAGATGAGGGAACCTTCCCCCCCCCTCAAAATGAAATGAAACATCTAATAGTAAACGGGGTATAACTGTTCGCCTAACGCTTTTATAAAACATGGTTTGCCACTGCATCTAGAAAGAGGTATGGCATTTTCCCAGCCCCCATTTTTGTGTGCTATAGACAACAGGAGCAACAAATGCTGATAAGCGCACCGGTTTTACGATAACGTCCAATCCCAATATGGCCATTTTCCTTCGTCGCAAAGGAAAAATACACAAATACCTGGTCTTTGATATGTGGAACATAACAACAAGGGAGACTACTTTTCCCCCATCATCGGCCTTGTGGTGTCATACGATCAAGCTAAATACTTAACCTTCTGTAGAACAGGGGTTCTTATCCTCGTGGGGTCAAAATCTTTCCCGGGGGCGGGGGAGGAAAGGAAGAGGAGGAGGGGGGTGTAATAAAAACTCAGAGCAGAACACCTCACGACGTCTGCACTGGACATTCGGCCTTTATTCTCCGGTCTTACAAGTCCATCCGACAGTACCTCCATATTAATTGCATTTTATATTCTCTCTGAATATAATTCTTCTCTCTATCATAATCATCATCAAGTACCGTGCCTACTGGCGTAGGTGATCATGTCTCTCCACAACTTTCGATCTCGACAGTTATTTATCATTTCTATTGTTGACCCTCTGCCAAGCCATTCTCTTAAGCTGTCTGTTATTTTTTCTCTTTGCTTTCCTCTATCTCTTCGTCCCTCAATTTTTCCAGTTAATTAACATAGGTATAATTAACATTGGAAATTAGCTCTCTTTTTGCTTTGACCTCTCTCATAACATTTTCATTATTCTTCTTAGCTGTCCGTGATGCTCTCAACATTCTTCTGTAAAACCACATTTCTACAGACTCCAGCGATTTTCTTGTCTGTTGTCCTATTGTCCATGATTCACATCCATATGTTAAGACTGGCTCTACATAACATTTAAGAACTCTTTTTCTTGTTCCTATTGTCGAAAATGGATTGCATAGTATCTTCCTCATTTTATGGAAAGCTGCTTTTGCCTGAGCCATTCTGCATCTCACCTCTGTTATACATCTTCTGTCTGAGGTTAACAAAGTTCCCAAATATTTTAATTCATTTACCTGTTTTAATATTGTTCCACTTGTCTATATTTTCACTGAGGTGATGTCTTTTTCTTTGTTGTTACCATTACCTCTGTCTTTTTGCTATTAAGGCTGAGTCCTTTCTTTTTGCTTTCCTTCACTATAATGTCCAACATTTCTAATTCAGTTTCTGACTCAGTTTCACTCTTAGCGATTAAGACTGTATCATCAGCATACTTTAGATTATTTATATTATGACCTGCAATTGTTATTCCAGGCATGTCCCTTTTGGATCTTAAAATAATCTCACTATAAATATTAAACAAATCTGGTGACAGCACACAACCCTGTCTAATACCCTGTTTTATTTGTTGAAACATTCCCAATTGGTTTCCAGTTCTTATAGCCGCTGTTTGTTGCCAGTACATGTTCTTTATTATTCTTAGATCTTCACTGTCTACGTTTATGCTTTCTAAAATTTTGATTATTTCCTGGTGCTTTACTTTGTCAAATGCCTTGGTGTAATCTATGAAACATAGGTATAGATCTGTTTTCACCTCTATGGTTCTTTCTACTAAAGATCTTATGATATAAATGGCATTGTTTGTTCCTTTATCTTTAACAAAACCACACTGTTCATCGCTAATTTCTGGACTGATTTTGTTTCGCACTCTTCGCATGATGATTCTTAGTAATATCTTAGTCATATGACTCATAAGGCTTATTGTGCGATGATCGTCGCATTCAATCGCACCCGATTTCTTTGGTAGTGCTATGAATATTGATTTGAGCATGTCGTCTGGTATATATCCGCCTTTTGTAGATATCATTCAATATTTTTGTTATTATTTCTATTCCAAAATCACCCATGGCTTCAATCTCTTCTTTAGTTATATTATCTGGGCAAGGAGCTTCGCCTGCTTTCATATTGCTCAAGGCATGTCCTGAGTATTTCTGGTCCTTCTTCGTTATCCTTAATATTTACTTTCTTTCGTTCATCATTATAAAGATCTTTAATGTATTCTACCCATTATGTTTTCTTGATCAATCAACAGTTCTCCTTCCTTTGATCTTAGACATCCATTTTTTATTGCGATTTTCTTCCTGTTAATTCCTCAATTTGTTTGTATATAGCTTTAGCATCTCCTTTTTGTTGTATTTCAATCTCTTCGCATCTCTCTTTTAGCCATGCTTCTTTTGCTTCATTGCATTTTACTACAATTTCTTTATTTAATCTCTTATACTCATCTTTATTTCCTTTATTTCTTCTTCTTGTATACATTAGCTGCAAAATGTCGTCTGTCATCCATTTCTTTCTTGAATCTGTCCTCACTGGTGGTATGAACTATTTTTATGTTTGTTGCATTGATTCTTTTAGCATTTCCCACTGTTCATCAATGCTTTGTATCTTCTCTATTGCATTGTACCGGTTCTGAATTATGATTTTATATTTGTCTTTCAGCTTCTTGTCTGATTTTAGTAAATCTAAATTTAACTTGATGTTAACTGAGGCTCGTTTTGTTGTTTTTAATTTTACTCTAAGCTTTCCCACAACTGGTACATGATTACTATTGCAATCTGCCCCTGGTCTAGGTTTCACACACACCAGACTGTTTCTAAATCTATTGCTTATCATTATATAATCAATTTGATTACGTGCGTTGTCTTCTGGGCTTTTCCATGTCCACGGACGTCTTGGATGTTGTTTAAACCAGGTGTTTCCTATCATCATGTTGTGTGTTCTTGCCCAGTCAATAAATTTCTCACCTCTTTCATTCCTCTCGCCTAAGCCATAATGACCAACAACTTCCTCAACTCTATCCTTTCCTACTTTTGCGTTAAAATCCCGTAGAACTATGGTGTTTTCATGTGGTTTGCATTTATGAAGTGGCTCATTTAACTCGTTGTAAAATTTATCAATTGTTTCCTCTAGACTGTCTGCTGTTGGTGCATAAACTTGTATAAGATTTATGTCTATTGGCTTTCCATTCAATTTCACTAAAAGGACTCTGTCAGATATGGGGTAAAAGCCTTTCACTGTTCTTGCGCTTTTTGTATCCAAGATGATACCTACTCCTCTTTGAATACTCCAGAATAGATTATTTTATGTTTATCAGAATACATCTCCCCTGATCCGGTGTATCTCATTTCGCAAAGTCCCAGTAATTGTAAACCCATTCATTTCATTTCTTGTATGATGTTTTCTAGTTTACCCTTCTGCATGAGTGTTTTCACATTCCAAGTACCTATCTTTAGAGTTTGTTTTATCTTTATTTTGCTTACAGTAGCACGATGACGATCGGGTATTACATGTAGCACACGATGTCCCCTACCGAACGAGGGTTTTCCATTGGAATCCCCCTTAACGTTGTTGTCGTTATTTCTATTGTTGTGGCGATTCATGATTGTACAAAGAAATTATGACGGTGGTTTTCTGTTGCCTTCCGTCGGTTTGTTTACGGTTGGCTCCGCTAGCCTTTGACTAAAAAGTCTCACCCACAAGGCAGTGGGATTGTTTTATTTCGGGGTACCCTCCCTTAGCCTTTTACTCTCCCGAGCTTACCTGCAAAGCAGCAGGGCAGCCACAGGTTGTATTGTTTACTGCATACAGTAGCAGGAAAAATTACATAACCTGACCTGACTCTCTGATATAGCATTAAGTAAAAGTAAATATTGTGTTACACGGCCATTCAGCTCCTTTCCCTGACTCCACTGCATTCCACAAATCGGATATTTTATATATATATAAATATATATATATATTATATATATATATATATATATATATATATATATATATATATACATGTATATATATATATATATTTATATATATATATATATATAGAGAGAGAGAGAGAGAGAGAGAGAACACTAAATATATTGGTGTTTGTTAAAACTGATATATACATCCATTGCCACCAAAAAATAAAATGCATGCGTGTAAAAGGGTAAAACATTGCATTAAGAAGCGATACTAGAATACAATTCACAATACACTTGTGTGTATACATGGGTTTACCTTTTTGTGGCCTAGATTACATCAAAATGCGCAGTTTCGTGAACACGTGAGAGACGAGCCAGCTGTCGAGGGCAAACAATGGAAGTGAGCCAAGGTATTGCCCCGCAGTTGTATAGCTACAGATTACCAATCTTTTCAGTAATAAGTAAATTCTGTTGACTCACTGTTGATACTGATAATAACTAGTCTTCTTTTTTTTCTTTTCTCTTTCTCACTGGTACCGAAAAGGTGTCGCGGTTATATCATTTGTCGTTCTTGAGCTGCTCGAACTGTCTGAATTATTGATTTTCCTTTGTTGTTACATGTCTCTGTTACTGCATCGATCCATCTTCTTCTGGGTCTTCCTCTTGGTCTTTTTCCATGCATTCTCGAGAAGAACGCCCTTGATGGTGATTGGTAAGGATTCATTCTGACCAGGCGGTCAAACCATTTAAGTTGTTGTTCTATATATTATTGGCAGCGTGGATAATAACTAGGAAACTGACAAATTCAAGAATAGATCTGCAAAGAAGTTTACCACTAGACATACACGGAGCTTTATTATTACAAATACAAATATCTTTATTATTATGTATGCGAATAAGATTCATAATAACATATATGCCTATGTGACCTGTAGTATGTACAATGCCATGACTATATGTTCAATGGAGCAAACTAATAAATGTAATTATACAACTTCAGATATACACAACATCAGATATACATAACTTTAGATATAATCAACAGACCCAACTGATTTTCTTGCGCACGTTGTCTACTCTGCCCATATATCTGTCCATGTGTTATCATCACATTGTTCATTTCCATTTTTGTCTGGGCCTGTTTTACAGTAAGTGGGTAGGGCACTGGCACCATCACTTTCACATTCTAAAGCCGTGTAATGTGAATGCCTTACTCCATATGTTGTATGTTACGGAATATCATTTATCTTCTAAAACAGAGATGAACACCTCACAAACATTGTTTTTGTTACAAGATACACTCCTGTGTGTAGATAACAAGAACAGCTAAAATAAATAAATAGAATAAAATATAACATGGAAATTAAATAAATAAATACAATAAAATATAACATGGAAATTAAATAAATAAATACAATAAAATATAACACGGACATTTAATAAGGAACATCGTGTCAGGCTGCGGAGTAGCGTATAGGGGACATTTATTCCCCGCATTTTTTATTAATTTGGCCAGAATTACGCCAAGTCCGTCTTTATTTCTCAGAACAAAAATATATTACCTATCTAAATTTAGGTCAAGCTGCAAGTCATAAATCGGGCTTGATGTGGGTTTTACCTATTTGAGTATGGGAAATAGAAATGTAGCCTTAGTACGAGTTTTAGAGTATGGGAAATAGAAATGTGGTGCTAGTACGTGTTTTAGAATATTGGAAATAGAGATGTGGTGCTATTACGTGTTTTAGAGTATGGGAAATAGAAATGTTGTGTTAGTACGTGTTTTAGAGTATTGGAAATAGAGATGTGGTGTTAGTACGTGTTTTAGAGTAGGAAAAACAGAAATGCGGTGTTAGTACGTGTTCTAGAGTATTGGAAATAGAAATGTGGTGTCAGTACGTGTTTTAGAGTATTGGAAATATAAATGTGGTGGTAGTACGTGTTTTAGGGTACTGGAAGTAGAGATGTAGTGTTAGTACGTGTTTTAGAGCATTGGAAATAGAAATGTTGTGTTAGTTCGTGTTTTAGAGCATTGGAAATAGAAATGTTGTGTTAGTACGTGTTTAGAGTATTGGAAATATAAATGTGGTGTCAGTACGTGTTTTAGAGTATGGAAATAGAAATGTGGTGTTAGTACGTGTTTTATAGTATTGGAAATAGAAATGTGGTGGTAGTACTTGTTTTAGAGTATTGGAATAAAAAATGTGGTGTTAGTACGTGTTTTAGAATATTGGAAATAGAAATGTGGTGGTAGTACTTGTTTTAGAGTATTGGAAATAGAAATGTGATGGTAGTACTTGTTTTAGAGTATTGGAATTAAAAATGTGGTGTTAGTACGTGTTTTAGAGTATTGGAAATAGAAATGTGGTGGTAGTACTTGTTTTCATGTATGTTAACGAATGTGGTGTTAAAACGTGTCTTAGAGTATGGGAAATATGAATGGGGTGTTAGTACATGTTTTAAATATAACACTTGATACAATTCAAAACATGTGGCTGTTAAGGAGCATCAGATTTACACCCTGGATAGTTCTGTCCAGGAATGCTCTGTATATATTACTCACAGAATTAAGTATCTTGATAATTGAAATATAATTGTAGCTACTGTTTGTCACATCCCTTCTTATGATGTAATATTTTTTTCAGAAAACATCGCCCCTTGTATATGGGCTATAGTTAGCTAATGGAAATGTACCAGTCAAATACCAGTGGATAAAGAGATACAGCGAAGACGATGGCGCTGGATAGGACACACACTACGGAAGCCAACTGATAGTATTACACAACATGACCTTTTTTGGAATCCCCAGGGGAAAAGACAAAGAGGAAGACCAAGGAATTCTTGGAGAAGACAGATAGAAGCAGAGATGAAGATGATGGGGAAGACATGGAATGATCTTAAAAGAATGGCAAGAAACAGAATGACTTGGAAAATGTTTGTTGAAGACCTATGCTCCACTGGGAGCTAAAACGGTAGAAGAAGAAGACGATAGTTAGCTCCTTCATGTAAAAACTCGGTTGTTGGAGAAAATTAATGAAATTAAAATAAATTTCGTAGAAAAATTAATAGAGAGGACACAATTATAAACTTAAAAACAAAAAAGACTTAGCAATGAATCCCCATGCATTGAGATGTATGCTTTGTGCCATGTGTCGGCCCGAGATGAGCTACCAAACTTGCTAATTAAATCAGCTCCATTTCTGACCTTTCTTTTTTCCTAGAAAATATATCGAGTGCCTTTTCTTTTTTTAATAGGAGAGCAGAGCGGCCTGGCCAGATACTGACCACAACATCAATAAAATAGGCCGTTTGTCATTAAAATTCCCAACCGGGATATTGAAAAGCACCTATGAGCCTGTCCGGTGTGCAGTGATGATGATTCTAACAACAACAAGAACAAATTATATTGGTTGGGGGAATGGTAGGTCTCGAGGCAAGACGCCGGCCTCGAGACAGAGAGGCTGTCGGTTCAAATCCCGGCTGCACCAGTTGGGATTTTTATTTGTGATTTCTCTCTGCGGCAACCACCCCTGGTCTCAGCAGCGAGGCCCGGCTTGAAACGTCAATTATTTACCCTGTGCTCACGGCTGCCAGGGAAAAACGGGTTAACACGCAAAATTCAGTTCCTAGATTCTAGGGACTTCGTCAGAGATAAAAGCTGGCGAACGAAAAAAGAAAAAAAAATGTATATTGGTTGGTTCATAGCAACGAGAGACATTAACTACTCAAACATTATGATCATCATATTGTCTTCATCTTTGTTCGAACTAAAAAAAAATAATAAAAAGCTGTGCTGCCTTACTGCTTGCAGTCCAACAGTAACTTATGTCAGCTTTAACACTCCATGTAGCCCTCTTAAACGCGAACGTTTTATTCTGCTTTGTTTAATTAAATTAAATTTTCTAGATCGATATTCATCATCATAATCATCATGTGCCCTACCGGTTGGCGTAGGCGATCATGTTCTTCCACAATCTTCTATCTACAGTGCATCGTATCAGTTCTGTTGTTGACTGTTTTCCATGCCATGACACCAAGCTATCCAGTATTTTCTCTCTTTGTCGTCCGCGATCTCTTTTTCCTTTTATTTTGCCAGTTGTAACCAAGTATTCCAACTTTCCTCTTCTCATGATGTGCTCGAAAAATGTTGATTGTTTCTTTCTGATGTTTTTTAGGAGCTCTCTTTTTGTGTTGGCCTCTTTGAGAACTTCCTCATTGGTCTTTTTAGCTGTCCAGGGAATTTTCAACATTCTTCTGAGAAATCTCATCTCTGTGGCCTCTAACCGTCTTTTCAGTCTTGCAGTATAGCTGAAGGAAAAAAAATAAACATAAAATGATATATTGAGCTGCTATATTAACAGAACGACAAGAAAATCTACTACAACGTTTCGGCAAAAGTGTGGCCTCTAACCGTCTTTTCATTTGTTTGTCTACTGTCAATAATTCGGTTCCATATGTCAGAATTGGTTCTAAATAGCACAGTTGAAATCTATTTCTCACTTCTATTGACATAGCTTTGTTGCATAAGATATTTTTCATATTCTACAATGCTATTTTAGCCTGAGTTATTCTGCTTTTTATTTCTGTGGTGCATCTTCCATCCGATGTTATTATTGTGCCCAAGTATTTGAAACGTTGCACTTGTTTAAGATTTGTCCTGTTTATTTTTATGCTGCATGATGGTGATGATTGTTTCTTTGAAATGACCATTACTGTTTTTTTACTATTCAGACTGAGACCTTTCTTGTTGCTTTCTTTTACTATTATGTCTATCATTTCTATATGATATTACTATTCTATAAAGTCAAGTGAGGTCAAATTATAACTTCTGCCCTATCTTGAGACCGATACTTCGTTATGTCTGGTCGTTAAACAATACTATTTATATATTTAAAATAAATAAGTGACATATAATCTAACATATAGATCTGGATCAAAATTACATCAATTGTGTATTATTAAATTGTAAGAGCGTCAGCAGTTTTGTGGTAACACGCTTATTTGTCAATAGAGTGGTTCAATCCAAGCTTAACGCTCTCTTATCGAGCCAGGTGAAAAGAAAATTTGTATCTCAATCACTGAATTGGGGTGGGTACAAATAGGCGCATATCTTGAATTCATCTGACGAAAAAGGACTACCAAAGAGAGGTCTATGACATGTAAATAAGACGACACGGGTCAAAGGATTATTTCTCGGAAAGAAGAACAAACAAATATAGTATGTCTTTATGTTTGTGTCCTTTTTTTTTCTTTCCTTCGTCATTTGCCTTTGAGCGTTGAGGGGAGTTATCTCGTAGTGTGCGGTGTTTAGCTCTGCTGTTGGCCTCCGCTGCTATTTCCTAGTGTTTCTAATTTTTCATCAACCTACCTTTCATATGCTAACATTGCAAGAGATATTTTGCTACCACTACAAGAAATACTTTGTTAACATTTCAGGAGATATTTTTCTAATATTGCAAGATACATTTTGATAACATTGCAAAAGATATTTTTCTAACATTGCAAGATACATTTTGCAAAACATTGCAAAAGCTATTTTTCTAACATTGCAAGATACATTTTTCTAACATTGCAAGATACATTTTGCTAACATTGCAAAATATATTTTTCTAACATTGCAAGATACATTTTGCTAACATTGCAAAAGCTATTTTTCTAACATTGCAAGATATATTTTGCTAACATTGCAAGATACATCTGGCTAATATTGCAAAAGATATCTTTCTAACATTGCAAGATATATTTTGCTAACATTGCAAAAGATATTTTTTTAACTTCGCAATTTTCACAACATTCCAACATAATCTTCTCCAACAAATTGGCTTCAATATTTTCGTCTCAGCTTTTGTCAATATCCAAAGTCGTTTCTATAGTTTGTGTTACCAAGTGCATTAACTCTTAATGCCAAACTCAAGGGACCATAATCAATATCTGAGTACTGGCAATCCTTTATGCTTTTTCTTCCTACACGTTATTTCATAGTAAATCTCGGCTAACACACAGCGATCCTTTTCATCGGAATTATTCATGTGCCTTGGTAAAATCTCAATTATCTTGAATTCTATTTTCAACAATTCAACAAAAACTTTCATTTTCATTCAAAGAAAAAAAGAATTGTCCTCCCATTGGGATTAAAATGAGTACATTTTCTTTTCAATCCCCCCCCCCCCCCCCCCCGCAGCAAAACATTATTTTAGTACTTAGTAACACCACAAATCTCCTACACAAATTCAGTAACACCATAGTTTGCCTCTCCAACTCCTTTGCAACTTTTATCTCCAGCTCAATAACTTTCCTCACCAACTCAGCAACTTTCCTCACCAGCTCTGTAGCCTTCGTCTGCAAATCAGCAACTTATCTCTCCAAAACAACTTGCCTCTCTAAATCAGCAACTTGCCTCTCCAAATCAGCAACTTTTATCTCCAGATTAATAGCTTTCTTCTTCAACTTAGCAACGTTCGTCTCTAAATCAGAGACTTTCCTCTCCAGCTCAGTAACTTTCCTCTCCAACTCAGCAAATTCCCTCAACAACTCAGCAACTTTTCTTTCCAACTCTGTAACTTTCCTCTCGAACTCAGCAACTTTCCTATTCAACTCAGTCACTTTCCTCTCCAACTCAGCAACTTTACACTGCAATTCAGCAACTTAACTCTCCAACTCAACATTCCTCTCCAGCTCAGTAACTTTCCTCTCCAACTCAGCAAATTCCCTAAACAACTCAGCAACTTTCCTTTCCAACTATGTAACTTTCCTCTCCAACTCAGCAACTTTACACTGCAATTCAGCAACTTAACTCTCCAACTCAACATTTTCCTCTCCAGCTCAGTAACTTTCCTCTCCAACTCAGCAAATTCCCTCAACAATTCAGAAACTTTCCTTTCCAACTCTGTAACTTTCCTTTCCAACTCAGCAACTTTACACTGCAATTCAGCAACTTAACTCTCCAACTCAACATTTTCCTCTCCAACTCAGAAACTTTTCTCTCCAGCTCAGCATTTTCCTCTCCAACTCAGAAACATTTCTCTCCAGCTCAGCATTTTCCTCTCCAACTCAGAAACTTTTCTCTCCAGCTCAACGACTTGCCTCTCCAACTCAGTAACATTCCCATTCCTCTTCAACTCAGTAATTTTCCTTTCCAGCTCAATAACGTTCCTCTCCAACTCAGCAATTTTTTTCTCAAACTCAGGAACTCTCCTCTCCAGCTGAAAAACTTTTATTTCCAGCTCAGCAACATTCCTCTCCAAATCAGCAACATTCCTCTCCAACTCAGCAACATTCCTCTCCAAATCAGCAACTTTCCTCTCCAACTCAGCAACATTCCTCTCCAAATCAGAAACTTTCCTCTCCAACTCAGAAACTTTCCTCTCCAACTCAGTAACTTTCCTCTCCAACTCAGCAACTTTCCTCTCCAACTCAACAACTTTCATCTCCAACTCAACAACTTTTCTCTCCAACTCAGCAACTTTCCTCTCCAACTCAGAAAATTTCCTCTCCAACTCAGTAACTTTCTCTCCAACTCAGCAACTTTCCTCTCCAACTCAGCAACTTTTCTCTCCAAATCAACAACTTTCCTCAGCAATTCTGTGACTTTCCTCTCCAACTCAGTAACTTTCCTCTCCAACTCAACAACTTTCCTCTCCAACTCAGCAACTTTCCTCTCCAACTCAGAAAAATTCCTCTCCAACTCAGTAACTTTCCTCCCCAAATCAGCAACTTTTCTCTCCAAATCAACAACGTTCCTCTCCAACTCAACAACTTTCCTCTCCAACTCAACAACTTTCCTCTCCAACTCAACAACTTTCCTCTCCAACTCAACAACTTTCCTCTCCAACTCAACAAATTTCCTCTCCAACTCAGCAACTTTCCTCTCCAACTCAGCAACTTTCCTCTCAAAATCAGCAACTTTCCTCTCCAACTCAGCAACTTTCCTCTCCAACTCAGCAACTTTTCATTCCAACCCAGCAACTTTCCTCTTCAACTTAGCAACATTTTTCTTTTGGGCAGTAGCATTCCTCTACAGCTCATCAACTTTCCTCTCCAAATCAGCAACTTTCCTCTCCAATTCAGCAACTTTCCTCTTCAACTCAGCAACTTTCCTCTCCAACTCAGCAACTTTCCTCTCCAACTCAGCAACTTTCCTCTCCAAGTCAGCAACTTTCCTCTCCAACTCAGCAACTTTCCTCTCCAACTCAGCAACTTTTCATTCCAACCCAGCAACTTTCCTCTTCAAGTTAGCAACATTTTTCTTTTGGGCAGTAGCATTCCTCTACAGCTCATCAACTTTCCTCTCCAAATCAGCAACTTTCCTCTCCAATTCAGCAACTTTCCTCTTCAACTCAGCAACTTTCCTCTCCAACTCAGCAACTTTCCTCTCCAACTCAGCAACTTTCCTCTCCAAGTCAGCAACTTTCCTCTCCAACTCAGCAACTTTCCTCTCCAACTCAGCAACTTTTCATTCCAACCCAGCAACTTTCCTCTTCAAGTTAGCAACATTTTTCTTTTGGGCAGTAGCATTCCTCTACAGCTCATCAACTTTCCTCTCCAACTCAGCAAATTTCCTCTCCAACTCAGCAACTTTCCTCTCCAACTCAGCAACTTTCCTCTCCAACGTAGAAACTTTCCTCTCCAACATTTACCTCCCCACACTGAGCGAAAGATAGTTTCAGGATGTGAACTCTTTGCATTGGTCTCGCCGCGGTATAGCAGAGACCTCTTAAATATAACAGAACACTTCTGACCGAGCTGACCTTCAATAGAACTTATGATGGACTTGAACACGCTTGTTGGAACGACTGAGCGTTTGACATCAACGCCTGGAGTTGCGTTGCAGGCACGTAGATTGCCCTGTGGCGTCTTGCACCGGACAGCTCGTCTTGACCCCGGATTAGGCTTGGACCGAGTGTGCTGGATTTAACTCAGGATTTCATTAGCCGCTTATCTGCCTTCTGCTTGCCTGATGCTGAACTCATACATAGCCCGGACACCCACTTGTCCGTCTGTCGTGATCATACACTCTTGTACTTCGCGCTGTTTCGGTGTGGCGACCACCTCTGCGTCTATGGGCCTGTGCTTGACGGCCCCTCTAAGTTTCCGTTCTTCGCTAGGCACAGACAAATATAGATTGCTTTCTAAGAAGTAGTCAAGGAACACCATGTAAAATACACATTCGAGGTTTAATTCTGGAAGTTCAACCTCTCACAACAAGCTACATAATTACAACAACAGTATGCTTGTTAGCGGCCTTTCTCACGTTGCATGTTAATTACGAGGTGTACCCCAACTTGTCTGGACTGTTATCTAAGGGCTGCAGTAGTACAGAACTGCAATACTCCCTTCAAGCCACCATGCATTTTGGTGACATCATGTTGGACCGACTCCACTCAGTCGGACTCTCTTGATGACACTGCGCGGAATCTTCCCGCTAGCTATCGGCCACTGGTATGCGCCGATGAATCTCCCACTGTTGTCTGTTCGTGCCTGTAACAGCACCCACGGTATCGAGCATGAATTCGGCGATGGCTGTCTCGCCTACCTTCACCTGAATGATTCGTTGCTTCTGAATTCCACCCCTAACTCATAATAGTGCCTCAATGTTGAGCATATATGTTGGCGATATCTGAATCGCTCAATCTCACCTATACTGTTCGTCGTTTCTGAGTTTCATAACTCCTTGGTAGAGCACACTTGTTGTTGAGTATGTCTCGGCAAAAGCTGTCTCGCCCCTTGTCACCCAAATTGTTCGTTGTTTCTAAATTGCACAGCTACATTACAAAATCATACTCCTCATGGAGCATGAACGCTGTGAGATTGTCTCGCTCACTGTCACTTAAATTGTTCGTTGCGTCTAACTTGCACTACAACATTACAATAACCTATTTCTCACTGAGCATGAACACTGTGAGACTGTCTCTCTCACTGTCACTTAAATTGTTCGTTGCGTCTAACTTGCACAACTACATTACAATAACCTACTTCTTATTGAGCATGAACGGTGTGAGACTTTCTCGCTCACTGTCAGTTAAATTGTTCGTTGCGTCTAACTTGCACAACTACATTACAGAATCAGTCTGCGGATTGAATTTACACCAACACATAACCATACATAGCACTGTTCAGAAGCAATGTCCGCCTCACGCAGTGGCCATACACAACTAAAACTGACTCTATTATCCTGTTGTGTACCACGAACCATACTCACGGTATCAGTTGTCAAAACAACTGTCCGCACTGAGCCCTCGTTCTATCTCGACTGACTTTCTCACCTATCCTTTTTTCTAACGTTTTTCCCTCCAACCAATCATACCCCATTTTACATTTCTCTCTCGCTCCTAATTGCGCCGTATCTTCCCCGTGAGACTCGATGTTTCTATTCTCCTTACTACTTATCACTTTCCCCGCGTGGACTCGATGTTTCTATTCTCCTTACTACTTATCACTTTCCCCGCGTGGACTCGATGTTTCTATTCTCCTTACTACTTATCACTTTCCCCGCGTGGACTCGATGTTTCTATTCTCCTTACTACTTATCACTTTACCCGCGTGGACTCGATGTTTCTATTCTCCTTACTACTTATCACTTTCCCCGCGTGGACTCGATGTTTCTATTCTCCTTACTACTTATCACTTTCCCCGCGTGGACTCGGTGATTCTATTCTCCTTACTACTTATCACTTTACCCGCGTGGACTCGATGTTTCTATTCTCCTTACTACTTATCACTTTCCCCGCGTGGAATCGGTGATTCTATTCTCCTTACTACGTATCACTTTCCCCGCGTGGACTCGGTGACTCTATTTTAGTTAACCCTTCTCACTTTTCCCTCGACTTCTCCCACACACTCCCATTTGTCCTCCACCGTATAATCACTGCTTCAGCGGAACTGGCGCATATATTGCTAACATGAGGTTATGAAGCACCAACAAATATTACCCCAACAAACACAGCACACGGAACAAGAAGAAAAAGCGGCAGTCGAGATTTTCCATCCTCAAGTATAAACTACAAGAGCATTTTAAATAATCTCTCGGACAAAAAAAAAAGGATTGCTGTCCGCTATTTTTGCTAATTATGTGTCAGCCCAACCTTTTCGGGGCGAAACGGTCTGCTGTTATCTTCTGATTGGTTTCCTGAGCGGAGTCACTGATCCCTGACATCCGAGGGGGATAGAAGTTCAAATCAGATCATGACTGGTCAAATAATCACTGTTTATGTCATTGATTGAGTCTCCATCTGTAGCTGTCTTGTGCTTGAGGAAGAAATATAATTATCTGGTTGCATTTAACAAGCTTGGAAGGGGCGATAGCTCAGTGGTTAGTGAACTGGGCTACAAAGGACAAGAGGTAGGGTTTGATCCCAACCGTCAGCTTCCGGTTCACCCAGCCTTTAATGGGTACCGGATTTTCTTCTGGGAAAGTAAAGCGGCACGGGCGTAATACCGACCACATTACCCCAAAAATCATGTGCTGAAGGTATGTAAAATTTATGGTCACTAACACCATATTCCCTATACGCCACTTGGCTTGACGGGGGTACTTTACTTTTTTTTTTAAATTTAACATGCTTAAGTTACAACGTTGAACAAATCAATCACACAGACTTTCATTGTTTTTAGCCTATCCCTATTTTAATTTTACTAATTAATTTTGTTTGCGTTAGTGCTGAAATGTTTACGTATGTGTATGTGTGCATGTTCGTATGTGTGTGTTCAAACCAATAATATATGTTTTACCGTTCCCTTCTTTTCAAGTCACACAGGTAAGCGAACAGTTAGATTTAGTCTTTGTCTGGTTTTATTTTTTTAAATATCTTGTCCATTATTACCATATTTTCGCACTTCCCTTTATTCATAGAACGATCAAAAACGTAAATCTGTTGTGTGTTAATGCACTTCATGTGTTCTAGCCTCACTCTAGATATCATAAGTGCATCATTAAGCACTTCAAAGTACTTTTAATAAACCTGTAGAAATACATTTTCTGTCAAGTTAAAGGTAAAGGTAAAGTACCAGACCTGAATCGGCGTTTTTAGCACGTGAGTTTCCACCTATATGTTCTCGGCCGTCTATCCAGAAGTGTTCTGAGACTTCTAGATAGTTTCACTTTCAGCATCGAAATTCACGATGCGAGGCGGCATTCCTCACCTTCCCAGAGTACAACTTCTACCAGCGGCTGGGTCGACCGCGGGGGTATTTTTTTCCAACCGCGAAGACAAGTCACACTGTTTCCAGCGAGAATCGAGCACGGGTTGTCCGAACGTCGGTAGCATCATCAAGTACCGGGCCTGCTGGAGTAGGTGATCATGTCTCTCCACAATTTTCGATCACGACAGTTATTTATCATTTCTGTTGTTGACCTTCTGCCAAGCCATTCTCTTAAGCTGTCTGGTATTTTTTCTCTTTGCTTTCCTCTATCTCTTCATCCCTCAATTTTACCAGTTGTAACAATATATTCTAGTTGTTCTCTTCTCATTATATGGCCAATAAAATGATGATTATTTCTTCCTAATATTGGAAATTAGCTCTCTTTTTGCTTTGGCCTCTTTCAGAATGTTTTCATTACTCTTCTTAGCTGCCCATGGTATTCTCAACATTCTTCTGTAAAACGATATTTCTACAGACTTCAGTTAGTAACTATAACTATGTATAAAAATACATTGGTTACATAGTGCACTGTGTGTATTACAATTCCATGTTCCACGTTCGTTCTGTAGTAACGGATCTCAATGTCTAATCACTTGGTTTTGTTTTACATCTGTTATCAATCTCTGTATCTTCCCATTGTATAATAAGATTCTTGTCTAATAAGGAAGATTGTGAACGTGACAAGAGAGAGATTCAGAAATAATATCAGGAAAAGATTTGGAATAATGACAGCACTGGATCTTATTAAGAAGAAAGTAAAGAAATGCAAACAAATGCGAAGCTTATTTAAAGCTGAGTGTAAAGGAGAAATTAAAAAATAGGAATAAAAAATATTATGGCTAAAGCTTTACGTATTTAATGGACGGCAAAATTTTAAACGACGTTTCGGCTCAAAAGGCCTTCAGCTAGAACAACCAACATGCACACACACATCGTCGTGTGGCACAGAATTCATATATGTGTCTACGTTGTTTGTACTATACAATTTTTTTCTTTCTTTTTTTCTTTTCATTTCTACATCACATTAAGAAACAACAATTCTAAATGTCTGGACATGACACACGATCACCACCAGCCAGCATCCTACAGAGAGCCTCAATGTTGTTGTTAGGATCATCACCACCAGACAGCATCCTACAGAGAGCCTCAATGTTGTTGTTAGGATCATCACCATCAGACAGCATCCTACAGAGAGCCTCAATGTTGTTGCCAGGATCATCACCACCAGCCAGCATCCTACAGAGAGCCTCAATGTTGTTGTAAGGATCATCACCACCAGACAGCATCCTACAGGGAGCCTCAATGTTGTTGTTAGGATCATCACCACCAGACAGCATCCTACAGAGAGCCTCACTGTTGTTGTTAGGATCATCACCACCAGCCAGCATCCCACAGAGAGCCTCACTGTTGTTGTTAGGATCATCACCACCAGACAGCATCCTACAGAGAGCCTCACTGTTGTTGTTAAGATCATCACCACCAGACAGCATCCTACAGAGAGCCTCACTGTTGTTGTTAGGATCATCACCACCAGACAGCATCCTACAGAGAGCCTCACTGTTGTTGTTAGGATCATCACCACCAGCCAGCATCCCACAGAGAGCCTCACTGTTGTTGTTAGGATCATCACCACCAGACAGCATCCTACAGAGAGCATCAATGTTGTTGTTAGGATCATCACCACCAGACAGCATCCTACAGAGAGCCTCACTGTTGTTGTTAGGATCATCACCACCAGACAGCATCCTACAGAGAGCCTCAAATGTTGTTGTTAGGATCATCACCACCAGGCAGCATCCTACAGAGAGCCTCACTGTTGTTGTTAGGATCATCACCACCAGCCAGCATCCCACAGAGAGCCTCACTGTTGTTGTTAGGATCATCACCACCAGACAGCACCCTACAGAGAGCCTCACTGTTGTTGTTAAGATCATCACCACCAGACAGCATCCTACAGAGAGCCTCACTGTTGTTGTTAGGATCATCACCACGAGACAGCATCCTACAGAGATCCTCACTGTTGTTATTAGGATCATCACCACCAGACAGCATCCCACAGAGAGCCTCACTGTTGTTGTTAGGATCATCACCACCAGACAGCATCCTACAGAGAGCCTCACTGTTGTTGTTAGGATCATCACCACCAGACAGCATCCTACAGAGAGCCTCACTGTTGTTGTTAGGATCATCACCACCAGCCAGCATCCCACAGAAAGCCTCACTGTTGTTGTTAGGATAATCACCACCAGACAGCATCCTACAGAGAGCCTCAATGTTGTTGTTAGGATCATTACCACCAGACAGCATCCTACAGAGAACCTCAATGTTGTTGTTAGGATCACCACCATCAGACAGCATCCTACAGAGAGCCTCAATGTTGTTGTTAGGATCATTACCACCAGCCAGCATCCCAAAGAGAGCCTCACTGTTGTTGTTAGGATCAATACCACCAGCCAGCATCCCACAGAGAGCCTCAAATGTTGCTGTTAGGATCATCACCACCAGGCAGCATCCCACAGAGAGCATCAATGTTGTTGTTAGGATCAATACCACCAGCCAGCATCCCACAGAGAGCCTCAAATGTTGTTGTTAGGATCATCACCACGAGACAGCATCCTACAGAGAGCCTCACTGTTGTTGTTAGGATCAATACCACCAGCCAGCATCCCACAGAGAGCCTCACTGTTGTTGTTAGGATCATCACCAGCAGACAGCATCCTACAGAGAGCATCAATGTTGTTGTTAGGATCATCACCACCAGATAGCATCCTACAGAGAGCCTCACTGTTGTTGTTAGGATCATCACCACCAGACAGCATCCTACAGAGAGCATCAATGTTGTTGTTAGGATCATCACCACCAGATAGCATCCTACAGAGAACCTCAATGTTGTTGTTGTTAGGATCATCATCACTGCACAGCGTACGAACCCATAAGTGCTCCGATATCCTCCACAAGTCTCACAAAAATCAGTGGAGAACCCTGACCTGCGATGGGTAGCTCTGTGCTGACAATTTTGTGCCCGAGCAGAGGCCAAATTGATGGCCTACTCTTTCAGCTTTAACTGTTAAAAGTTCTTTAACGTGCGCGAGTGCACATGGAATCCCCAGTTTATTGCCGTTATCCGTGAGGGCTAGACATCGGATCTCTCTACCTAATAGCTGTGGGGATAGTAACGTCACGAGGAAACCACAGATTAATTGTACCTATTAAAAAAAATTACTCCCGATTATAGTGAACTTTGAACCTATGTCGACGTCGTACCTCTAAACTTGCCACCTCCCTCACCCATCCCCCCCCCCACACCCCCCCCCCAAAAAAAAATTAAAATAAAATAAAAACCTCTATCTACAGGGCTTTTTTAATTCAGAAAAGAATAAAGCGAAAAGGGGAAAAGGTAGACATAGAAGGCACTTATTTTTAATGATATGATAAACATCATGATAAGAAGTATGGGAGCCGCGTTAGCTAAACGGTTAGTGAACTGGACTACTAAGGACAAGAGCGGCTTCCAGGTTCATCCCGCTTTAAATGGGTACCGGATTTTTTTATGGGAAAGTAAAGCAGCACAGGCGTAGTACCGTTCACATTACTCCAGAAACCATGCGTAAGTCTATACAAAATTATGGACATTACCACCATATTCCTTATACGTTATTTGGCGTGACGGAGCACTTCATTTTTTTTGGGTACTTATAATGAATATCATAAGTAAAGTAAAGAGCCCCCGTCAAGCATAGTGGCGTATAGTGAATATGGTGTTAGTGACCGTAAATTTTAAAGACCTTCAGCACATGATTTTTGGGGTAATATGGTCGGTATTACGTGCCGCTTTAATTTCCTATTTAAAAAATCCGGTACCCATTAAAGGCTGGGTGAACCCTGAATCGTCGGTTGGGATCGAACCCTACCTCTTGTCCTTTGTAGTCCAGTTCACTAACCACTGAGCAATCGCAGCTCCCAATGAATAGCATGCCTAAGACATATTATAGAGCATTGACCCGCTTTCCATCGTCGCAAACAATAGAGGTAGGGAAAAGTAAGTTAATATCCAGATCCACTTGTCATTTGTTAATGACATCTACTTTCCACAATTTATTCTCTGGATGTCATGTTGATTCTTTATCAACTTAACGGCCTGTAGATAAGGAATTTTGTGTCCTCCAGTTAGAGATCATCTTCTTGTGTTCGTTTATGTTAGTTTGGAGTCGTGGAATACGTTTCTTGATAACATCTTCTATCGTTTAGCTACAGCTAATGTAATACCGTCGTTGTCTTGTCTTTTAAAACAGCCACATTGAAAGTGTTAACTCTTCGCTAATATAAAACGTGTGCTGCTCAATCACTCACACACACACACACACACACACACACACACACACACACACCTATAGCAAAACACATAGTCCCTTGTGAGTGTTGGATGTGACGTGCTAATTTCAGTGTTCCTGCAGGGTCGACCCAAAGTGACGTAGACGTCATTCAATGTTTAATGAAATCCATGGTAACGAAAGATTAACATTCGCGATTACATTGAAAGAAGCAGAGAAGGAGAGATAATCCCAGGATAAGAAGAAATAAACTATCACAATTCGTTCCCTTGTTCCTGGTAAAAAAACACAAAGACTAAAGCAGTTAAACTCATCATCATGTGCCATACCGCTTGGTATAGACGATTATGTCATTCACAACTATTTGTTTTCATTATAGAGTGGCATTTTAGTTCTAGTCCTGGATGTTTGCGTCACTTGATGGGTGACGAGAGTTCACCGGTGCTTTATAGAGTCAATTCTGACCCACGGAAGTGAATCATGACCCGTAAACAAACAAATGAAAAGATGATTAGAAGCCACAGAGATGAGATTTCTCAGAAGAATGTTGAAAGTTCCCTGGACAGCTGAAAAGACCACCGAGGAAATTATCAAAGAGGCCAACACAAAAAAGCTCCTAAAAAACATCAGAAAGCAATCAACATTTTTTGGGCACATCATGAGAAGAGGAAAGTTGGAATACTTGGTTACAACTGGCAAAATAAAAGATAGACCGCAGACGACAAAGAGAGAAAGCACATGATAGCTTGGTGTCATGGCATGGAAAACAGTCAACAACAGAACTGGTACGATGCACGATAGATAGAAGAATGTGGAAGGACATGATCGTCTACGCCAACCGGTATGGCACACGATGATGATGATGATGATGATGGATGAAGGTGTCCGGAGCCTAATACATTTCACTCACTCTGAACATTGATATTTTATGGAAGTGGTTTGAACTTATGGCACCCCACACACAAAAATCTTCAATACAAGTTATGTTTTTGTCTGATAATTTAGAAGCTGAAGCCCGTAACAATAAGTCATAGATTAATATATTCAAGTGATTACAGGATCCCAGTGTCTATATTCAAGAGATTCCAAGATCCCAGTGTCTATATTCAAGAGATTCCATGATCCTAGTTTCTATATTCAAGAGATTCCAGCATCCCAGTGTCTATATTCAAGAGATTCCAGAATCCCAGTGTCTATATTCAAGAGATTCCAGCATCCCAGTGTCTATATTCAAGAGATTCCAGGATCCCAGTGTCTATATTCAAGAGATTCCAGGATCCCAGTGTCTATATTCAAGAGATTCCAGGATCCCAGTGTCTATATTCAAGAGATTCCAGGATCCCAGTGTCTATATTCAAGAGATTCCAGGATCCCTGTGTCTATATTCAAGTGATTCCAGGATCCCAGTGTCTATATTCAAGAGATTCCAGGATCCCAATGTCTATATTCAAGAGATTCCAGGATCCCAGTGTCTATATTCAAGAGATTCCAGGATCCCAGTGTCTATATTCAAGAGATTCCAGGATCCCAATGTCTATATTCAAGAGAATCCGGGATTAGTGTTTGAACAACTAAATCATTTACAATTTTAGATAGAGCTTCTTGTAATCAATTTGAGTGTAAAACAGAAAAAAATGCGCATTTTATGTTCCTGGGAAGGTACAAATGAGCAAATGGACTAAAATATCAGTGACAAACAATCGTGCCTTCCACAGTTCTCTGTCCTTAGTGCGTCGTATTAATTCTATTGTTGGTTGTTAGCTGGAGACCTTGACAGCAGCACAGTTAATCGTCAAATTATGAATGCCAGGCGATGTTGGTGAAGGAACTACATCCAAAGACTGCAACACGTTGAAAAACAAATTCGATCCAGTAGTAAAGATGAAATATATGGAAACTTAAATGTGTGCACAACCATTAGGTTACTGGAGCCATCCGCCTGGACATGCTTTACTATACCATAAGAGCTGTTGATGAATGTTTGCTGCATTGTTGTGCTGTCGATTGTATTACTACGTTCTATACATCAATTCAAAATGTGCACGGTTCTTTTGTAAAGCAAAGTAAAATGGGAAAGGTTCCCTTCCCCGCTTTGCTAGGCGTATGGAGAATATGGTATTGCTGACTATATGTTTCTATAGCCACCGTACATTTTTATGTGATATGGTCGGTAAAATGGCGGCCAAAACATGGCGGCTAGGCCGCCTTTACTTCCCATAAAAATATTGTATAGCACTACTGCAATAAGGAGCTGTTGTATAGCACTACAGCAATAAGGAGCTGCTATAGCTCAGTGGTTAGTGAACTGGACTTCAAAGGACTAAAGCGGGTTCGATCCTGATCGACGGTTTCCAGGTTCACCCAGCCTTAAATAGGCAGATGATTTATTATGGGAAAGTAAAGTGGCACACGAGTAATACCGACAACATTACCCCAAAAATCATATGCTGAAGGTCTGTAAAAATGATGGTCCCTAACACCATGTTCCCTATACGGCACATGGGGTGACGGGGCCCATTACTTGTTTTACCACTGCAATTATTTCCTAGAATAAAACATATATCGGGAGCCGTGATAGCTCAGTGGTTAGTGAACTGGACTGCAAATGACAAGAGGTAGGGTTCGATCCCAACCGACGGCTTTAGGTTCACCCAGCCTGTATTAGGTACCGGGTTTTTTTCTGGGAAAGTAAAGCGGCACGGGCGTAATACCGACCACATTACCCGGTCAAATCATGTGCCGAGGGTCTGTAAAATGTATGGTCACTAACACCATATTCCCTATACGCCACTTGGCGTGATGGGGGTACTTTACTTTACTTTACTTTTATTATAAAACATATATCAGCCGAATGTGACTGTACAGGTTTCTAAATTTGAATTATATAGGTTTCTTATTCTTTGTCAAAATCGTTCGATGAAAAAGGCAAAAATTGGCTACGGTATTTATTTATAGTTTTCTGTTAAACTTCTAATTTCGTATATGTGATAAAATAACATTAAATGGCGTGGGTTGCTAAACTAATGGAAAAACAACACACGCTATAACGTTTCGGAAAAAGTCGTCTTCAGGTGCATGGATATAAGATTAATTAGCATAGGGCAGATACGATTTAATTTAACCAAAAGAAGCCAAACAGTGAAAAATTGGAAAGGAGGTCTAATGAGGGAGGTTGAAAAGAAGTGTCTCATAGGGTATGATGAGAACGGGAAAAAGAGGAAAAGAGAGGAAAAGAGAGAGAAGATACGGGTGGAAAGGGGGAAGCAGAGCAAGAGAGATCATTATGATAACGCAGGAAGGTATAGGGTTAGGTCACAGGATGGAATTGATGAGGAAACCACCACAAACCGGCTGTGGGTATCAGGGGAACAAGAGATCATGCGCCATTGCTGGTTTCTAAGTGCAATATGTTTAATGCTCTCTCTTCTATTTTCTAGAGCCGAGTATTTTTCTAAATCTTAGTTACTGTCATAATAATTTTAATGCTAGAAGCAGATGAAGTATACCCGTTTAATAGTGACACAATGTTGCTACCTGCTGAGTGAAGTCAGTAACACGATGTTGCTACCCGCTGGATGAAGTCAGTGACACAATGTTGCTACCCACTGGGTGAAGTCAGTGACACAATGTTGCTACTCGCTGGGTGAAGTCAGTAACACGATGTTGCTACCCGCTGGGTGAAGTCAGTGACACAATGTTGCTACCCGCTGGATGAAGTCAGTGAAACAATGTTGCTACTCGCTGGGTGAAGTCAGTGAAACAATGTTGCTACCCGCTGGATGAAGTCAGTGACACAATGTTGCTACTCGCTGGGTGAAGTCAGTGACACAATGTTGCTACCCGCTGGATGAAGTCAGTGACACAATGTTGCTACCCGCTAGGTGAAGTCAGTGACAAAATGTTGCTACCCGCTGGGTGAAGTCAGTGACACAATGTTGCTACCCGCTGGATGAAGTCAGTGACACAATGTTGCTACCCGCTGGGTGAAGTCACTGACAAAATGTTGCTACCCGCTGGGTGAAGTCAGTAACAAAATGTTGCTACCCGTTGGATGAAGTCAGTGAGAAAATGTTGCTACTCGTTGGATGAAGTCAGTGACAAAATGTTGCTACCCGCTGGGTGAAGTCAGTGACACAATGTTGCTACCCGCTGGATGAAGTCAGTAACACAATGTTGCTACCCGCTAGGTGTAGTCAGTGACAAAATGTTGCTACCCGCTGGGTGAAGTCAGTGACACAATGTTGCTACCCGCTTGATGAAGTCAGTGACACAATATTGCTACCCGCTAGGTGAATTAGTAACAAAATGTTGCTCCCCGCTGGATGAAGTCAGTGACACAATGTTGCTACCCGCTGGATGAAGTCAGTGACACAATGTTGCTACCCGCTGGGTGAAGTCACTGACAAAATGTTGCTACCCGCTGGGTGAAGTCAGTGACACAATGTTGCTACCCGCTGGATGAAGTCAGTGAGAAAATGTTGCTACCCGCTGGGTGAAGTCAGTGACAAAATGTTGCTACCCGTTGGATGAAGTCAGTGAGAAAATGTTGCTACCCGTTGGATGAAGTCAGTGAGAAAATATTGCTACCCGCTGGGTGAAGTCAGTGAAAAAATGTTGCTACCCGTTGGATGAAGTCAGTGAAAAAAATGTTGCTACCCGCTGGGTGAAGCCAGTGACAAAATGTTGCTACCCGCAGGATGAAGTTAGTGACGAAATGTTGCTACCCGTTGGATGAAGTCAGTGAGGAAATGTTGCTACCCGCTGGGTGAATTCAGTGACAAAATGTTGCTACTGTTTGGATGAAGTCAGTGAGAAAATGTTGCTACCCGTTGGATGAAGTCAGTGACAAAATGTTGCTACCCGTTGGATGAAGTCAGTGACAAAATGTTGCTACCCGTTGGATGAAGTCAGTGACAAAATGTTGCTACCTGCTGGGTGACGTCAGTAACAAAATGTTGCTACCCGTTGGATGAAGTCAGTGAGAAAATGTTGCTACCCGTTGGGTGAAGTCAGTGAGAAAATGTTGCTACCCGCTGGGTGAAGTCAGTGACACAATGTTGCTACCCGCTGGGTGAAGTCAGTAACACAATGTTGCTACCCGCTAGGTGAAGTCAGTGACACAATGTTGCTACCCGCTGGGTGAAGTCAGTGACACAATGTTGCTACCCGCTGGGTGAAGTCAGTGACACAATGTTGCTACCCGCTGGGTGAAGTCAGTGACACAATGTTGTTAAAAGATGACTGAAGTCAGTGACGCAAAATTTTGCTACAAGATGACTGAAGTCAGTGACATAATGTTGCTACAAAATGACTGAAGTAGTGACATAATGTTGCTACAATATGACTGAAGTCATTGACACAATGTTGCTACGAGATTGCTGAAGAGAAGGTTACTACAAGCTGACTGAAGTCACTGACAGAATGTTCCTACAAAATGACTGAAGTCAGAGAGCAGAATGTTGCTACAAAATGACTGAAGTCAGTGAGATAATGTTGCTACAATATGACTGAAATCAGTGATACAATGTTTCAACGAGATGACTGAAGAGAATGTTGCTACAAGATGACTGAAGTCAGTGACAGGATGTTGCTACAAAATGACTGAAGTCAGTGACAGAATGTTGCTATAATATGACTAAAGTCAGTGACACAATGTTGCTACGAGATGACAGAAGAGAATGTTGCTACAAAATGACTGAAGTCTGTGACAGAATTTTGCTACAAAAATGACTGAAGTCAGTGAGAGAATGTTGCTACAAAATGACTGAAGTCAGTGAGAGAATGTTGCTACAAAATGACTGAAGTCAGTTACACAATGGCGCTACAAGATTACTAAAGTCAGTGACAGAATGTTGCTGCAAAATGACTGAAATCAGTGACAGAATGTTGCTACAAAATGACTGAAGTAAGTGACATAATGTTGCTAGAAGATGACTGAAGTCAGTGAGTGACACAATGGTGCTACAAGATGACTGAAGTCAGTGACACAATGGTGCTACAAGATGACTGAAGTCAGTGACAGAATGTTGCTACAAGATGACTGAAGTCAGTGACAGAATGTTGCTACAAGATGACTGAAGTCAGTGACAGAATGTTGCTAGAAGATGACTGAAGTCAGTGACAGAATATTGCTAGACGATGACTGAAGTCAGCGACACAATGGTGCTACAAGATGACTGAAGTCAGTGACAGAATGTTGCTAGACGATGACTGAAGTCAGTGACACAATGGTGCTACAAGATGACTGAAGTCAGTGACAGAATGTTGCTACAAAATGACTGAAGTCAGTGACAGAATGTTGCTAGAAGATGACTGAAGTCAGGTACACAATGGTGCTACAAGATGACTGAAGCCAGTGACAGAATGTTGCTAGATGATGACTGAAGTCTGTTACACAATGTTGCTACAAACTGACTGAAGTCAGTGACACAAATTAACACAAATTAGATGAGATTGCAAAACTTTATTTAATCTTCCTCTAGGATTGACAACTTGTTACAATGTAACATATATTTTCTGCTGCGTTAGCTCGACGGCTGCCTCTGTTCATCACCAATCCTTAAAAGCACACTAAAGGGGCAGAAATGCGTTGTGTTGTGTTTTGCAGAATTTAATGAAATAAATGAACAAATAACAATATGAAATGTTAGAATGATAAAGAAATAATTATATGAAATGTTAGAATGATATGTTAAATTACTGCATAAAATGTTTGAATCGTGTTTTGTTTACCGCCGACACTGTTTTTGCTGACCTTAATAATCATGTTTAATATTTGTTTATATGTGATATATATATATATTGACCTTTAGAGCCGTAGCCAGCCCATAGGTCGTAGACCAAGATACACCTTCTCCTATCTGAATTTTTGTTCTAGCAGTTTTCTTTTAAAGATATTTTATCAAATCTCGCCATTTGTCTCTGTTCTGTGCAAGCAGCCCTATCTCATTGAGGGAGCCGAATCCTGCTGGTCTTGCCTCTCTCATCAATGTTCTTCTCAGTGTCTCCCTGGGTCTTCCTCTTTTTCTCTTACCTATTGTTTCTCATATGATGGCTTGATTTGCTATTCGGTTATTATCTCTTCTCATCACATGTCAAACGTATGACCATCGTCTTTTCTTTATTACTGAAGATATTAGTGGTTGATTGGCGATTTTTCTAATTTCCTCGTTTGTTTTGAATTCGTTCCATTCTATACCAAGTATTTTCCTTAGACATTTATTTTCGAATGCGTTCAACTTTATTTCTATATCTCTTGTTGTTTTCCAGCTTTCACACGCATACGTAAGGGTTGATAATACATACATATATATATATATATATATATATATATATATATATATATATCACATTATATGTCCACATAAGTATTTATAACTAATAATACACTTTGTATCTTTGGTATGTACCTGATATGTAAACATTATATTAAATTAAAGCAATAATCAAAACAAAATAAAAATTAAGAAAATTGAGACATAAATCTCATCTTACTTTGGCACTAGGAATAGCAGTTGTGACTCTCAACAAAATAAAAGGTAGCCTTCTACAGCCTTGTTGATTAAATACATTAGCAATATAGATGGAAACATCTCCCGATATCAACAAAAAGCCGCTAAAAACGTCTGTGAGACGTCCATTTTAGCTGATGAGGTGCCTCTTTGCCATGAATATGCAAACCTTTTTTTGTGTTCAGAGTTCAAAGTTCAATAATATATTTGACATAATATCATGAAACTAGATTTCATTTGTCTACGTATATGTTGTAATAAATGTTATAGAATACATGCTGTACATTTGATAACATGAGCTTCATCATTTAACACATTGCAAGTGACGTCACCTAATATAATAGACATCTCGGGCTCAGTT
The DNA here is from genome assembly GCA_032433765.1 of Megaustenia siamemsis. Taxonomy (NCBI): domain Eukaryota; kingdom Metazoa; phylum Mollusca; class Gastropoda; order Stylommatophora; family Ariophantidae; genus Megaustenia; species Megaustenia siamemsis. The sequence goes on along the minus strand of JAVIAB010000160.1, from coordinate 14,994,558 downwards.
CCTGGTCACGTAAACGAAATAATCAAAATGTGAACAAGGAACCTGGACTTGAGACATCTAATGATTATATATTTCATCATTACTTCTATCTCTCTTTCTCTCTCTCTCTCTCACTCGCTCTCTCTCTCTCTCTCTCTCTCTCTCTCTCTCTCTCTCTCTCTCTCTCTTGGTGTCTCTTTCTCATTCAATATGCAGCTTTCCAAGAAAATTCCATCATAAAATGTCTATTTGTGAAATCCAAGTTAGGAGACATCATTTCCCTCGTTATTGTGGTTGCACACTCTCCACTATTTTCTATATCTGCCAGTTTCTTCACACTTCTTTTCAAAGACATCACTGTCAATACCCTGTCCGCTTGTAATCAGAACTATCCCCAACCTCAGCTTTCCATAACTCGCTCTCTCTCTCTCTCTCTCTCACTCTCTCTATCTCTCTCTCTAAAGAAGCATATTTGAAGTATCCAGTCGTTCCTTATTTCTGTAACTGTAAATTATTTAGGGTCTTCGGGCAGCAGGGAATAGGATTAAATAAAGAGTCCCTTGTCTTGTCAGTGTTTCATTCCTTTAATACTTTCTTTTTACTTTCCGCTTCTGCCCTTTTGCGTCTAGGGAAAATGGGGTGTTCCTTTTAATGCACAACAACTCAATGTGGTGTCTGTTATTTCATGAACCCATCGTCTTCCATATCTTCCTTCTCTATCTTCTATTTCCGTCTGAGTGTGAGAGCGGCTATTTAGTTTCGTTACAAGAATGTATTTGTTTTAATTAATATTAATACTGTCACAGTTGTTATGTTGAATATTTACATACTGTGCAGTTATTGATGAGAAAGAAATGAACAATGAAAACAAATAGAAAGAAACGGTATGGTTGAAGCTTCACATAAAAAGAGGACAACACAAACCAGAACGACGATTCAGTTCAATAGGCCTTCAGCAGGAATAAACATACAATTCGATCCCGCTTGAAGGCTTATTGAGCCGAAACATCGTTGTGGTTTGTGTTGTCTTCTTGTTACATTAAGTTTTAACCATACCTTTGTTTCTATTATTTTCTTCTTCTTTTTTTCATTTCCCCTCACAATTAGCTTCACTGCAGCTTCGCAATTGTATACATTTATGAGCATTTCTTTGCCTTGGCACTATTAATGAGACAAGTTAGCTTGATAGATCATCAAGTCTCAGTTTCCAACTACAGATTTAACATTTTCATTTACGACTTTCAGTTTGTAATATTGTCAGAAGGGCTGGAACTGCAAGGAGGGCATGGCTGGGACACCTTTGACGAGCAGGTCATACAACTGTGGCAGATGCTGGTCGCAACCATGTGTCATCAGTCAACGTTTCTGTGGAACCACGCCTAGGATATGTCAACAATAAACTATTGTTATTTAACGCAATGAGTAAATGTCAACAATTGTTATTTAACGCAACATGTAAATATCGACAATTTATTATTTAACGTAATGAGTAAATGTCAACAATTTGTTATTTGACGCAACATGTAAATATCGACAATTTGTTATTTAACGCAATGAGTAAATGTCAACAATTTGTTATTTAACGCAACATGTAAATATCGACAATTTGTTATTTAACGCAATGAGTAAATGTCAACAATTTGTTATTTAAAGCAACATGTAAATATCGACAATTTGTTATTTAACACAATGAGTAAATGTCAACAATTGTCATTTAACGCAACATGTAAATATCAACAATTTATTATTTAACGCAATGAGTAAATGTCAACAATTGTTATTTAAAGCAACATGTAAATATCGACAATTTGTTATTTAACGCAATGAGTAAATGCCAACAATTTGTTATTTGACGCAACATGTAAATATCGACAATTTGTCATTTAACGCAACATGTAAATATCGACAATTTGTCATTTAACGCAACATGTAAATATCAACAATTTCTTATTTAACGCAATGAGTAAATGTCAACAATTGTCATTTAACGCAACATGTAAATATCAACAATTTATTATTTAACGCAATGAGTAAATGTCAACAATTGTTATTTAAAGCAACATGTAAATATCGACAATTTGTTATTTAACACAATGAGTAAATGTCAACAATTGTTATTTAAAGCAACATGTAAATATCGACAATTTGTTATTTAACACAATGAGTAAATGTCAACAATTGTCATTTAACGCAACATGTAAATATCAACAATTTATTATTTAACGCAATGAGTAAATGTCAACAATTGTTATTTAAAGCAACATGTAAATATCGACAATTTGTTATTTAACACAATGAGTAAATGTCAACAATTTGTTATTTGACGCAACATGTAAATATCGACAATTTGTTATTTGACCCAACATGTAAATATCGACAATTTCTTATTTAATGCAATGAGTAAATATCAACCAATTGTTATTTAACGCATCATGTAAATATCGACAATTTGTTATTTAACGCAATGAGTAAATGTCAACAATTGTTATTTAACGCAACATGTAAATATCAACAATTGTTATTTAACACAACATGTAAATATAACCATTTGTTATTTAACGCAATGAGTAAATGTCAACAATTGTTATTTAACGCAACATGTAAATATCAACAATTTGTTATTTAACGCAATAAGTAAAGTTCAACAATTGTTATCCAACACAATAAGTAAATGTCAACAATTTGTTATTTAACACTATAACTAAATGTCAACAATTTGTTATTTAGCACAATAAGTAAATGTTAATAATTTGTTAATTAACACAATAAGTAAATGTCAACAATTTGTTATTTAACACAATAAGTAAATGTCAATAATTTCTTACTTAACACAATAAGTAAATGTCAACAATTTGTTATTTAACACAATAAGTAAATGTCAACAATTGTTATTTAACACAATAAGTAAATGTCAACAATTGTTATTGAACACAATAAGCAAATGTCAACAATTGTTATTGAACACAATAAGCAAATGTCAACAATTGTTATTTAACACAATAAGCAAATGTCAACAATTGTTATTTAACACAATAAGCAAATGTCAACAATTGTTATTTAACACAATAAGTAAATGTCAACAATTGTTATTTAACACAATAGTTTTAATTGGAGGCAAGATTATAAATCAAAGGCGAAGATTAGAAGTACTCAGGTAGTAATCTCTACCGACAATGGAGAGTTATATAAAAAGATAGCAGAATTTAAAAAAAGCAATTAATGGAAAGTAATCGTAAGCTACCAAACAGCTCCGATTTGAGTACAACTGAAAGTGACAATGTAAACAGACAAAAAAATAATATTGTAAATAGCCAAATGTCCTCCTAGAGCCAAACATGGACAATTATTGAGATCATCATCATCATCAAGTACCTGACCTGCTGGCGTAGGTGATCATGTCTCTCCTCAACTTCCGATCACGAAAGTTATTTATCATTTCTGTTCTTGAACTTCTGCCAAGCCATTCTCTTAAGCTGTCTGGTATCTTTTCTCTTTGCTTCCCTCTATCTCTTCGTCCCTCAATTATCCCAGTTATTACAATATATTCCAGCTGTTCTCTTCTCATTACATGGCAAAAAAATTATGATTGTTTCTTCCTAAAATTGGAAATTAGCTCTCTTTATTGCTTTGGCCTCTTTCAGAACATTTTCATTACTCTTCTTAGCTGTCCATGGTATTCTCAACCTTCTTCTGTAAAACCACATTTCTACAGACTCCAGTGATTAATTATTGAGATACGCTTGTAAAATAACAACATGCGAAATGAAATGTATCTTTAACAAATGCTGTAAACAAAAGTAGAAGAGATAAGATAAGGAATGAGACCTTGAGAAAAATGGTGGTTGTAGTACTAGTTGCTGACTATTTTGAACAACACAGACTAAAATGTTTTGGACATCTCACCGGACTGAAACAAAATAATTTGGACATCTCACCGGACCGAAACCAAATAATTTGGACATCTTACCGGACTAAAACCAAACGATTTGGACATCTCACGGAACTGAAATCAAATGTTTTGGACATCTCACCTAACTGAAACCAAATGGTTTGGACATCTCACCGGACTGAAACCAAACGATTTGGACATCTCACGGAACTGAAACCAAACGGTTTGGACATCTCACTGGACTGAAACCTAATAATTTGGACATCTCACCGGACTGAAACCAAACGATTTGGACATCTCACGGAACTGAAATCAAATGGTTTGGACATCTCACCTAACTAAAACCAAATGGTTTGGACATCTCACCGGACTGAAACCTAACAAACCTGCAACTCGAGCGACGCGGCTACAGCACCGAAAAGGAAACCCATAAATAAATGGACAAATGAAATCAAGGAGATATTACATACATTCGGCATGACAACAACTCAAGCTACACAACTAGCAAAGACAAAACCAGTACATATTCCTCCTATCGGTACTGTGTCACCGCACAAGCAGTGGGAAACAAGACAAAGAAAGAAGTCATCACTGATGTATTTTAATATATAAGGTAGTTCTCCACATTTATGGTTTTATAAAACGAATACGACACACTCTATGTCTGTGGCGTATGGAGAATGCAATGTTACCGTATATTTTCAACAACTGTCGGCATATTTGTGGGAGCATGGTCAGTATTGCGCAAGGCCGCCCTACTATCTCACATACGAAATCTGGTAACAATTTCAAAGAAAGAAAAAAACGGACCTGTGGCGGTTTGAAAAAAAAAAAAGCGTCATAATTCAATTTGAAATTTAGCCCACTTGAAACCAGTAACCACTTGGTCACACATTATAGAAGATTCCAAAGTCATCTATCATAAGTGCGAGAAAATAAAAATTCTAATATAGTTGTGTAGTGTAGCGTGTGCTACATGCGGTGCGCTGCTAGCATTTCGTGTTCTAAGGATGCCTTTTGTGATTGTTTAACTTCTGACATGCTGGTGGTCGGTGACATTCCCCATGTTTGTTTTTCTTTTCAATCGGGATAGATCTATCAGTGATAGAGCATTGTTTTCACATCTGTTTGATGTGCGACGGGGATAGTTTGACGACTGACTGAGTGTCTTTATGTTCGGAATTGGAGTCATCAACGATGGCCTAACATCATCAAGTGCTACGACGATCATCATTTTTAAGAGGACGTGACTTACCGGTATATGGGGATAGGCGGCGAGAACAGTTGGAGACTGTGTGCATGAAAAGTGTTACTTGTTGCAGTTTCCTCATATTACAAGTCGCATGTCTGTGTTAGTCACCTCTTGTGACTCGGGCAGATGGTGCTCGTAAACCTGGGAGGGCCGACCATCTAAGGGCAGAATCCCCCTACAGAAAAGATCATCTGCTGCCTTGCAGGAAGATTGGGGACAATCAAAGGCTAAGGAAAGCAAACCTGAACAAAATGCTGGCTGAAATCGGATGCACTGGGCCACTGGCGCAGAACACAGTGCAACGTTTTAACAGGTATTCAAGCGGAGTGGATCTAACAGGCTTAAACAGACAGCTGTCTTCGTGTGAGAGTCTGAAGTTCTACTTTGATTGAGTCCTGATCGCAGAGAGAGAGAGAGAGAGACATCTACACCGGTTAATGTTTGTTTGCTCACATCTACACCGGTTAATGTTTGTTTGCTCACATCTACACCGGTTAATGTTTGTTTGCTCACATCTACACCGGTTAATGTTTGTTTGCTCACATCTACACCGGTTAATGTTTGTTTGCTCACATCTACACCGGTTAATGTTTGTTTGCAACAGCGGTTTTTTTTCTCCAAGACTTCCTGTTGATATCGCAGCCATTCAGGAAACAAGGCTTGTGGACTGTGGTTCAGTCAGATAAAAAAAAAAATAATACATTTTTTTGGCAAGGGCTAAAACCTAAACAGCCTCGCCTACATGGAGTGGGTTTTGTTGTTCATAATAAACTCATGTACTGAAAGAATCTGGAAAGATCTGGCTACAGATCGTAGCGCATGGAGAACAAAAATAATTTAACGGAATTAGCAACATTCCAGGCAGCGTTGATATCAAATTCAGAAGACAAAAGGCGCTGGAGAAAGGAGACAGGGTCAGGCACAAAAATTACATCTTCTTCTTTCTGCGGTCGGATCTGTCTATCAAATATTGGCAGATTCAGCCACAAGACAAGCTGCTCAGCCAACAAAAAAACCAATCAGCATCCAGCTTAAGACGCTAATATTTCACCAAACTTCTGACTTATCATGATTGCATGTTACCAACCGTCTGTCAAAACGCCATACACACACACATACATACACACATACATACACACATACATACATACACACATACATACACACATACATACATACACACATACATACACACATACATACACACATACATACATACACACATACATACACACACATACATACACACATACATACACACATACATACATATATATATATATATACTCACACAGAGCTCATGTTCAAAGAGCAGAGGTTGCAGGAAGATAAGAAAAAGTAAGATAAGATACGATAGATAAGATACGATAGATAAGATAAGATTAAATCATTGGGTGCCGTCTCCACGTCGCAGGTTGGCTACCATGTAGCGCCATCTGTCTCATGCTTTGACGGTACACGATGTGATAGGTTTACCTGTCCGACTGTTATCAGTCCACTTTAGTCTTGACCAGTCTCTGTTTCGGCCACTTTGTACCTTCCCTTCCAATGACTTATAGAAAGGTTTTATTTCAAAAAACGTCAGTTGGTTTTGTTTTTTCTAATTGTGTTAAGTATTTCCTTTTTTTTATTTTCAGTTGTTTCAGAACTTTCGTGTTTATCTTCTATTCCTTCCATCCAATTCTCCAAAAAGGTTTAAATTTTCTACTCTATTACCTTATTTAATGTCCATGTTTGTGCACCATACAGACAGGTTTAGTAAATATATCATTTTGCAATTCGTAGTTTTAGTTCAGATGTTATTTGCTTTCTATGTGAGTATATTTTTCATGTTGTTAACATTGCTATAAAGGATAAGATGCAAATGGGTATAAAGATAAAAGTGTTTCCAATTAGATAAAAACATCATGTGTAAAGATAAAGTTCGTTCACCTGTGGCTACGTAGTCTGAGCCTGTCGAAATCGTACTCCTCATCTGACCCTGCACAAGTAAGAACAATGCAGTGTAAATGACATTGTAAGTTAATAATGCAGACAACTCTTACTAGCTAAAACTCTATAAAATATATCACAATACTCTCCCTTTAAACTTGTGACTAAATGCTATATCTTTTAATCTGTTTAGGCAATATATAATAATAATTCATTTGAAGGTACGATTATTTCTTCAGTCATCTGTACACGTGTCATGGCTGCAGTGTTTCTAATGACTGTTTTTATGTCTCCACAGATCAAATTGTGTTACACCGAGTTTCACACCATGTGGCCCAATATGTCCGCCTTGAGCACAATTTTGTCTGGGACTGGTTCTGTTGCTTTCAGGAAGAAAGAGAAGAGCATGAATTCAAAGAGAAATGTTCGAATCAATCAATGAACCATCATCTAAGCTCCCGTGACAGCTACTTTCAAGCTCTGACTTGTGTGATATGTCCAGCTACTTTCAAGCTCTGACTTGTATGAGATGTCCAGTTACATTGAAGCTCTGACCTGTGTGAGATGTCCAACTACATTGAAGCTCTCACCTTTGTGAGATGTCCAACTACATTGAAGCTCTCACCTGTGTGAGATGTCCAACTACATTGAAGCTCTCACCTGTGTGGGATGTCCAACTACATTGAAGCTCTCACCTGTGTGAGATGTCCAACTACATTGAAGCTCTCACCTGTGTGAGATATCCAACTACATTGAAGCTCTCACCTGTGTGGGATGTCCAACTACATTGAAGCTCTCACCTGTGTGGGATGTCCAACTACATTGAAGCTCTGACCTGTGTGAGATGTCCAACTACATTGAAGCTCTCACCTTTGTGAGATGTCCAACTACATTGAAGCTCTCACCTGTGTGAGATGTCCAACTACATTGAAGCTCTCACCTGTGTGGGATGTCCAACTACATTGAAGCTCTCACCTGTGTGAGATGTCCAACTACATTGAAGCTCTCACCTGTGTGAGATGTCCAACTACATTGAAGCTCTCACCTGTGTGGGATGTCCAACTACATTGAAGCTCTCACCTGTGTGGGATGTCCAACTACATTGAAGCTCTCACCTTTGTGAGATGTCCAACTACATTGAAGCTCTCACCTGTGTGAGATGTCCAACTACATTGAAGCTCTCACCTGTGTGGGATGTCCAACTACATTGAAGCTCTCACCTTTGTGAGATGTCCAGCTACATTGAAGCTCTCACCTTTGTGAGATGTCCAACTACATTGAAGCTCTCACCTGTGTGGGATGTCCTACTACATTGAAACGCTCACCTTTGTGAGATGTCCAACTACATTGAAGCTCTCACCTCTGTGAGATGTCCAGCTACGTTGAAGCTCTTACCTGTTTGAGATGTCCAGCTACTTTCAAGCTCTGACCATGTGAGATGTCCAGCTACTGTGAACCTCTGACCATGTGAGATGTCCAGCTATTTTTAAGCTATGACCTGTGTGAGATGGCCAGCTATTTTTAAGCTATGACATGTGTGAGATGTCCGCTACTTTTAAGCTCTGACCTGTGTGAGATGTCCAGCTACTGTGAACCTCTGACCTGTGTGAGATGCCCAGCTACTTTCAAGCTCTCACCTGTGTGATCCTTCAGATCACATTCACGTAATCCGCTTCACCGGCGAAGATCCCAAAAGTGGAGCCTCCCATGTTACATTTATCTGCATTGGAGATATAGAATTAACAATCTTGCCGGCAGAAAAAACACGTATCAGCGAACTTTGACGCAAATATGACCGCGCCATCTTGATACCGGAAGTCCATACGATGTACTGAGGATAAAAGACTGTGGAAGGTCATGATCGCCTACGCTAACTGGTATGTCACATTATGACGATCTTCGCAAGATATTTTGTTTCAAATGTTATTATCATTGCGCCTCACTGGCAGAACATAACGGATATCAGCTGCTAAGCCAGGTCGAGATCTGGAGAGAGAGACGGCTGGAACAACCTGCAAGAGACACAGAATAAACTTACGTGTTAACGAGTCTATGGCCTTTTCGTGTCTGTTCGCCCTGCTGTAGATTCTGTCAAGGTCTCCATCTAGACTGTTTGTGGTGTACAGCCTATCTCTGTGACGTACCTGTCAATGTTCATTGTGCCATTTTTAAAGTAATTCTTCAGTAATAAAAGAGGAATCGTGGACGACAAAGAGAGATCGTGGACGACAAAGAGAGATCGTGGACGACAAAGAGAGATCGTGGACGACAAAGAGAGATCGTGGACGACAAAGAGAGATCGTGGACGACAAAGAGAGAAAATACGGGATAGCTTGGTGCCTTGGCATGAAAAACAGTCAACAACAGGACTGATACGATGCACTGTAGATAGAAGATTGTGGAAGGACATGATCGCCTACGTCAACCTATATGGCACATGATGATGATGAATATAAGGTGTAAAAATCTAATAACACTAAATAATATGTACTGGCAACACAAAGCGGCCATAAGAACTGTAAATCAATTGGGAATGTTTCAACAAATAAAACAGTGTGTTAGGCAAGGTTGTGTGCTATCATCAGCTTTTTAAAATATTTATAGTGAGGTTATTTCAAGATCCATAAGGGACATGACTGGAATAACAATTGGAGATCATAATATAAACAGTTTAAGGTATCCTGATGATGAGTCTTAATCGCTAAGATTAAAAATAAGTTACAAGAAATGTTAGACATTATAGTGAAGGAAAGGAAAAATTAAAAAAACTCAGCCTTAATAGCAAAAAGACAGAGGTAATGGTTCCAACAAAGAAAAAAAAACATCACCAACAGCTAAGAAGAGTAATAAGAACGTTCTGAAAGAGGCAAAAGCAAAAAGAGAGCTAATATCCAATATTATGAAGAAGCAATCATCATTTTTTGGTCATGTAAAGAGAAGGGAACAGCTGGAATATATTGTGACAACTGGGAAAATTGAGGGACGAAGAAATAGAGGGAAGCAAAGAAAAAAGATACAAGACAGCTTAAGAGAATGGCTTGGCAGTAGATCAAGAACAGAAATGATAAATAACTGTCGAGATCGAAAGTTGTGGAGAGACCTGATCACCTATGCCAAAAAGGCACGGTACTTAATGAATGAATATAAGGTGTGCATAATTACATGGTTCCTATCAGTAATCTCATCTTATTATATCGATCTCAATTAAATATATGATTAAAGTCATTCATTTATGTTGGAGATACAAACAAATTTATATTAGAATTACTGTACAATATTTTTTATTAGTAAAGAAACAACTAAAAAGCTCCGTCACGCCAAGTGGCGTATAGGGAACATGATGTTGGTGAACACGGTTTTTATAGACCTTCGGCACATGATTTTTGGGCTAATGTGCTCGGTATAAGTCCCTGCCGCATTAACTTTCCCAGAAACAAATTCCGGCACCCTTTTAAGGTTGGGTGAACCCGGAAGTAGTTTATCAGAATCGAACCTGACCCCTTGTCCTTTGTAGTCCAATTCACTAACTACTGATTTGTGTGCGTGTGTATTGTGTGTGCGTGTGTGTGTGTGTGTGTGCGTGCGTGCGTGCGTGCGTATGTGTGTGCGTGTGTTTGTGTGTGTGTGTGTGTGTGTGTGCGTGCGTGCGTGCGTGCGTGCGTATTGTGTGTGTGTGTGTGTGTGTGTGCGTGCGTGCGTGCGTGCGTATTGTGTGTGTGTGTGTGTGTGTGTGTGTGTTTTAGTTGTAATACTAAAGTAACAGATTTATGCTGTAGATATGTAAAAAGTAGCAAAGTTTTCATTGGCATGTAATTACACAAGCTATCTTATGTCTGTATTTGGTTAAAATAAGCAAAATGTGTAAAAGCGATATTAAATAAATAACGAATTTCTATGTTGACTTGTATAACTAATGTAAGGGGTATGCTAATATTCAACATACATTTACAAAAGTACATATTGTACAAGTTCAATAAGGACACTTATGTAAAAAGTCCACACTTCAAGATTCTTGCAATAAAGTGCGATCAGTTGCAGAGGAACATTGATGAGAGAGGCAAGAGCAGCAGGAATCGGCTCTTCAATGAGATAGAGCTGCTTGCACAGAACAGAGACAAATGGCGAGATTTGATAAAATGTCTTTAAAAGAATTTAAAACTGCTAGAACAAAAATTTAGATAAGAGAAGGCGTATCTTGGTCTACGACCTATGGGCCGGTTACGGCTCGAAAGGTCAATAGATAGATAGATAGTTGCAGAGGACATTGCGATCAAAAAGTCACAAATTAATTGCACTAAATGTCACCAAATTGAATATAACACTTGTATAACCACTCTATACTTTCCTACCAACAAACAACAAATACAATTTGTTTAATTGTCTGCAACACATCTACACCTGTTAACAACTGTAACCAAACTGGTTTTCATCTGTAACAAAACCACTTCAACATTATTCATGACCAAAACAAATAATTTGGGTTGTAAAACATCATCGACCAACCCTGTGTGGTAGAGGAGTAAGTGACTTGTCCAACCATCCTGGCCGCCTGTCTACAGTGATCGTCTTATTGGGTGGTTGTTGAGGTAATGAACCTGAAGATATTCACAAGTTGACTGAATTAGTCACAAGCTATCAATGCGGGACTTCGTAATCTAAACTATCGCTTTTTTCCATTCTATCTCTTATTCTTCTTCTTCTACCTTTCGGCTCCCTGTGGAGTATAGGTCAACAAACACTTTCCAAGCCGTTTTGTTTCTTGCTATTCTTGTAAGATCATTTTATGTCTTCCCCATCATCTTCATCTATGCTTATGTCTGTCTTCTACAAGAATTTCTTGGTTTTCCTCTTTGTCTTTTCCCCCGGGGGTTCCTGGGTCTCTTCTTATTCACTTTTTTTTTCAAGTTCAACACAATGAAGCTGCCGATGACGCAAACGAAGTGAGGTAATAATTGTAATCATTAGCAACAGAAGCTTCCGGCGACTCTTCCTGGTGCTGCAGTGTTCGTTCTCTATGCTGAGATGTTCCAGTCTCGGTAAATTCCGTAACTTACTGACTCATTTTGGGAAATGCTGTGATAAGTGGTGGAGCGGATATGGGGTGTTCTTAACTGCAGTGAATCTGGTTCCATGGAAAAAAATAGGATAATATAAAATAAGATAAGATAAGAAAAGATACGATAAAATAAGATACGATAAGATAAGATAAGATAAGATAAGATAAGATAAGATAAGATAAGATAAGATAAGATAAGATAAGATAAGATAAGATAAGATAGGATTGTACGTGGTAGGATAGGATAGGACATGATATGATAGGATAGGACATGATAGGATAGGATAGGACATGATAGGATAGGACAAAATATGATAGGATAGGACATGATAGGATAGAACATGACAGGATAGAACATGATATGATAGGATAGGACATGATAGGATAGGATATGATTCATGTATGTTAGAGATTGGAATATTTATGGACATTACCAAGGGCACTGATGGCGGTTCCAAATAAATGTGCACGATCAATCTAACCCGTCATCATGAAAACTCCTAGCAGTTACCTATGAGGCTAAAGGACGTGCAGTGAGATGGATTTTGCTAAATCGGTTTCACTTTCTTTATATTCATTTTTTTTATAGCTATTATCCGTGTTAGTTCGTTTTTCCCTGGCAGCCGTGTACACAGAGGTTCCTCGTCGCACAGGCAGGTATCTCCGTCTTCGGAAGTACTTATATTTTTTCCGTCGATGAGTAATTGACGTTTCAAGCCGGGCATCGCTGCTGAGACCAGGGGTGGTTGCCGCTGAGAGAAATCATAAATAAAAATCCCAACTGGTGTAGCCGGGATTAGAACCCACAACCTCTCTGTCACGAGGCCGGCGTCTTGCCTCGAGACCAACCAGCCCTCGTAAACAAGACATAAGCACACCAATAACAACTTGATATATCCAAACCGATGCTTATTCCTTTCCAGAAGATCAGCTTTGCAGTTTTAGCTAGTAAGCATACATTTGGTTCAAAATACGGAGCCTATATATATAGTAAAAAAAGAAAGTAAAGAGCCCCGTCACGCCAAGTGTCGTATAGGGAATATGGTGTTAGTGACCATAAATCTTACAGACCTTCAGCACATGATTTTTGGGGTAATGTGGTCGGTATTACACCCGTGCCGCTTTCTATCTATCTATCTATTTACCGTAGCCGGCCCATAGGGCGTAGACCAAGATACACCTTCTCCTATCTGAATTTTTGTTCTAGCAGTTTTTCATTTCTTTAAAATATATTTTATCAAATCTCGGCATTTGTCTCTGTTCTGTGCAAGCAGCTCTATCTTATTGAGGGAGCCGAATCCTGCTGCTCCTGCCTCTCTCATCAATGTTCATCTCAGTGTCTCCCTGGGTCTTCCTCTTTTTCTCTTACCTGTTGTTTCCATATGAAACCGTGCCACTTTATTTTCCCAGTAAAAAGCCGGTACCCATTTAAGGTTGGGTGAAACCGGAAGCCGTTGGTTGGGATCGAACCCTACCTCTTGTCTTTTGTAGTCCAGTTCACTTACCACTGAGCTATCGCGGCAGAGCTTATATAGTACTGAAAACGAATTTGATTTGGGCTTTTGCAATCGATTTTCTCGTCTGATATATCGTGATTTTATTTCAGAAGTGTTCTACCTTCCATTGTCATTATACCTGCCTTTTCATTACTAGCAATGCTGCAGCGTGCTGGTTACCGCAGAACTGTCGACATTTTTTAACGTTAAAGTAAAAAAAGAACGCATCAATTATCAATGGAAGTATCAGACGGACGAAACGTTGGTTACCTGGGTTTAAAGATCTCAGCGCCTCCTCTTGTTGTCTCAAGAGAGCCCTCTGTTGTGCCTCGAGTTTTATGTTTGTCTCTGGTAACTCGGGGTACATCTGGCGAAACGCTTTCCTGGTTTCTGCGTCTGGAAAGGAAGGGTATAAGTCAGCAAGTTTGGGGATAGGGCTAGACAACAGTGACTGTGGCAGCTCTGGTAAAGTGAAGAACAGATTAAAGCAAATGATGGCGACAGTTTACGGCTATTGTGAAACGACGAAAAACGTTCCGATATTGAAGCTAATGGATTTTAGTTTGTGGTAGCTTCTGCTAGTTTTTGCATTGACAGGTTGATTGATTGGATCCATGTGAAAGGTGTAATTAGTTTGTGATGGTGAGTATTACGAAACTTTGTATTCACGAGGATGACCCTGTGTAGTATGTACGCAACAAAAAATCGGCTAAATGGTTATGGTTATGGTTATGGAAGACCCCGGTATCACTGCAAACGAATTAAAATCCATAATTGCTCAACCGACCGTGCCAGTGGAATCATCCGAATTACTAACTCATCTCCCAAACAAAGAAAGGTAACTGTAGAACCCATCATAGCAGTCTCAGCACACGCCAAAAGACAAGGCGAAACCGCACAGAAAGTAAACACAGCCAACTGTTCCTTGTCAAACGATATCATCATTCATCGTAAACGAAGGGAGTATCGAAACATGATCAAAACGGATGAGACACACAGCTCACGGCGTGCACAGAGCACTTAACTCAGTAGCTCATGCAACAAGACGGACTTGGAATATGAGGAAACTGCAACAAGGAACACTTTACAGACATAGCCTTCAATGGTTCCTGCCGCCTATCCACCATATTGACCGGAAGTTTACGTCCTCCTGAAAATGATGATCGTCATATTTTTTAAAATGTATATCGTTTGATGATGTTAGGACATCGTTTTTTGACTCAAATTCCGAAAATATAAAATTGGCTAAATATACACAGCCACTCACAATATAAAAATATAAAAGCTCAAACGTCTAGGATAAGGAAAAAAAAAGAGAAAAGAAAAAAGAAAAGAAAAGAAAAGAAAAGAAAAATCAGGTCATGAACACTTTCATTAACTGCTGTAAATAACACTGACTACAGCGAAAAAGATATATTAAATAAGTAAAGCTGATATTTCAATTCCAATTCTACACGAAATTTGCACTGAAAAAAGTCTAATTTGTCTCAAATTGTATCCTGTCTTACCCATGTGCTTTAAGAAATTGAACTCCTCCAGTGTTTTTCTATTCGCCAGGTCGGAATCAGGGGGTGTTGGGGGTCTGAAAATATGGACAAGGAAAATAAATAAATAAGTTAGTTGTGGAAAAATGAATAACGAGAAAGAACAATATCAGAAAGGAGAAAACGGGACAATATAGTTACAGCTGGTTGATGAGAAGATGGGCACAGAAACAGAGTTTGGTCACTTCAAGCTACAGTTTCGCTGTTCAATCTGAGTGTATCTTCTGGTTATACTCCGTGATCGATTATTTGTTTATCTATTGCTCGTTCAGGGACAAATGTTCTGTCTCTCATCTTTGTTCATCTATTGTTGTTTCAGGAACAAATGTTCTGTCTCTCATCTTTGTTCATCTATTGTTGTTTCAGGAACAAATGTTCTGTCTCTCATCTTTGTTCATCTATTGTTGTTTCAGGAACAAATGTTCTGCCTCTCATCTTTATTCATCTATTGTTGTTTCAAGAACAAATGTTCTGTCTCTCATCTTTGTTCATCTATTGTTGTTTCAGGAACAAATGTTCTGTCTCTCATCTTTGTTCATCTATTGTTGTTTCAAGAACAAATGTTCTGCCTCTCATCTTTATTCATATATTGTTGTTTCAGGAACAAATGTTCTGCCTCTCATCTTTGTTCATCTAATGTTGTTTCAAGAACAAATGTTCTGCCTCTCATCTTTATTCATATATTGTTGTTTCAAGAACAAATGCTCTGCCTCTCATCTTTATTCATATATTGTTGTTTCAGGAACAAATGTTCTGCCTCTCATCTTTATTCATATATTGTTGTTTCAGGAACAAATGTTCTGTCTCTCATCTTTGTTCATCTATTGTTGTTTCAGGAACAAATGTTCTGCCTCTCATCTTTATTCATATATTGTTGTTTCAGGAACAAATGTTCTGCCTCTCATCTTTATTCATATATTGTTGTTTCAGGAACAAATGTTCTGCCTCTCATCTTTATTCATATATTGTTGTTTCAGGAACAAACGTTCTGCCTTAAGTATTTGTTCATCTATTTTGTTTTCTGGAACAAATGTTCTATCTTACACACCCTTCAACCTACCTTTTCGGATGACAATTTCAGAGTTATAACCAAGACTAGACTAAGAATTGGTAAGGCCCTAATTAGACTTTGAGGCACCCTGTACAAAAATAATATATCACCAGAAGGTATCTATTCAGATTAAATTCATTAATAAATACTTGTGCAGAATAAAAGGATAGAAATGGTAGGACAAAATCACTAACATTGAATCATAGAAAAGTACCAGTCAAATCATCATCAAGTACCGGGCCTAGTGGCGTAGGTGATCATGTCTCTCCACAACTTTCGATCTCGGCAGCTATTTATCATTTCTGTTGTTGACCTTCTGCCAGAGCCATTCTCTTAAGCTGTCTGTTATTTTTTCTCTTTGCTTCCCTCTATCTCTTCGTCCCTCAATTTTTCCAGTTGTTACAATATATTCCAGTTGTTTTCTTCTCATTACATGGCCAAAAAATAATGATTGTCTCTTCCTAACATTGGAAATTAGCTCTCTTTTTGCTTTGACCTCTCTCAGAACCTCTTCATTATTACTCTTCTTAGCTGTCCTTGGTCTTCTTAACATTCTTCTGTAAAACCACATTTCTACAGACTCCAGTGATTTTCTTGTCTGTTGTCCTATTGTCCATGACTTGCATCCATAGTCAAATACCAGTGGATAAAGAGATACAGTGAAGACAATGGCGCTGCATAGGACACGCACTGATGAAGCCAACTGAGAGTATTATACAGCATGACTGGAATCCCCAAGAAAAAGACAAAGAGAAAGACCAAAATATTTTTAAAGGAGACAAATGCAAGCAGAGATGAATGTGATGGGGAAGACATAATGGAATGATCTTAGAAGAATGGCAAGAAACAGAACTACTTGGAAGGTGTTTGTTGAAGACCTATGCTCCACGGGGAGCTGAAAGGTAGAAGAAGGTGTCTATCATAGATTAGAATATAAACACTTTAGGGGTTCCCTCGGGTTGTGAGGCTCTGAGCTGTAACTTATTTAGCCTAGGTCTATATTCGGCCCTGGTTCCATGTTAACCACACACAGAAACTATTATAGTAATTATACTCGCCATGGAATAGAAGGACAGAGTTGTCGTGGCTACTTACGGGGGTGGTCGTTTCAAAACTTTCACTTCCGTGTAGTCCGGTGCTCTCTGAAATCATAAATGGTAACAATGATACAACTAGAGCAATAACTCGAGCAATCTGAAACGGTAACAATGATACAAGTAGAGCAATAACTCGAGCAATCTGAAATGGTAACAATGATACAAATAGAGCAACAATTCCAGCAATCTGAAATGGTAACAATGATACAACATGAGCAATAACTCGAGCAATCTGAAACGGTAACAATGATACAACTAGAGCAATAACAAATCGAGCAATCTGAAATGGTAACAATGATACAACATGAGCAATAACAAATCTAGCAATCTGAAATGATAACAATGATACAACTAGAGCAATAACAAATCGAGCAATTTGAAACATGATCAATTAGAACCTGCAACTACACTTATATCATGACAAATACATCATTAATACTAAACAAGGAAACCTACTTAGACATCAAATCAAAACGCTTGCTAGAAATGTAGTTCACTGGGTCAACATAAAAGACCCACATACTTCATGTCGATTATAATATGGATATAGCTGTGTACATGTTTGTTTATAAATAGGACGGTTGATGCTTTTGGTGGTCTTACAGAAACTATATGAATGTTCTTATAGAAACTATGCGAATGTTCTTATAGCAACTATACGAATGTTCTTATAGACTATACGAATGTTCTTATAGCAACTATACGAATGTTCTTATAGAAACTATACGAATGTTTTACAGCAACTATACGAATGTTCTTATAGCAACTATACGAATATTCTTATAGCAACTATACGAATGTTCTTATAGAAACTAGACGAATGTTCTTATAGCAACTATACGAATGTTCTTATAGAAACTCTACGAATGTTCTTATAGCAACTATACGAATGTTCTTATAGAAACTATACGAATGTTCTTATAGAAACTATCATCATCATCATTTAGTGCCGTCTCCGCAACGAAGGTTGGCTACCATGGAGCGCCATTCTGCTCTGTCTCTTGCTTTGATGGTGAAGACAAAATGGTGAAGAGAACTGAATCTGAATTGATCAAGATTAGAATTCATTACCCCACGGTGAACCTGTAAACAGATTTATCATGAGAGTTTAGATCAATAAAGGAAAAGCAAACTCAGTACCCAATGTATTGTGCTGAAGTCGGATGTCTTGGCTCAAAGATGCCGATTCACAGCGCAATTAATTAGTATCAGTCAAAGGGGAAAGAGAAAGAAAATGAATCTTTCTTCTACTATTCTCCGTTATTTTTCTGTTAAACACTTGTACACAAAGTCACGGTAGGGTTAAGGTTAGTTATAGAGTTATTTACAGGTCACCATCATTGCACTCCGAACATGTCAACTGGTGCTCAGATTCCCTCTTCAGCAAGTCCCGTCCAGCGACTGACGACTTCAGTTCTGTGTTGTTTGATAAGTCTTCTTCTTCGCCCACTAAGTTTCTCGTTTCTGGCTGTGCCCATCTTAACTCCCATCTCTTGGGTGTCGATTTCCTGTGCCCTTCCCGTATCTCAGAATGCATAGATAACATCCTCTTGATCCATTGGTTGACCGTCTTCGGCCACAGCACAGCTAGCCAACCATTTCCCCGTACTCTCGCATGTCCAAGGACGAGCACAGATTCTACGTATTTTTTACTTGCAATGACTCAAGAGGTGCGCGTGACCGTGCGGCTTAAACCACTGTTCCACTGGCTGAAAAGCTGACGTACGGTGTTCGAAGCCCGCTGTAGACAGAAAGGATTTTTTATATCGGGGGTAAAATAAAAATCCTCACACGTCGTGGCGACTGCTTGGCCAAGCGGCCTTTATTCCTATGGTTCTAATGTGCGCCCCCAACCCCCGACATACACTAGCAATGGTAACATGTGTCGTCAAGATAGTAATGACTCGACCTGAGCTATCTTTGTACAGAGCCCGCCTTCACTTTTGTTATCATGCTCATCGAATCACTTAGTTTGCTGGCGTGCAGTCTTGTTATTCCATCCTGATGAATGCCTCGTCACTGCTATCACCTTCATCGTCACGCTACTCGTGGTCATAACGTATGCACCACTGTCTTCTATGACTATTCTGCCTACCGAGCCTGTACTCGTGGTCATAACGTATGCACCACTGTCTTCTTTGACTATTCTGCCTACCGAGCCTGTACTCGTGGTCATAACGTATGCACAACTGTCTTCTTTGACTATTCTGCCTACCGAGCCTGTACTCGTGGTCATAACGTATGCACCACTGTCTTCTATGACTATTCTGCCTACCGAGCCTGTACTCGTGGTCATAACGTATGCACCACTGTCTTCTTTGACTATTCTGCCTACCGAGCCTGTACTCGTGGTCATAACGTATGCACCACTGTCTTCTTTGACTATTCTGCCTACCGAGCCTGCTGTATATACCCATGCGCTCCTTTGGTGCAGAAAGTCTAGTGAAGACACAGGATGGGGCTCGTTTCATTTACCAAACGGTTTTAAGGCAAACCTAGACTTAAATGTGTATAGGAAATATTTCATATTTGAAAAGGTTGGCCTGGTAAATGATGACAAGTAAAGTAAGTAGCATATCCTTTATAGAAGATTGTATTACCCCAGCATTTGTTGACTGTGTATTTGTCTAGGCATTATACGTCAATGGTTTGCCTTTACCTTCTGACGGTAGGCGCAGTCCTGAGAACGCAAATCCCACGGGTCGTGATTTCTTAAAAAAACCGCGCTCGGTGGGACTCGTTCCCCGAATTTGGAGGTTATAAGACCGAGTTCACAGACGTCTAACCTAAAATAAGATGATTATTAAACATTATGTGGACTCTGAGAACAGATTTGGCATATGCAAAGTTCAAAGCGTGATCAAGTTCTCCTCCCGCAACTCGTGTGTAGCACGATAATATAATAACCATATCGGTTGACTTTGGGGGTTTTGTGATCTATTTCACGAGCACGGTCCGTTCAACCACAGATGACGTTTTCTAGGTTATATTAAATCGCAATTGTCATTTAGAAATTGTAGTTGTAACTACATGTTTGTTTGTTGTATTCGATGAATACCAGAGAACACAACACAGTGAACACATATGAGATACAGTGAACACATATGAGATTCAGTGAACACATTGGAGATACAGTCAAACATATGAGATTCAGTGAACACATTGGAGGTACAGTCAACATATGTGAGATACAGTGAATACATTGGAGGTACAATGAACACTTATGACATACAGTCAACACATATTAGATACAGTCAACACATATTAGATACAGTCAACACATATGAGATACAGTCAACACATATGAGATACAGTCAACATACGTGATTATTTGTGCAACACGTAACGAAAGTCCTACCTGAGCTTTGAGCAGTTCTTCAATTATTTTACGTTCATCTATGAGCCGTCTCCGTGTTTCATCCATGTCTTTGAGCAGTGTGGTACCTGAGGTTATGAAATCAACAATATTTAACATAGTCTATACAGAAAGCTTGGCCATGACGGATAGCTCAGCCGATTTATTGCACTCTAGACAGTCCCAATGGTGCTCATTGTAATGGCCCCACACCCTCCATAAACGTAATTTGAAAAAAAATTCCAAAAATATTGTTGTTATTGATACCCCTCCTTTACTGCTTAAATACATCCCTCTTTACACGTGCCTCGCTTGAATTAAACACATTTATGACTAATATCTTTCATTATAAACTTGTCGATATTCATCCTTTCGTTTACTGTTTTCGTGAAATCTTACTCAACAATTTTTCAGTTCTCTTTATTCCCTTATTGCTAAGTTCTCGGAATCAGTCTTTGTTGTTCCAACTGAAGCAGAGCTCAGATTTGTGCATCTAATCGTTCTTTGCTCAGCCTACGACTCTATAAAGCATTCAATGATC
The DNA here is from genome assembly GCA_032433765.1 of Megaustenia siamemsis. Lineage (NCBI taxonomy): Eukaryota > Metazoa > Mollusca > Gastropoda > Stylommatophora > Ariophantidae > Megaustenia > Megaustenia siamemsis. Next base: position 14,973,366 of record JAVIAB010000160.1, on the reverse strand, counting down.
TTCTCGTTCTTTTCTCGGCCTACGACTCTATAAAGCATTCAATGATCTTCTCGTTCTTTTCTCGGCCTACGACTCTATAAAGCATTCAATGATCTTCTCGTTCTTTTCTCGGCCTACGACTCTATAAAGCATTCAATGATCTTCTCGTTCTTTTCTCGGCCTACGACTCTATAAAGCATTCAATGATCTTCTCGTTCTTTTCTCGGCCTACGACTCTATAAAGCATTCAATGATCTTCTCGTTCTTTTCTCGGCCTACGACTCTATAAAGCATTCAATGATCTTCTCGTTCTTTTCTCTTTTACTTTTTTTTTCAATTTTTTTTATGACATATCTTTCCTAGCGTCAGAGTTTACTTGCTATCATCTTCTGCATTTCTACAGAAATTAAAAAAAATTCCTAAAAATCTTTTTCCTATAATAAAATAAATTATATTTGCAAGCCATGATGATGATGATGACGATGATAATGATGATGATGATGATTATAATGACGATGAAGAAGATGATGATTATGATGACAATGATGATGATGATGATTATTATGATGACAATGATGATGACGATAATGATAATGATGACGATGATGATGATTATTATGATGACAATGATGATGATGATGATGATTATGATGATGATGTTGATGATGATGATGATGATGATGACGATGACGATAATGATAATGATGACGATGATGATGATGATGTTGATGATGATGATTATTATGATGACAATGATGATGATGATGATGATGATGACGACGATGATGATGATGATGATGATTATGATGATGATGTTGATGATGATGATGATGATGACGATGACGATAATGATAATGATGACGATGATGATGATGATGATGATGATGATGGTTATGATGACGACGATGACGATGATGATAATGATGATAATGATGACGATGATGATGACGATGATGATGGCAATGACGACGATGATGATGATGATGATTATGATGACGATGACGATGATGATGTTTACGCATGGTTGCAATTTACCTAGATGATAAGCGACATAAAGCAAATTGAAGCCCTATGAAGGAAAGAAAAACATTATACAATTTTGTTTGTTTCTCGCAGGAGGCTTGTAACGGGCCACAACGTCGAATTGTTTAATGTAACCAATTAACTTCACAAAGCTGCAGCCGTACACTTGTCTCTATTTCTCATCCCCCGTATCATCACCTTGCATTGTTATGTACCTCTGCCTTACATTCACAAGACTACACCCAAGCATGTATTCTGAGTGATTCGATGAGCATAATACAAAAAAAAATGGAGGCGGGCTCTGTACGCATGCAATGGGTAGAGTCATTGCTGAAGTCCAAAATACATAAGGTCACCTTTGTCTATCTATGTCCCTGGACATGCGGAGTACGGGGAAATGAAAGAGCGGACGGGTTGGCTAGCTGCGCTGTCGTTGAGGACGGGCAACCAACGGATCGGGCGGACGTCATCAATGCACTCCGAGAAGAGCACAGGACTTCGACAAACACAGACCCACGTCACTTATGAATCCAACTTTAGACCAAACTCTTGTTTTATTACTCAAATTATTTTGTCCTTTGTGAACTCTATCTGAAGTCATTATTAGCTATATTTCATTGAATTTTTTTTTTTATGTATGATGATTATGTACATTGAAATCGCCTATTGCTGTAGATTATTCTGTTACATAACCTTCTTCTCACTCTCTCTCTCTCTCTCTGTCTCTCTCTTTCTCTCTCTCTCTCTCTCTCTCTCTCTCTGTCTCTCTCTTTGTCTCTCTCTCTCTCCTCACAAAAATCCCACCATTTAATATTTCTATGACACTAATTTTGGGAGCCTTGATAGTTGAGTGGTTAGTGAACTGGACTACAAAGGACAAGAGTTAGGGTTCGACCCCAACCGACGGGGCCCGGTTCACCCAGCCTTAAATGCCAGCCGGATTTTTTCTGGGAAAGTAAAGCGGCACGAGCGTAATACCGACCACATTACTTCAGAAACCATGTGCCGAAGGTCTGTAAAATGTATGGTCACTAACACCATATTCCCTATACGCCATTTGGCGTGACGGGGGTTTTTTAACTTTTTTTTTTTATTACTAAAGCATATTAGTACAGCTTGAGGCAGACTTATATTTGTTTCGTCAGTGACTTAATGAGTATGTACAGAACACCACACAGGTCACTAACAACATATTCCCTATACGCCACTTGGCGTGACGTGAGCTCTTTACTTTTTACACTAATGTGTTATTACATACTAGCATTGTCATGACCACCACCATTGAATGTTACTTGCATGTTTTAAAGCAACATTGGTCATGACAAATGACACAAACATGATGAGTATTCAGCACATATTTATACGATACACAATTGACATTCTGTCAATAGTAGATCAGCAAATATAATATTCTTATTATTCTTCTTCCTCCTCTTACCTTCCTCATTAGCCTTTCAGCGTCGAGGGGAGATATAATTTGCGGTCTTTTGTTCTTCTGTTCGCCTTTGCTGCTGTTATGTTTCCTAGTGCTTCTAATATTCCATCGACTCATCTTTTTCGTGGTCGACCCTTGGGTCTGTTGTTCTCAGAACGACTGTTGAAGGCTCGTTTTGTTGTCTTTTGTTCTTTCTGCCTTGTCACGTGGCCAAACCATTTTATCTGTTGTTTCCTTATATATTCATGGCGGGGGTTATTCTTAGCTTTTTTCTCAGTTCTTCATTTCTGATCTTGTCTCTCAGACTGTTTCCTGTCATTCGTCTAACACATTTCATCCTTGTAGATGTGATTTTTTAAATATTGTTCTTGCATCTAGGGTCCAGGTTTGGCATTGGTAGCACAACGTTGGGATGAAGATTGTATTGTATAGTACTCGTTTTGCCTCCAGAGTTATTTCCTTGTTGGACAATAGTGGTGATAATTGTCCAATGATTTGACAAGCTTTGTTGCATCTTGATTCTATCTCTGCTGTTTGAGAATTATCGTTTGTCATTAGACTTCCTATGAATTTGAATTCCTCTACCTTTTAGTTGTCTGCCTTCTATAGTTATGTTGATGTTCTGTTTATTTTTGGAGACATTCTGTTTTTTTTTTTATGTTGATTTTCATGTTGTTTTTTGTTCCTGAGCTGTTGAGTTTGTTTAAGTGTTCTTGATGGTAATTATAATATTAAAACCGGTAAATGAATTTAAATATCTCTTTTTTATATCTATTTAAATATATTGACTCGGGCAGATGGTGCTCGTAAACCTGGGAGGGCCGACCATCTAAGGGCAGAATCCCCCTACAGAAAAGACAATCTGCTGCCTTACAGGAAGATTGTGGACAATCAAAGGCTAAGGAATGCAAACCTGAATAAAATGCTGGCTGAAATCGGATGCACTGGGCCACTGGCGCAGAACACAGTGCAGCGTTTTAACGGGTGTTCAATCAGAGTGGATCTGGCAGACTCTAATTGTGATGTTCTGTCTGTGGGGCGATCAACACACTTAACCTGACAGCTGACTTCATGTGAGAATCTGGAATCCTACTCTGATTGAGTCCTGATCGCAGAGAGAGAGAGAGAGAGAGAGATAGAGAGAGAGAGAGAGAGAGAGAAATATCTGGGAACAGTGTTATCCTAAGATGGTAGATGTACAACAGAGGTGAGATGCTGAATGTTTCAAGTAAAAGCAGCTTTCCATGTAGAAGATACACTGCGGTCCATTTTTGATAATAGAGCCAAAAAAGAGTTCTTAAATGTTATGTGGAGCCAGTCTTAACATATGGGTGTGAATCATGGACAATAGGACAACAGACAAGAAATCACTAGAGGCTGTAAAAATGTAGTTTTACAGAAAATGTTGAGAATACCATGGACAGCTAGAATAGTAATGAAAACATTCTGAAAGAGACCAAAGCAAAAAGAGAGCTAGTTTCCAATATTAGGAAGAAGTAATCATCATTTTATGGCCGCGTAATGAGAAGGGAACAACTGGAATATATTGTAACAACTGGAAAAAATCGATAGACGAAGAGATAGAGGGAAGCAAAGAGAAAAGATATCAGACAGCTTAAGAGAATGGCTTGGCAGAAGGTCAACAACGGAAATGATAAATAATTGTCGAGATCGAAAGTTGTGGAGAGACATTATCACCTACGCCAGCAGGCACAGTACTTGATGTTGATGATGAGATCAACAAAAAACATCTATAAATACCAGCTTTAAATATTTAGGAATTATAGTGGAATTTTATTTTTCAATTTCAAGACACAAAAGAATTAATACTCACTGGGTGGACGAATGACGATTGGAGCTGACTTTGGCTGAAATAAGATGTGGATTTTTACTTAGACAAGCAAAAACAATGAAAATCGGTTACGTGTAAATGTTTTACAAGACTAAAAGTTTGATAATAAACAGAGAGAACACATAACCTATAAGTCAACATCGAGATAAATGGACAGAAAGAATAAAGACCGAGTTCAAGAATGTATCTATCTTGGACATGTCATAACGAGTTATGGAAAATGCAAGACAAGTAAATTAAAGAACAGGAATGGCCCAATTCCTTTTAATGGAATGAAAGATATAAGCGAAAAAAAAAACAAATAACGCCAGAACAAAGCTTAAACTGTCCCGTTGACTATTTATCATTTAACCAACAAGCACATGTGTCTTGGTCACCCTTCCTTTTCCAAGCTGGCCCAACCTGGCCTTCCGTCATGAAACCATCGCGTCACGATGCTGATTAGATAAGGAGGAAAAATTAAAAAATAGAAAAAAATGGTATGTAAGAAGCTTTACGTGATAAGTGGACGACACAGACTAAACGACGTTTCGGCCCAATAGGCCTTCAGCAGGAACAAACAAACAAAAAACACACACACAAAACTAATAACGAAACAACCAAAACAAAAACATTCGAAATGTGTTAAAGAAAACACAAATGTAACTATCCTGTGTGTAAACAGAGGTCAAAACGAAAAGGAAATAGCAAACAAGTGCGGCTGTCGTGAACTTACAGAAACGTGCACAAATGTACACAGAACCAGAGGAGTTCACACAGGGGTCAGTGTGCAAATACAAAGGAGAAAGAATAGAACAGTAGACTTACAGGTGCTCAAAAGACAGTGAGAGTGAGATGTCCGAGAGTGGGGTACAATAAAAACAAATAAGGGGATAGGAGCACAGAAAAAAGGTATAGAGGAGAACACCGAAGTGTCTCATTAGGGACTCGAATCATACTGGGTACGCTGATCCCACGAGGTATGAATGTATCACACTCATACACATAGTTTCCTTTTGGTTGCTCCTTCCCTTTTGCACAGCCTTCTCTACTGCACATATTTGGGTTCTTTGATCTACTTACTATGCCATGCTATTTATAGTTCTCCTCCTCGAGTCCTTAATGACTCGAGTCTATCTTTATTTTTCAATTCAATGTTCTTCCATTCCAATTTGTTCTTTTAGAATATCTGTTTTGTACTGAAAAGGTTTTTTTTTCAACGAAACGTTGTAGTTTGTATCATCCCTCTATTAGTTTAGCTACTCGATAGAATGTTATGCTTAATTTACATCGTCTCGCTACTGTTTAGCTACTTAATACCATTTTACTTTTAATTTTTTACATCGTCTCGCTACTGTTTAGCTACTTAATAACATTTTACTTTTATTTTACATCGTCTAGCTACAGTTTAGCTACTTAATACCATTTTACTTTTATTTTACATCGTCTAGCTACAGTTTAGCTACTTAATACCATTTTATGTTTATTTTACACAAGAGTAATACATTGTTAAATCTAATCAATATACGTGTATGGTGCCAAAACATGGATCCTAAATAAGAAAACAGAAAAAAGTTCTTGACATGTGGAATTAGAGAGGAATGGGAGAACTGAATAAACAAAGAAAACAAGTAATGAAGTTTTAAAATAACGAATATGAAGAAGGAATCAATAATTTAATACATTTCTAACAAGACACATAAAGAGACACATTAACTCACTGAAAGTCATTTTGGAGGAGAAAGCACAAGGTGAACAACATAGAAACAGACAAAGACTAAAGTGGGTAGATAATATCAAATGATGAACAAACAACTCATTCACAAACAACTTTAAAGCAGAAACTGAGGCCATCAGAGATGCTGCAACACTGGCTACTCAACACAAAAATAACATGCACAATAAATTGGTGATTCTGACTGATCCACTGTCAGTACTATCAGCTCTAAAAAGCCCCAAGAACAATGAACTAGATGACTTGAGAACAACCCTGGACCAACTATGCAATAACTTCCAGAGAGTAGTCATTCAGTGGATACCATCACGCTGTAATATACACGGGAACGAACGCGCAGACAAATTAGCTAAAGAGGGAGGGAGATTACCACAAGAGAACCATCCGCTCAGTTATGATGAAGCCAAATCTATCTTCAAAGGTCAGTTCCATGAAAAATGGAAACGAGAACACCCAATGCATAACGAGAGTGACGGATACCACCAACTATCAAGGAGGGATCAAGTCATCATACTTCGCCTACGCACTGGCCACAATAGAATGAGAAATCACATGTTCACCAAATTCAAAATATGTACAACCAGCCTATGCCACTGTACACTGGACAACATGACTACAAAACATGTTCTACAGGATTGCCCCCAGTACATAGACCTGAGAAGAGCAATGTGGTCCACGCCCACCACCCTGGAAGAAAACTATATGGGGCAATCGATGCGCTTAAACAGACAGCTGACTTCATGAGAGAGTCTGGAATCCTACTCTGATTGAGTCTTGATCGCAGAGAGAGAGAGAGAGAGAGAGAGAGAGAGAAAGAGAGAGAGAGAGAAAAGATGAACAGAAGAACCTGTGACAGCGTCTGTCATAAGAAAAACAAGAAACATAGAAATTGCGCCCCATCGCAGTAGCCAGTAACCAGTAGCCAGCATACAATACGATGTCTGCACAAAAATACGATATAATTATCCAACATTCGTATATGGAGCAGAAACATGGACATTAAATAAGACACGAGATAAGTAAATCGAAGCCCTATATGTATGAATTTACAGAAGAATTGAAAGAATTAATGGACTAAGTAGACAAGAAGTGAACTCGTCCAGACTTCGGAAAAATAATAAAATAAATGTTAAACACAATATGGCAAGACCAAAGACATCAATTGTCGATATTTAAAGAAATAGTGGTATGAACCTTATATAGATCTTTGTAGTAGGAGAAAAGCTGATCATCAGAAGTGGTTCCTCCGTCGAACAGTTGTTACGATACAATAACAATGCATCAACATTCGTCTTTAAAGGCAAACTTAAGGTAAAAGTGATAGAGAGACGCTCAATCCTGGATAATGGCGAAGTCTCGTCACTCCAGTTGTCCACATCGTCGAGAAATGATAATCTGACATTTTAAAAACTTGAAATCAGAAAGGATAGATCAATCAACAGTAATTACTCTAAATATACACATGTGTGACACGCGTGCTACTGCAGTTTGTATGTCAAAACTAGATATATCAGCCACCACACGAACACATACAGCAGATGAAAATGAAAGAAGCATGGACACATTATGTATGTAGAGAAATAAGGAACATGTTTGAGAAAGGTAGAGAGAGAAAGAGAGAGAGAGAGAGAGAGAGAAGGAAGCGCAGGGAGATAAAATAATGGTAAGCAAGAAAGAAAGAAAGAAATATAACATTAACTGAAAGAAACACTAAACACCGAGCATATAAGAATGCAGATGATACTCACTATAAGGATTTATTTTATAAATACACCTTACCGGTTTAGCCTCAGGTCTCGCTCGCTGTGTCTCCCTCATTTGTCTTTCCCATTCCCTCCTCCTTTGCTCCAGTTCTCGCCTCATCTCATCTATACGACGACGCGCCTATGGGATTAAGAGGCGCAATGAGAATACACTTTAGAACAGACATGTTTATATCTTTCTGTATTCTTACCAATCCAAATTGAGAGCTAATTTCCAATATTAGGAAGAAACAATCATCATTTTTTGGCCATGTAATGAGAAGAGAACAACTGGAATATAATTGTAACACCTGGGAAAATTGAGGGATGTAGAGATAGAGGGAAGCAAAGAGAAAAGATACCAGATAGCTTAAGAAAATGGCTTGGCAGAAGGTCAACAACAGAAATGATAAATAACAGTCGAAATCGAAAGTTGTGGAGAGACATGATCACCTACGCCAGCAGGCCCGATACTTGATGATGATGATGATGACCAATCCAAATACTACGTTGTTAGTCCATATACGTCATTAATATCACAGTAGAAGGACCTGCTCACAGCTATCAATAAAGGAATGCCAGAATTAATATCACAGTAGAAGGACCTGCTCACAGCTATCAATAAAGGAATGCCAGAATTAATTTCACAGTAGAAGGACCTGCTCACAGCTATCAATAAAGGAATGCCAGAATTAATTTCACAGTAGAAGGACCTGCTCACAGCTATCATCAATAAAGGAATGCCAGAATTATTTCACAGTAGAAGGACCTGCTCACAGCTATCAATAAAGGAATGCTGGAGTGTGTAATGAGTAGCCATGGACAACCTCTACTAGCGTGACATTTCCAGCTATACGAGTTATAGAAGGCTGATGTAATTCTACCTCCCACCGCCCTTCTAGCAAAGCTGAAAAAGTGACAGGGCCTCGGTATCAGACCCAGAGAAGGTATCAAAAAATGTCAACCGTTAATTGTTTAAATTATAGTAATTATTTCAGTGCTAAATACATGTTATTAATTAACACTCGACACCACAACGATCAAATATTGTCAAATTATATTTTGTTCAAAACGATGATGAGTTATGTGTGTCCATCTACTGGATGAAAGTACCTGTAACATGTTAAACAATAAAAACTCTGCCACACTGCTCCACCTTTCCGTGGTGCCTCCAGTAATAGACTAAATTATCTAGTCTGGCCAAGAGAGTAGGGTTCGAAGAGGGAAGACAACCCGGTACTCAAAAATATCATTTTGAAGTCGGATGTGTTGGGCCGAAAGACGCAAATATCACAGTTATACTGCAAACCACAACACAACGCAGATTCGCCCACTTAATGTCCTTTTAAGTGCGGATGACGAAGATGTGAACTCCATTAGTCATCGGGAGAACACAAGCAAGCGAGCAATGCATCAATTTGGTGGGAGCCTCATGGGTTTGTGCTTCTGTATCGTTTCCTGTGTACTCGTGTCAGGTTAAGTTCTTTCTAATCGAGTGGCTAACAAATGTTATCCGTTGCCAATTAAGTTTACATTTAATATCGGACATTATTCATAACTTTTCCCCCTTTAATTCGCTACTTCTAATCTTATTTCTCGTGTTTTTTTCCTGCTATGCCTGTACCGTATTTTGCTTTATTGATGGCTTTTTTATGAATGTTCTTAAATCGAACATCCAAGTCTGGCAGCACAACGCTGGAATCATAATTGAGCTGTAAATTGTCCAGTGTATATGTCAGGTCATTTTCTTCTTGGATAATAGTGATGATAGAATTTGCTGCATCTTTAGTTCATGTCTACAGTATGGACGTTGTTGTAAGTCATTAGACTACTCATGTATTTGAGTTCATGTCTGCAGTATAAACGTTGTTGTAAGTCATTAGACTATTCATGTATTTGAGTTCATGTCTGCAGTATAAACGTTGTTGTAAGTCATTAGACTACACATGTATTTGAGTTCATGTCTACAGTATAAACGTTGTTGTAAGTCATTAGACTACTCATGTATTTGAGTTCATGTCTGCAGTATAAACGTTGTTGTAAGTCATTAGACTACTCATGTATTTGAGTTCATGTCTGCAGTATAAACGTTGTTGTAAGTCATTAGACTACTCATGTATTTGAGTTCATGTCTACAGTATAAACGTTGTTGTAAGTCATTAGACTACTCATGTATTTGAGTTCATGTCTGCAGTATGGACGTTCTTGTAAGTCACTAGACTACTTATGTATGCGAATTCCACCATCTGCAATAATTGCCATTTGTTTGTGCCGATATGTGGATATTCTGTTTTGATTTTGAGATGTTCAATTGCTCTGGTTTGTCGTTATCTATATTCATGTTGAATTTTGTGTATATGTTGTTAAGTCTTCTATATCTTTATATATGGAATGAACATGAGAACTTGTTAGCCCGCTCATGTATCGGACGATTGTTAACTACGGCACCTGTCATGGTGAAGACAATTATGTGCAGAACATAGAGGACGTATGTGATCACCTCTATAGTGAAGACAACTGTATGCTGAACATAGAGGACGTATGTGATCACCTCTATAGTGAAGACAACTGTATGCTGAACATAGAGGACGTATGTGATCACCTCTATAGTGAAGACAACTGTATGCTGAACATAGAGGACGTATGTGATCACCTCTATAGTGAAGACACTATATGCTGAACATAGAGGATGTATGTGATCACCTCTATAGTGAAGACACTATATGCTGAACATAGAGGACGTATGTGATCACCTCTAGAGTGAGGACAACTTTATGCGGAACATAGAGGACGTATGTGATCACCTCTAGAGTGAAGACAACTTTATGCGGAACATAGAGGATATATGTGATCACCTCTATAGTGAAGACACTATATGCTGAACATAGAGGACGTATGTGATCACCTCTAGAGTGAGGACAACTTTATGCGGAACATAGAGGACGTATGTGATCACCTCTAGAGTGAAGACAACTTTATACGGAACATAGAGGACGTATGTGATCACCTGTAGAGTGAAGACAACTTTATGCTGAACATAGAGGACGTATGTGATCACCTCTATAGTGAAGACAACTGTATGCTGAACATAGAGGACGTATGTGATCACCTCTATAGTGAAGACAACTGTATGCTGAACATAGAGGACATATGTGATCACCTCTATAGTGAAGACACTATATGCTGAACATAGAGGATGTATGTGATCACCTCTATAGTGAAGACACTATATGCTGAACATAGAGGACGTATGTGATCACCTCTAGAGTGAGGCCAACTTTATGCGGAACATAGAGGACGTATGTGATCACCTCTAGAGTGAAGACAACTTTATGCGGAACATAGAGGACGTATGTGATCACCTCTAGAGTGAAGACAACTTTATGCGGAACATAGAGGACGTAAATGATCACCTCTAGAGTGAAGACAAGTTTATGCCGAACATAGAGGACTGTAGTGATCACCTCTAAAGTGAAGACAACCTATGCTGAACATAGAGGACTCATGTGACCACCTTTAGAGTCATTCCAGAAGGAGCTGGTTGGCAATGTCACAACCCTTTGGTCTTCCAACTGTGTTCGTTGAATCTGTTCACACAAAACAGATATTGTATGTGGTACCTGATAAATATTATCGTTGCACATCGCACAATGATCGTCTGTGTGGGTAATATGGTTAAAACTATACCAGGTCGTCGCACTTTCTCAAAGAATTGGCTGGTACCAATTTTCAGAGGCTGGTTGAATCAAAAGCAAAGCTGTTAGTGGTAAAGTCATGCAGTTGAGGTTTTAAATCATATCATCTAGTCTGTGGACGAAGATTCTAGGCCTGATATCTCGGAGCCGTGAATATCAGTTTATTAAAGTCGAACATTTGATGCCCAGAGAGGAGAAACATGAGATGATGTAGCAGTAGTTGTAGTAGTAGTAGTTGTAGTTGGAGTAGTAGTTGTAGTAGTAGTCGTAGCAGTAGTAATAGTAATAGTAACAGTTCCTAGCAGGAGTAGTTGTAGTAGTCATTGCTGCAGAATTTGCAGTAGTAATAGTAATAATAGTAATAATAGTAGTAGTAGTAGTTGTAGCAGTAGCTGTAGTAGTAGTTGTAGTTGGAGCATTAGTTGTAGCAGTAGTTGTAGTAGTAGTTGTAGCAGTAGTAATAGTAACAGTTCCTAGCAGTAGTAGTTGTAGCACTAGTTGTAGTAGTGGTTGTAGCAGTAGTAATAGTAACAGTTTCTATCAGTAGTAGTTGTAGTAGTGATTGTTGCAGAATTTGCAGAAGTAGTAGTAATAGTAGTAGTAGTAGTAGTAGTAGTAGTAGTAGTATTAGTAGAAGTAGTAGTAATTGTAGTAGTAGTAGTAGGAGTAGTTGTTGTAGTAGCAGTTGCAGTAGTAGTAACAGAAGCAGCAGTAGTAATAGCAAATTGTAGTTGTAGGAGTAGTGGGAGTAGTAGTTATAATAGTAGCAGTAGTAGTTGTAGCAGTAGTAGCAGTAGCAGCATATGTAATAGTAGTAGTTGTAGCAGTAGCAGTAGTAGCAGCAAAAGCAGTAATAGTAGTAGTAGTTGTAGTAGTTATAGTTGTAGTAGTAGTAGTAGTAGTAGCAGTAGTAGTAGTTAGAGTAGCGTTTGCAATAGTTGGAGTAGCAGCAGTAGCTGTAGCAGCAGCACATGTAGGAATAAATGAATAAGAAATAGAGGATAGAGAATAAGAATTAATATAATCTCTGCGAGAACTAAACAAATCTTACATCGAATTCCTGATCCATCAGCCTCCGCCTTTCATCCTCCATCTCTTTCTTCATCCTTCTCTGATAATCATCATTCTCCTTCACCATCTGCGCCTTGCTCCTATCTCTATCCAACTGAAAACATCATCGTCAGATGCAAACATTCAGCACAAAAGAAAAAAAAACGTAATAAATATTTATTTGTATACGAGTTTACTAGTAGAAGCAATCAAGATTATATTCCACAAGAATATTTCATTATTGTTTTTTTCAGCATTTAAATAGAATTCATGATTTCCTTTGAAGTAGAAATATAGTGTAATCTTGTAGTTCGGACATTCCAATGTTCGATCACTAGATTTGTGTGAATTTCGATCCGGAGTCTGAACTATGCTATAAAATACCTATTGTTTAAGGTCTGGGAACGGATTAATTCCCTTTCTATTATTTCTAGCTCTAGATTTCATTCAGAAGAATATTGAAAGTTCCCTGGACAGCTAAAAAGATCAATGAGGAAGTTCTCAAAGAGGCCAACACAAAAGGCAGCTCCTTAACAACATCAGAAAGAAACAATCAACATGTTTCGGGCACATCATGAGAAGAGGAAAGTTGGAATACTTGGTTACAACTGGCAAAATAAAACGAAAGAGAGTTCGCGGACGAAAAAGAGAGAAAATACTTGAGACTTTGGTGTCATGGCTTGGAAAACAGTCAACAACAGAACTGATACGATGCACTGTAGATAGAAGATTGTGGAGGGACATGATCGCCTACGCCAACCGGTATGGCACATGATGATGATGATTATTATTTCTAATGAAAAAATATTCGAACATCAAACAATTCAAAATTCGAACTTTTACTTCTAATGAATTAAATTTGACTCCACTGTATGTGTACGATTTATTTTATTTTTCTGTAATTTTTGTTTCTAAAATTTAAGAGGGATGCACACAGAAATAAAAAGCATGACTAATAAAAATTTTTTAATAAGCTACAGGAAGCGGATGTATTGCAAATAAAGAAGGAAGAATGCAAACAGACATTTGAAAAAAGATCTTTGCAAAAGAGATTTTCTTTGGAAAAGAAAAAAGACCTTTGGCGTCTTGACAGACGGTTGGTAGCAAGCAATCATGATAAGTCAGTATTTGGCATTAGTGTCTCATGCAACGACATATACCATACAGGATACATACCAAATGAACTAAAAACGTTAACTTTCATTGCATTGCCTAAAAAGAATGGTGCAGTTGAATGCATTGATTTTAGAACAATAAGCCTAATGGGTCAGGTAAAATTTACTAGAAGTTATACAGGGAAGGATTCAGAATAAAATTAAGACTGAATTAGACAAGCAGCAATTTGATTTCAGGAAAAACGGTGGGACAAAGAAGCCATATTCAGCATGAGGACATTGATTGAAAAGTACATGGACGTAAACAAACCAATATATGCCTGCTTCATATACTACACCAAAGCTTTTGATAGAATACACCATAATCAACTTATAGACTGCCTAAAAGATATACATCTAGATGACACAGACAGTATACGTAATATGATCGTATATGAATACGTATACAGACAGTATGTGTAATTTATACTGGGAGAAAAAAGTAATAACAAAATGAAACAAAGAGAATTATACACCCATTGATATAAAAAAGGGAGTAAGACAGGGATGCATCCTATCACCAAGCTTGTTTAATTCATCCATCCATCCATCCATCCAATCCATCCATCCATCTATCTATCTATCTATTGACCTTTCGAGCCGTAGCCGGCCCATAGAGCGTAGACCAAGATACTCCTCTCTTATCAGAATTTTTGTTCTAGCAGTTTAGTTTTCAATTCTTTTAAAGATATTTTTATTAAATCTCGCCATTTGTCTCTGTTCTGTGCAAGCAGCTCTATCTCATTGAGGGAGCCGATTCCTGCTGCATATCAATCTATGCACTAACTATCTATCTATCTATCTATCTATCTATCTATCTATCTATCTATCTATCTATCTATCTATCTATCTATCTATCTATCTATCTATCTATCTATCTATCTATCTATCTATCTATCTATCTATCTATCTATCTATCTATCTATCTATCTATCTATCTATCTATCTATCTATCTATCTATCTATCTATCTATCTATCTATCTATCTATCTATCTATCTATCTATCTATCTATCTATCTATCTATCTATCTATCTATCTATCTATCTATCTATCTATCTATCTATCTATCTATCTATCTATCTATCTATCTATCTATCTATCTATCTATCTATCTATCTATCTATCTATCTATCTATCTATCTATCTATCTATCTATCTATCTATCTATCTATCTATCTATCTATCTATCTATCTATCTATCTATCTATCTATCTATCTATCTATCTATCTATCTATCTATCTATCTATCTATCTATCTATCTATCTATCTATCTATCTATCTATCTATCTATCTATCTATCTATCTATCTATCTATCTATCTATCTATCTATCTATCTATCTATCTATCTATCTATCTATCTATCTATCTATCTATCTATCTATCTATCTATCTATCTATCTATCTATCTATCTATCTATCTATCTATCTATCTATCTATCTATCTATCTATCTATCTATCTATCTATCTATCTATCTATCAGTGTTCAATCTATGCACTGAGCAAATCTTTAAAAATATCACATAGATGCCAGGCCTAAACATTAATGGAAAGATAATCACAACCTAAGATATGCTTGTGATACTGTACTACTAGCAGAAACTCATAAAGATTTACAACAATTACTTAATGAAATAAAAATGACAACGAAAAAAATATTGATTAGGTATGAATATCAATAAGATTAAAACCATGATCATAAGGAAAGATAACACTCTAAACCTAAAAGTGGATATCAAGGTTGAAGGAATAGACCTGGAGACAGTTCAGAACTACAACTAAATATAGACAATGAGTTAGTGAGTTATTAGCGGGTCATCGTCATTGCACACCGAACATGTCCATATGTGCTCAGATACCCTCCTCAGCAAGTCTCGAAATGTCCAGCAACTGACGACATTAGACATACTATAATCAACGATGGAAAATGTAAAACTGAAATAAACAAAAGAATAGGAATGGCAAAAAGTCATGTTAATGCCATGAAAAATATACTAACATCAAAATAAATAACACCAGGGATGAAACTAAGAATAACAAAATGTTATTTCTTCTAAACATCCCTGTATGGTGCAGAAGCATGGACATTAGGCAAGAAAACATAATTGAAAATTGAAGCTTTTGAAATGTGGAATTATAGAAGAATACGATGAATTTGGTGAAAAGAAAATAAACGATGAAAGTCTTAAAACAACTAACAATAAAAAGAGAACTAGCTAAACACAATTCAAACAAGGCAAATGAGATTTTTGGGACATGCTAACAGGCACAACAGCCTACTAAAAGTAATATTGGAAGGGAAAATACAAGGTAATGGAGGCAGACCAAGACTAACATGGACTTGTAACATGAACAGATGGACAAATCAGCCTATGACAGTCAGCACCATCAAAGCAAGAGATTGAACGGAATGGCGCTCAATGGTAGCCAACCTTCTATGCGGCGGCGGCACTCAATAATGATGATGATGATGATGATGATAATGAGCAAATCATGTTCTCATTTTTAATGATCTAAGAATGGTAGTACTTTTATGTTTGATCTTGACTTTAAAATATTATTTCTCATCTTTGCTCTTTTTCTTCTTCTGCCTTTCAGCTCCCTGTGGAGCGTAGGTCTTCAACAAATACTTTCCAAGCCGTTCTGTTTCTTTCCAATCTTTTAAGATCAATCCATGTCGTCCCCATCCTCTTCATCTCCACTTCCATATATCTTCTCCAGGACTGGTCTTCCTCTTTATCTTTTTCCTTGGGTATTCTAAAAAATAGACCTGCCGGTACATGTTTATTCACAACTCACAAATAGTTTTGTCATGTTTGCTCTGGTCTCTAATGCGTTATCAAACATTGGAAGTACAAACAGTGCGCAGTTCTAATTTATTTGCACATAAAGTGATAATAGCCTACCTGCGATAGACCCAGAAGAGCTTTAATATCTCGTTGTAAACTGTCTGAAACACAACAATACCAAGTTATGTTATAATTGATCACACGGAGTACATAACAACACTAATAGTAAAAGTGCAATATCAATGATTGAAGGTAAGTACACCTGATCTCACACACAGTCTATACAGTTTCAAAAGCCCAATTCAGCATGTTTAATTATATTGATTTTTTATGGTTCCTATATCTCGCTAGTCCCGTATGTTACCGGGGTCTCATTATGAGGGAGGTAAAGAATAGTGACACTGTGACCTTCCGGGCATGTCGTAAGAGGCGACTAAGGAGCTTGATCGATGGCTTGACAATCTGTCATTGTAAAAAGTATTGTTATGGAAACAGTGCCATAGATTTTAGATCAATGATCTCTGCAATATGTGCTACTTTGGCATGCAAGGTTTCTGTTTTTGAGATTGTGGTTCTGCCCTATGTGCCGTCTTCGGCTCGAAAGGACAATAGATAGATAGATATCTTGCTAGTCAAATCTGCGATTCATGACGTTTTGCTAGTGTTGCTTTCTTGATCTAAACATATGCAATGTTTTTGCAGTAGTTTCAGCAAATAACATCGCGTTTTATTATATTTTTCTATTGTTGATGTTGATTTCTGGTACACCTGACCCAAAGATATGACAATGATCATACTGTAGTTTCAGCAAATATCGCGTTTTGCAGCTTCAGCTTTTAATGTGCAATCTATTCTAGAACTGTCAGTGGGTTGGGATGTATCCCAGCTAGTATATCACTCAAGCCAGTGATTTGAAATTTATCCCAGTCATATCCCTCAAGCCAGTGATTTGAAATTTATCCCAGTCCTTATATCACCCAAGCCAGTGATTTGAAATTTATCCCAGTCCTTATATCACCCAAGCCATTGATTTAAAATTTAACCCAGTCCTTATATCACCCAAGCCAGTGATTTGAAATTTATCCCAGTCATTATATCCCTCAACCCAGTGATTTGGAGTTTATCCCAGCCAGTATATATCACCCAACCCAGTGACTTGGAATTTATTCCAGTCATTCTATCCCTCAAGCCAGTGACTTGGAATTTATCCCAGTCATTATATCACTCAAACCAGTGATTTGAAATTTATCCCAGCTAGTATATCACTCAAGCAAGTGACTTGGAATTTATCCCAGGCATTATATCACTCAAGCCAGTGATTTGGAATTTATCCCAGTCAGTTTATCACTCAAGCCAGTGATTTGGAATTTATCCCAGTCAGTTTATCACTCAAGCCAGTGATTTGGAATTTATCCCAGCCAGTTTATCACTCAAGCCAGTGACTTGGAATTTATCCCAGCCAGTTTATCACTCAAGTCAGTGATTTGAAATTTATCCCAGCCAGTTTATCACTCAAGCCAGTGACTTGGAATTTATCCCAGCCAGTTTATCACTCAAGCCAGTGACTTGGAATTTATCCCAGCCAGTTTATCACTCAAGCCAGTGACTTGGAATTTATCCCAGCCAGTGTATATATAGCTATAATTATAAGCAAGATTAAAAAAAAACTAGTTTCAGGACAGACTTTCAGATAATAACCAACTCATCTAACACTCACTGAACATTGTGCCTCCCAAACTCAACAATTTGTAACACGTAACCAATCTATTTACGTGCCCATATTACGCCACCATACACCACTAAAAGCTCCATAGATCTCAAGACTTAACATTATTATTGTTATCTGTTATGGATCTCAAGACTTAACATTATTGTTGTTATCTTATATAGATCTCAAGACTTAACATTGTTGTTGTTATCTTATATAGATCTCAAGACTTACCATTATTGTTGTTATCTTATATAGATCTCAAGACTTACCATTATTGTTGTTATCTTATATAGATCTCAAGACTTAACATTATTGTTGTTATCTTATATAGATCTCAAGACTTACCATTATTGTTGTTATGTTATATAGATCTCAAGACTTACCATTATTGTTGTTATCTTATATAGATCTCAAGACTTACCATTATTGTTGTTATCTTATATAGATCTCAAGACTCACCGTTATTGTTGTTATCTTATATGGATCTCAAGACTTACCATTATTGTTGTTATCTTATATAGATCTCAAGACTTACCATTATTGTTGTTATCTTATATAGATCTCAAGACTCACCGTTATTGTTGCTATGTTCAAATGGGTTGTACTTTGGATGGTACTCACTGGAATAATGAAAAGAGCAACGAAGTTACATCTTCAACATCTTATATTATTGATGCAGTCTTGGTGAAGGAAAAATTTTGGTATCAGTATTTTAGTAATTTGCAGAAAGTTATCAGCAATTATATCATACCAATCGAGAACAATAACTTATGTCTTGTTTTATTGACTCATTAATGTGTGTCCAAGATTTATCATCATTATCAATACCATCATTATTATCGTCATATTTATCATTATCGTGGTCGCAATGATTATCACCATTATTATCATTATCATCTAGACGACATGGTCGCTGGCAGTTCTGGCACTGGATGTGGCCTTACTCTGGACAAGAGGACATCGCCAAGATTGGTCTTCATTCCTTAAGAGAAGATGAGATGAATGGGTGGTACACTGATGTATATATTGAGATAATGAGGAATCTAAAGGTGGAAAAGAGGTCTGGTCGATCTGAAGTGCTTAGTGGGAAAAGCAGATGTATTTACAATCAACACCATACAGGAACAATCTCATCCGTTTCAAGAAATGCTGGGACTGGCGGTGGAGTGGATATGGGAATGCCTCGACTGCCATTACACTAAATTCATGAATATAATAGAATAGAAGAGAAGAGAATCATTATCAACATCTTTTTTATGGCTATCATCATCATCGTTATCATCATTGTCATCATTGTCATCATACGGTTAGCTGGGAAGTCGTTTCCGCAGCTCCCAAAATCAAATTAATGATCGCCTATCCATAAGAGCTGGAAACCAACTGGGAATGTTTCAACAAATAAAACAGGGTGTTAGACAAGGTTGTGTGCTGTCACCAGATTTGTTTAATATTAATAGTGAGATTATTTTAAGATCCATAAGGGGCATGCCTGGAATAACAATCGGAGGTCATAAAATAAATAATCTAAGGTATGCTGATGATACAGTCTTAATCGCTAAGAGTGAAAATGAGCTACAAGAAATGTTGGACATTATAGTGAAGGAAAGCAAAATGAAAGGACTTAATAGCAGAAAGACAGAGGTAATGGTAACAACAAAGTAAAAGACATCACCACAGTGCAAAATAAAGACAAGTGGAGCAATATTAAAACAGGTAAATGAATTTAAATATTTTGGAACTTTGTTAACCTCAGACGGAAGATGTACAAAAGAGGTGAGATGCAGAATGGCTCGGGCAAAAGCAGCTTTCCAAAAAATGAGGAATATATTATGCAATCCATTTTTGACAATAGAAACCAGAAAAAGAGTTCTTTAATGTTATGTAGAGCCAGTCTTAACATATCGATGTGAATCATGGACAATAGGACAAAAGAGAAGAAAACCACTGGAGTCTGTAGAAATGTGGTTTTACAATGTTGAGAATACCATGGACAGCTAAGAGTAATGAAAACGTTCTGAAAGAGGCCAAAGCAAAAAAGAACTAATTTCCAATATTTGGAAGAAACAATCATCATTTTTTGGCCAAGTAATGAATAGAGAATAGTTGGAATATATTGTAACAACTGGGAAAATTGAGGGACGAAGAAATAGAGGGAAGCAAAGAAAAAAGTTACCAGACAGCTTAAGAGAATGGCTTGGCAGAAGGTCAACAACAGAAATGATAAATAACTGTCGTGATCGAAAGTTGTGGAGAGACATGATCACTTACGCCAGCAAGCCCGGTACTTGATGATGATGATCCATTATTCCCGCCTCAGTGAATGTAGCTTGTACCTTTGATTTCATGGACATCTACGTCTTTCTGATAACCACCTCCCTCTCTCAAGAACTACATCATTCATTGCTTCTCTTTCAGTGTTGTTATGGCGCTTGATTGGATCAAATTATGATAGATTTATCAGGCGAATGACGTCATCTCACAGGCTTCTGGACTCACAACAACAATCATGGTAGATTTATTCTTTTAAGCGCCTTCAGTGCCAACTTTTGTGTTTTTCACTCCATGGCCATAAATTATGAGTTTTTCATTCTTTACAAATTAAAAGGGTCTCCTACAAAATTAAGAGATAAAGGTCTTTAAAGACATTAAAAATCCAAAACAAACTCAAAGTCGCCAAAGACAACAAATGAAAATGTAAATGATATACTGACGTGGTTTCGTATCGGCCGGGCATTATGATTGGTCGGTTATCCACATAAGGAACGACTAGGGGCTGTATGATTGATCCATAGGCAGCTGCAAACAGATTGAAGAATATGTTAATCTTGTAATTGATTGATTGAATTAGTGATTTTACGCTTTATTAGGTTTAAGTGTTGGGCAATTTCTCACTTGGCTCTTTATTTTGCAAATGATTGTAATAAATGTTTTAATGACAAATTAATTAATTAACTAATTCAACAAATGTCTGATTTGTTTAAAGTTTGATCTGTTAACAATTTACATGTTTGATTCATATCAGAATAATTCAATCAAAATAAAATTGGACGTTTCTGTTAGTTCAAAATAATTGTTCAATTAGTTGATTGGTTAAATTATTAATTTATTGCTGATCTATCTGTGGAACAACTGATTTTGATTGGGTTACTATTGTTATTTATTTAGCTATTATTTAATGTCAGTGCCTTGTACAGTGTTAGAGACACAAGTGGATCCGCTTGTGGGAATAAATAATTTGAATATGGAGAGTGGACTAGACGTTCGGCTGAAACCTCTATTTTTTCCACACTTTCACTATTTTTTTTTTTCCGTTCGCCAGTGTTTTTATTTATTTTATTTTTTTTTTAATCTCTGACGAAGTCCCACAAATCCATGTCAATAAAAGTGAGAAAGAGAGTGCATGGGTGCTATATATAACCAATTCTGATCTATGGAAGCGAATAATGGACAGTAGACAAACAAATGAAAAGACGATTAGAGGCCACAGAGATGAGATTTCTCAGAAGAATGTTGAAAGTTCCCTGGACAGCTAAAAAAAAGACCAATGAGGAAGTTCTCAAAGAGGCCAACACAAAAAGGGAGCTCTTAAAAAACATCAGAAAGAAGCAATCAACATTTTTCGGGCACACCATGAGCAGAGGAAAGTCGGAATACTTGGTTACAACTGGCAAAATAAAAGGAAAGAGAGATCGCGGAAGACATAGAGAGAAAATACTGGATAGCTTGGTGTCATGGCATGGAAAACAGTCAACAACAGAACTGATACGATGCACTGTAGATAGAAGATTGTGGAGGGACATGATCACCTACGCCAACCGGTATGGCACATGGTGATAATGACGAAGTCCCTAGAGACTAGGAACTGAATTTTGCGTGTTAATCCTTTTTTCCCTGGCAGTCGTGTGCACAGGGGTCCCTCGCCGCACAGGCAGATAACTCCGTCTTCGGAGGTACTCATATCTTTTTTCAGTCCATGAGTAATTGACGTTTCAAGCCGGGCCTCGCTGCTGAGACAAGGGGTAGTTGCCGCAGAGAGAAATCATAAATAAAAATCCCAACTGGTGCAGCCGGGATTCGAACCCACAACCTCTCTGTCTCGAGGCCGGCGTCTTGCATCGAAACCAACCAGTCCCCACTTTCTCTTATAACTTTCAACAACTGAGGGGGACATTAAGTTCAATCTTTCGTTCTTCTGATAGTCGCGAGCACTGTTCATTATAAAATATAGAATTCCGTTAATAGCCGTCCCTCCATCTTACTCATGGTCTGCCTCGAGTTCCGCGCCCTTCTCATTGTCCGGTATAAACTTTGTTTTGTATAGAATCAAAAACATGATCGAGATAACATTCAAGGACGTGAACTTCCGGTATATGGTGGATAGGCGGAGGGAACAATTGAAGGCTATGCACGAAAAGTGTACCTTGATGCAGTTTCCTCATATTCCAAGTCCGGCTTGTTGCAGGTGCTACTGAGTTAAGTGCTCTGTGCACACCGTGAGCTGTGTGTCTCATCCGTTTTGATCATGTTTCGATATTCCATTTGTTTACGATGAATGTTGATATCGTATGACAGGAACAGTTGGCTGTGTTCACTTTCTGTGCGGTTTCGCCTTATGTCTTTTGACGTGTGCTGAGACTGCTATGATGGGGACTACAGTTACCTTTCTTTGTTTAGGAGATGAGATATTATTTCGGATGATTCCACTGGCACGGGCGGTTGAGCAATTATGGATTTTAATTCGTTTGCAGTGATACGGGGCCTTCCATAACCAAATAACCAAATAACCAAATTTAAGGAACGGACAGGTCTGGACTTTGCAGAGTCGAAAAGTATGAGTGAAGATAGAGGGAAAGGGAGAACGTTGACGTAGTCTGTCAGGAGTGTTCCAATGACCCTTAAGGGTTATGGGAAGGGATAGAAAAAGAAGACGAAATATAAGAATAATTGTAAAATCCCAATTTATTCCTTCCAGCTGGTCGTAATATTTTGTTTATTATCTCCTATTCACTTCAAGACTGGTTTGCTCTTGATTCGTTGTCTATTATTTAATGGGTGGATGGATGCATGGATGACAATATGGATGGATTGATTGATTAATGGCTATATGGATGAGATGATGGATGAATGGCAAAATTGGATGGATAAATGGCTGAACAACTAAATAGAGCCATTTGTGATCGAGTGGATAGATGGGAGAATGACATGATTTATGAAAATGTGGGTAAGCAAATAGGCAAACATGTGTAAAGAAATGTCTATCACCACATACACACACAGACACCTAAATGTACTATGTTTAGTACTCATATATTACCTGGTCTGTCAAGGTCTCTAGTTGCGTAGAAGTTGTAGGCCTGGTGTACAGACTCGTTAGGTTGGTACCGACCTGCTGTAGCTTCAGTACTGTAGAGTTTTGAGAACCTCTGGCATTAGTTATCGTTAAATATGCAGAGAAAAAAATAACTCAGACCCTATAAGACACAAGCTGATGTCTCACATTACAGAAGAATGTTTTAGACATATACGAGGTAGAATACAATGATTCATCATTTATGCATGTTCAGGGAGTATATTCATTGATTATTGTAGCGAGTACCACCCAACGATATTATCATGTCAGAAACTTATTCAAGACGGGCATGTTGATCTTCGCCTAGATTTACATAAGTAGGGAACTGGCAAATAAATGTAGTGCTGCGGTAAAGCTGGTAGTAAGGAGCCAGTAGTGACGTGTAACATACATGCACCCCAAAAAGCATGGTGACAGTTTTTAAAAAAAAAAAAGGAACACAACAAAATGCTAACGCTTCGGCCTATATGCGGCATTCTTCAGAGAACGAGGATCGCGATAACAAACGATGAGGCACAGATAAATGCTACTTCATCTACGATGATGAGGACTGGTAGGTGAAGTGGGCAGAGGGATAAGAAATGAGATGGTGATACGAGAGAGAGAGAGATGTGTTACATGTTGGAGGATAGGTGAAAGTGGAAATATAAAAGTATAAGTAAAAAATTATATAACATGAAAATCAACTTAGCTGGTAGAATCCGTCACGCTGACACTGAATGAAGGTTAACAAATGTCAGCTAGACAGTCACGTGGTGAGACCGGAGGTCAGACGCGTAATAGGGCAGTCAAACAAAACCTAACGAGACCCACAGACCATACATACATTGTAGGTGTGTATGTTACACCCCACTAATGGCTCCCCATTTAATCTATAAATGAGAATCTGATAAATGTGAGTGGGGGCGACTTGTTAGTCTGTTAAGATTGCCTCTTTTAGAGGAACAACTCTGGCTACAAATGACTGATTCTTGCACGAAGGTAAACAAAAAACGAGAGCCTGAGAATCATCATTGAATAAATCAGTGGTGAGAAGCAATACACTGGATCAAATGGTGCGCAATGTGGTGCAACACAACATGGGAACGAATATTTAAAATAAGCTGCATTGATACTACCAACTATTAGAAATAAACTATGCAAAGAAAAACAATTCAAGTGAGTAAACAGTGAACGACTGTGGGAGATACTAACAACATGCGAGGTCAACATCTTTGTATAACCAACCAAATGTAAAAGTCTCTACATGAACAGCTCTCTACAACATAATTTCATCCCAACGTTGTGGAACCAATGCCAGACTGGACTCTAGACTTAAGGACAACAAGAAAATAAACCACTACCAAGATGAAATATGTTAGACGAATGACAGAAAACAGCCTCAGAGATAAGATCAGAAATGATGAACTCGGTAAATAAAGCTAGGAATAATTTCCATCATAGAATACATAAAGAAACAACATATAAAATGGTTTGGCTACGTGATAAGACAGAAAGATCAAAACACAACGAGCCTTTAATAAACGTTGGGAGAACAACAGACTCAAGGGCCGACCACGAAAAAAGTAGATTTATAGAATATTAGAAACAATAGGAAACATAACAGCAGTAGAGGCAAACAGAAAATAAAACACCGCAAATTATATCTCCCCTCGACGCTTACAGGCAAGTGATGAATTAAAGAGGAAGATTAGTAAACACACGCTTAATATTTAAATTAACTTACTCAAGTAAAATTAGATTGTTATTCTATCATACAGAAGTTGGTTGTGAGTAATGGCTACATCCCATTCAAGTTAATGTTCACACATGGTTTATTTTAGAAAGGTTATTCAGCGTTAAAAAAGCACATGTTTTCTATCCACAAAGTGATAACTGATACAGTATGTGTAGCACATGTTTCTATCCACAAAGTGATAACTGATACAGTATGTGTAGCACATGTTTCTATCCACAAGTGATAACTGATACAGTATGTGTAGCACATGTTTCTATCCACAAGTGATAACTGATACAGTATGTGTAGCACATGTTTCTATCCACAAGTGATAACTGATACAGTATGTGGAGCACATGTTTCTATCCACAAAGTGATAACTGATACAGTATGTGTAGCACATGTTTCTATCCACAAGTGATAACTGATACAGTATGTGGAGCACATGTTTCTATCCACAAAGTGATAACTGATACAGTATGTGTAGCACATGTTTCTATCCACAAAGTGATAACTGATACAGTATGTGTAGCACATGTTTCTATCCACAAGTGATAACTGATACAGTATGTGTAGCACATGTTTCTATCCACAAAGTGATAACTGATACAGTATGTGTAGCACATGTTTCTATCCACAAAGTGATAACTGATACAGTATGTGTAGCACATGTTTCTATCCACAAAGTGTTAACTGATACAAATATGTGTAACACATGTTTCTATTCACAAAGTGTTAACTGATACAAATATGTGTAGCACATGTTTCTATCCACAAAGTGTTAACTGATACAAATATGTGTAACACATGTTTCTATTCACAAAGTGTTAACTGATACAAATATGTGTAACACATGTTTCTATCCACAAAGTGTTAACTGATACAAATATGTGTAGCACATTTTTCTATCCACAAAGTGTTAACTGATACAAATATGTGTAGCACATTTTTCTATCCACAAAGTGTTAACTGATACAAATATGTGTAGCACATTTTTCTATCCACAAAGTGTTAACTGATACAAATATGTGTAGCACATTTTTCTATCCACAAAGTGATAACTGATACAAATATGTGTAGCACATTTTTCTATCCACAAAGTGTTAACTGATACAAATATGTGTAGCACATTTTTCTATCCACAAAGTGTTAACTGATACAAATATGTGTAGCACATTTTTCTATCCACAAGATAGGAGATGGATGGCAAACTTATGAGTTGTAGACTAAAGTGGATGGGTCATGTAAGAAGAATGGCAAACACTAGTATTTCTAAAACAAATATTTTTATGGCGAACTTAAGCACGGAAAGAGGCCATAGAAGAGACCAGTGCTTAGATTTAAGAATGTTTGCAGAGATTCCTTAAGGGAATACACTATCAGTGAAAGAATCAGGGAAAATCTGACTGCAGATCGTATGACACGGAGAACAAAAATAAAAAATAGCACAGCAACTTTCGAGGCAGTGCTGATATCACATTCAGGAGACAAAATGTGCAGGAGAAAGGAGACGAGGCCAGACTCCATGAATACATCTTGTTCGTTCCGCTGATGGATCTGTCTGTCCAATGTTGGCAGATTCAGCCACAAGAAATTCTGCAAATCAGCATCCAACATAAGACACACATATTTTTTACCAAGCTACTGACTTATCATGATTGCTTGCTACCAACGGTCTGTCAAGACGCCGAAGGCCATACTTATAATACAATATTACTCTCAACACTGTTATCAGTGCAAACTTAGACATTGAAAGAAGGAGAAAAAATTAAACTCGCCACGACAGAAATATGTACTTAAGGTGATCTCACCAAGAGACAGAACCAAACATGAAGACATAAGGACAAGAGTTGCAGTAACACCAGTGCTCGACCATTTTAGGAAACAACAGATCAAATGGTTGGGAAACGTAACACGATCACTACCAGACAGCTTCCATTAGAGATCCTCTACCTTGTGAAGCAACGGAAAGAGAAGAAAGAAATGTTGGACCTAGAAGACAATGAAATATCAGAAACTAGGATCAGCACCATGTGTCCTGACACACCACACATTAGTGACCCAAATACTCAATTATCTCTCGACGCTGAAAGGCAACAGATATAAAGCATAGTAAAGTAAGACTGAGTTGTGAATGTAACCCCCACCTTATCTCCACTCTGCCTTATCTCGCTGGAGCAGGTAACTATTTCTTTATCTTTACTTTATTCGTTGTTTTAGTCTTATATTTTTCTCTTCTTTCATTTCCTCTTCGTCGTTAATTATTGTCGCGTTGCGTTTCCATGTGTTTAGCACCATTAGAACATATAAGAAAACAAATCAGAATGCTAAAGGAGGACGTACTTGGGAAAGACAAGGAAAGATAATAAAGACGTGCTCGACTCACAGGGGTTCGTGCATGAGTCCTGCCGGCGTGTCGAGGCTGAGTTGCCACTGTCGTAAGCGGAATGGATTCCCATCGTGGCGTCAGCTGACCGGGTTGCCCTAGCGCCCCGTGGGGGACCCGAGGATGAGTAAGTGTCTTGGGGATCCCTGCGAGGATGACACCGTGATTGAAGTGTTTAGTTGTTAGTGTTTAAGAGATGACACCGTGGAGAAGTGTTTAGTTGATTAAGTTTAAGAGATGACACCGTGGAGAAGTGTTTAGTTGATTAAGTTTAAGAGATGACACCGTGGAGAAGTGTTTAATTGTTTTAGTTTAAGAGATGACACCGTGGAGAAGTGTTTAGTTGATTAAGTTTAAGAGATGACACTGTGGAGAAGTGTTTAGTTGTTTTAGTTTAAGAAATGACACCGTGGAGACGTTTTTAGTTGTTTTAGTTTAAGAGATGACACCGTGGAGAAGTATTTAGTTGTTTTAGTTTAAGAGATGACACCGTGGAGAAGTGTTTAGTTGTTTTAGTTTAAGAGATGACACCGTGGAGAAGTATTTAGTTGTTTTAGTTTAAGAGATGACACCGTGGAGAAGTATTTAGTTGTTTTAGTTTAAGAGATGACACCGTGGAGAAGTATTTAGTTGTTTTAGTTTAAGAGATGACACCGTGGAGAAGTGTTTAGTTGTTTTAGTTTAAGAGATGACACCGTGGAGAAGTATTTAGTTGTTTTAGTTTAAGAGATGGCACCGTGAAGAAAATATTAGTTTTTCTTATTTTAATACATGACACTTGGGGGGGGGGGGGGGAGTGGATATTTATTTGCTATATTAGAAGAAAAGACGCCGCGGGGGAGGTAAGGTGTTAAGTTGTTTTAGTATAAGAAATGACACTGTGGAAGAAGTGTTAATTTGATCTAGTTTAATAAATGATAAATAGCTGCCGAGATCGAAAGTTGTGGAGAGATATGATCACATACGCCAGTAGGCCCGGTAATTGATGATGATGATGATAATAAATGACACTGTGGGGAAAAGTGTTAATTTGATTTAGTATAATAAATGACACTGTGGAAAAAGTGTTAATTTGATTTAGTATAATAAATGACACTGTGGAAAAAGTGTTAATTTGATTTAGTATAATAAATGACACTGTTAGAAAAAGTGTTAATTTGATTTAGTATAATAAATGACACTGTTAGAAAAAGTGTTAATTTGATTTAGTATAATAAATGACACTGTGGGAAAAAGTGGTAATTTGATTTAGTATAATAAATGACACTGTGGGAAAAAGTGTTAATTTGATTTAGTATAATAAATGACACAGTGGGAAAAGTGTTAATTTGATTTAGTATAATAAATGACACTGTGGGAAAAAGTGTTAATTTGATTTAGTATAATAAATGACACTGTGGGAAAAAGTGTTAATTTGATTTAGTATAATAAATGACACAGTGGGAAAAGTGTTAATTTGATTTAGTATAATAAATGACACTGTAGGAAAAAGTGTTAATTTGATTTAGTGTAATAAAATAAACCGTAAGGGCGAGGCGTTTAGTTATTTAGCATTGGAGATGTATGGAAAAGTGTTACGTTGTTTTAGTACAGGAGATGATACTGTGAGAAGGGGGGAGGGGATATGTAGTTGTTTTAGTATAAAAGATGACACCGAGATGCAAACGATTAGTTGTTTTAGTATAAAAGATGACACCGAGATGCAAACGATTAGTTGTTTTAGTATAAAAGATGACACCGAGATGCAAACGATTAGTTGTTTTAGTATAAAAGATGACACCGAGATGCAAACGATTAGTTGTTTTAATATAAAAGATGACAGCGAGATGCAAACGATTAGTTGTTTTAGTATAAAAGATGACACCGAGAGGCAAACGATTAGTTGTTTTAGTATAAAAGATGACACAGAGAGGCAAACGATTAGTTGTTTTAGTATAAAAGATGACACCGAGAGGCAAACGATTAGTTGTTTTAGTATAAAAGATGACACCGAGAGGCAAACGATTAGTTGTTTTAGTATAAAAGATGACACCGAGATGCAAACGATTAGTTGTTTTAGTATAAAAGATGACACCAAGATGCAAACGATTAGTTGTTTTTTGTATAAAAGATGACACCGAGATGCAAACGATTAGTTGTTTTAGTATAAAAGATGACACCGAGATGCAAACGATTAGTTGTTTTAGTATAAAAGATGACACCGAGATGCAAACGATTAGTTGTTTTAATATAAAAGATGACAGCGAGATGCAAACGATTAGTTGTTTTAGTATAAAAGATGACACCGAGAGGCAATGATTAGTTGTTTTAGTATAAAAGATGACACCGAGAGGCAATGATTAGTTATTGGTTATTGTTTTTGTACAAGGAATGGGAAGGGAGGGAATGTGTTTAGTTGTTTTATTACAAGTACAACTTGTTAAAACATTATAGCGGCAGTATGAAACAATTGATATTTACAGTGACAATAACAACATCATATAATCGATGGACTAAGCAATTCACGACTTAAAAAGAATGGAGGACAATACAACATATAACACAACTTGCTTTCCTTTGAGAAACAGGGTTAGGATAGCACAGACTTTCCGTATTGGCTAGCCTTTATCTTCTAATCATTGCAGAATTTCAAAGAAATTTTTCTTAGCATTTGCCACTGTTCAACAAATAAGGACGATAATAAGTTTGCATAAGCAACAACAAATATTTAAAAAAAAAACATTAAAAAGTAGAAATGTTAAAGAACACTAACCTAAATAATGGAAGTCAATTAAGGAATAATTTTACTTAAGAGTTATAGTGCTTTTCATGTTTATTTTATTGAAGTCTATATCATTCTGTTCTGATATAATTAATCCCACGTATTTCCCATATAATTAATCCCACGTATTTCTCATATAATTAATCCCACGTATTTCCCATATAATTAATCCCACGTATTTCCCATATAATTAATCCCACGTATTTCCCATATAATTAATCCCACGTATTTCCCATATAATTAATCCCACGTATTTCCCATATAATTAATCCCACGTATTTCCCATATAATTAATCCCACGTATTTCCCATATAATTAATCCCACGTATTTCCCATATAATTAATCCCACGTATTTCCCATATAATTAATCCCACTACAAACCCAACCTTATCCTTGATCTTACCTCCCACATTAGGGAGCTCACTAGATTCAATACTATTAAATATATTTATTTCCCAAAAGATTGATCTCAATTATATATGATCCTAATTACTTCCAATATTATTAACTTCGCACATGTCCCATACAACCGATCGTAATTTACTTCCGATGATACTACACACTTCCCATATTATTTATCAAAATACTTTAAACCAAATTACCTCCCATGTAAGTGAATCTACATATACCCCACACCGTTAATCTTACTTACTTCCCATATTATTTATCCAAATCATTTAAACCAAATTCAACATCATCATGTGCCATACCGGTTGATGTAGGCGATCATGTGCTTCTACAATCTTCTATCTACAGTGCATCGTATCAGTTCTGTTGTTGACTGTTTTCCATCCCATGACACCAAGCTATCCAGTATTTTCTCTCTTTGTCGTCCGCGATCTCTCTTTCTTTCCTTTTATTTTGCCAGTTGTAACCAAATATTCAAACTTTCCTCTTCTCATAGTGTGCTCGAAAAATGTTGATTGTTTCTTTCTGATGTTTTTTAGGAGCCGCATTTTGTGTTAGCCTCTTTGAGAACTTCCTGATTTGACTTTTTAGCTGTCCATGGAACTTTCAACATTCTTCTGAGAAATCCCATCTCTGTGGCCTCTAATCCTCTTTTCAAAGCAAATTACCTCCCATGTAAGTGAATCTACATATACCCCACATTGTTAATCCTACTTACTTCCCATATTATTTATCCAAATACTTTAAACCAAATTACCTCCCATGTAAGTGAATCTACATATACCCCACATTGTTAATCCTACTTACTACCAATATTATTTATCCAAATACTTTAAAACAAATTACGTCCCATGTAAGTGAATCTACATAAACCCCACATTGTTAATCCTACTTACTTCCCATATTATTTATCCAAATACTTTAAACCAAATTACCTCCCATGTAAGTGAATCTACATATACCCCAAATTGCTAATCCTACTTACTTCCCATATTATTTATCAAAATACTTTAAACCAAATTACCTCCCATGTAAGTGAATCTACATATACCCCACATTGTTAATCCTACTTACTTCCCATATTATTTATCCAAATACTTTAAGACAAATTACGTCCCATGTAAGTGAATCTACATAAACCCCACATTGTCAATCCTACTTACTTCCCATATTATTTATCCAAATACTTTAAACTAAATTACCTCCCATGTAAATGACTATATATATATATATATATATATATATATATATATATATGTATATATATATATATATATATATATATATATATATATATATATATATATATATATACCCGACAATATTTATCCTACTTACTTTCCATATAGGAACAGTGTGTGGTACGGCTGGACCTTCGTGTCTCTCTCACTTCTGTTCGTCATGAAACCCTCACCGCCGAGAGGCTTGAGTCTGTCAGGCCTCTTCTCTGGATCCAACCAAACAGAGGCATCGACACTCATATCTTGGTAGCGTTCCCTGTGTGTAGAGAGAATCAATACGTTCAATTTCTTCAGGAATTTAATTTAAGGAAGGCTAGATTAGTTTCTCACTTTCCACTTTACATCCTTAGTAAGAAATATATGCCTTTTAAATTGGTTAAAGGATAATTATTAATGTTATGTTTAATGATTTTTCTTCATCTACCTTTCAGCTCCCTGTAGGGCATAGGGCTTCAACAATCACTTTCCAAGCAGTTCTGTTTATTGTTGTTCTTTTAAGATCGTTCCATATCTTATCCGTCATTTTTATTTCTACCTCCACCTTTCTTCTCCAAGTAAATTGTGCTCTTCCTCTCTATCTCTTCCCCTGGAATTAAAAAAAGGGCCTGTTGTGTAATACTCTCAATTGGCTTCCGCAGTGTGTGTCCTATCTCTTTATCCACTGGTATTTGATTGGTACATTACATAATTCTACATGTGTGATTTTGTCCTGCCATTTCCATCATTTTATTCTGAGCAATCCAACATCAATGAGCTACTCTTCGCAGATGACCAATGCCTAATATATGAGGATGAAAACCTGCTACAACAACATTTAACATCTCTAGATAAAAGCTGCACAAACTACAGTATGAAAATTAACACAGCAAAAACAGAGGCTATAAGAATAAGCAAATTGAGACACCCATTAAACATCAAGATCAAAGACAAAGAAATAAAACAAGTAGAGGAATTAATGTATTTAGGCGCAATGTTCACAGAAGATGGAAAACTAGACAGAGAAATTGACATGAGAATACAAAAAGCAAATGCTGTCACATACCAGCTTTCACCATTGTTAAGACATCCAAACATTTCTATGCCAGCTAAACAACAAATGATAAATAGCATCTTCATACCAACTTTGTGCTATGAAAGTCAAACATGGACCCTTTCTAAATCCCATTTAAGAAAGATCAATACATGTGAGATGCGATGCTTGAGAAAAGTAACAAACAACACAAGAAGAGATAGAATACAAATGAAACCATAAGAAAAATGGTAGGAACAAAACCCTGCCAAGAATATATAGAACAACAACAACTTAAATGGTTCGGCCACCTGGTCAGAATGAATCCTCACCAATCACCATCAAGGGCGTTCTTCTCGAGAATGCATGGGAAAAGACCAAGAGGAAGACCCAGAAGAAGATGGATAGATGCAGTGACAGAGACATGTAACAACAAAGGAAAATCACTAATTCAGACAATTCGAGCAGCACAAGAACGACAAATGATATAAATCACGACACCTTTTAGGTATCAGTGAAAAGTGAAAAGCAGAAGAAGATTCTGTGCAAGCATCCATTAAAGGGGATCCGCGATAACTCAGTGGTTAGTGAACTGGACTACAAATGACAAGAGGTAGGGTTCGATCCCAACCGACGGCTTCCGGGTTTCACCCAGCCTTAAATGGGTACCGGATTTTTTTTCTGGAAAAGTAAAGCAGCACGGGCGTAATACCGACCACATTACCCCAAAAATCATGTGCTGAAGGTCTGTAAAATATAAGGTCGCTAACACCATATTTCCCTATACGCCACTTGGCGTGACAAGGGTACTTTACTTTACTTAAGCATCCATTAATGAAGGTCTCTATCTTTGTGATTGTCACTTTCGTTGTTCACCATGTTTCACAGCCTTATAATAGGATTGATTTAACATTGGAGTTAAAAATCTTTATTTTTGCATTTAACCTAATTTCCTCGGATTTGTATATGATTCGTCATTGTAATTTCAATAATTGACATTTAGTATATTATTAATACTTATATTATGCTTTGAAATATTTCAATAGAGCCAGAGACCTTACGTCCTGCATTCCAAATAGAACTAGACATTTATCTTTTCGTTTTTAAAGAATGATAGAGACCGAATTTTTTCATACAGCGCTGGACATCAAATCTCCTGACTAGGTGAAGATACAGCCCTCTCGTGTGTGAGAGCGATCTCGTGTGTGAGGGCATTCTCGTGTGTGAGGGCATTCTCGTGTGTGTGAGCTAATCGTATGTGAGGGCATTCTCCGGTGTGAGAGCATTCTCGTGTGTGAGGTCACTCTCGTGTGTAAGAGCATTCTCGTGTGTGTGAGCTAATCGTGTGTGAGGGCATTCTCCTGTGTGACGGCATTCTCGTGTGTGAGGGCATTCTCGTGTGTGAGGGCATTAACGTGTGTGAGGGCATTCTCGTGTGTGAGGTCAATCTCGTGTGTGTGAGCATTCTCGTGTGTGAGGGCATTCTCGTGTGTGAGAGCATTCTCGTGTGTGATAGCTTATCATGTGTGAGGGCATTCTCTGGAGTGAGAGCATTCACGTGTGTGAAAGCATTCTCCTGTGTGAGAGCAATGTCGTGTGTGAGAAAATTTTCGTGTGTGAGAACATTCTCGTCTGATAGAGCATTCTCAGACACATTGCCGTCTGAGATAACATTGTCGCGTGTGAGAAAGAACATTGTCGTGTGCGAAAATATTGCCGTGTGTGAGAGCATTGTCTTGTATGATAACATTGTCGTGCGTGAGAGAGAACATTGTCGTGTGTGGGAGAGAACATTGTCGTGTGTGGGAGAGAACATTGTCGTGTGTGGGAGAGAACATTGTCGTGTGTGAGAACATTGTCGTCTGAGATACCATTGTCGTGTGTAAGAAAGAACATTGTCGTGTGCGAGAGCCTTATCTTGTATGATAACATAGTCGTGTGTGTGAGAGAACATTGTCGTGTGTGGGAACATTGTCGAGTCTGAGAACATTGTCGTGTGTGAGAGAGAACATTGTCGAGTCTGAGAACATTGTCGAGTCTGAGAACATTGTCGTGTGTGAGAACATTGTCGTGTGTGAGAGAGAACATTGTCGAGTCTGAGAACATTGTCGAGTCTGAGAACATTGTCGAGTCTGAGAACATTGTCGTGTGTGAGAACATTGTCGTCTGAGATACCATTGTCGTGTGTAAGAAAGAACATTGTCGTGTGCGAGAGCCTTATCTTGTATGATAACATAGTCGTGTGTGTGAGAGAACATTGTCGTGTGTGGGAGAGAACATTGTCGTGTGTGGGAGAGAACATTGTCGTGTGTGAGAACATTGTCGTCTGAGATACATTGTCGTGTGTAAGAAAGAACATTGTCGTGTGCGAGAGCCTTATCTTGTATGATAACATAGTCGTGTGTGTGAGAGAACATTGTCGTGTGTGAGAACATTGTCGAGTCTGAGAACATTGTCGTGTGTGAGAGAGAACATTGTCGAGTCTGAGAACATTGTCGAGTCTGAGAACATTGCCGTGTGTGAGAACATTGCCGTGTGTGAGAACATTGTCGAGTGTGAGAGAGAGAACTGTCGTGTGTGATAACACTGCCGTGTGTGAGAACATTGTCGTTTGTGAGAGAGAACATTGTCGTTGTCGTGTGTGAGAACATTGACGTGTGTGAGAACAATGTCGTGTTTGAGAACGTTGCTGTGTGTGAGAACATTGTCGTTTGTGAGAACATTGTTGTGTGTGAGAGAGAACATTATCGTATGTGAGAACATTGTCGTGTATGAGAACATTGTCGTTTGTGAGAGAGAACATTGTTGTGTGTGAGAACACTATCGTATGTGAGAACATTGTCGTATGTGAGAACATTGCCGTGTGTGAGAACATTGCTGTGTGTGAGAACATTGTCGTGTATGAGAACATTGACGTGTCTGAGAACATTGCCGTGTGTGAGAACATTGTGGTGTGTGTGAACATTGGCGTGTGCGAGAACATTGCCGTGTGTGAGTACATTGTCATGTGTGAGAACATTGCCGTGTTGAGAACATTATCGTGAGTGAGAATATTGTCGTGTGTGAGAGAGAACATTGTTGTGTTGAGAACATTGTCGTGTGTGAGAAAGAACATTGTCGTGTGTGAGAAAGAACATTGTCGTGTGTGAGAAAGAACATTGTCGTGTGTGAGAAAGAACATTGTCGTGTGTGAGAAAGAACATTGTCGTGTGTGAGAAAGAACATTGTCGTGTGTGAGA
The DNA here is from genome assembly GCA_032433765.1 of Megaustenia siamemsis. Taxonomy (NCBI): domain Eukaryota; kingdom Metazoa; phylum Mollusca; class Gastropoda; order Stylommatophora; family Ariophantidae; genus Megaustenia; species Megaustenia siamemsis. The sequence continues at coordinate 14,937,108 of JAVIAB010000160.1, read as the reverse complement.
AAGAACATTGTGTGTGAGAAAGAACATTGTCGTGTGTGAGAAAGAACATTGTCGTGTGCGAAAATATTGCCATGTGTAAGAGCATTGTCTTGTATGATAACATTGTCTTGTGTGAGAGAGATCATTGTTGTGTTTGAGAACATTGCCGTCTGAGATAACATTGTCTTGTGTGAGAGAGAACATTGTCGTGTGTGGGAGAGAACATTGTCGTGTGTGAGAACATTGTCGTCTGAGATACCATTGTCGTGTGTAAGAAAGAACATTGCTGTGTGTGAGAACATTGCCGTGTGTGAGAGAGAACATTGTCGTGTGTGAGAACATCGTCGTTTGTGAAAACATTGGTGTGTGTGAAAACATTGTCGTGTGCATTTGTCGTGTAATCTAGCATCTTATCTCCTTGTCATCAGCGATCTCTCTTTCCCTCTATTTTACCGGTTGTAACCAAGTATTCCAACTGTTATCTTCTCATGATGTGTTCGAAAAATGTCCATTGTTTCTTTCTTATGTTTGTTTAGCCGCTCTCCTTTCGCATTGGCCTCTTTGAGCATTTACAGCATAAATTATCCTGAATGTTGACGTAAGGGAGTCACAAAAACTGTAGTCCACAGCAGTTGGAAATAACAAAATGGTTGTCAGGCAATCTAAATAGCAGACATCATAGTTATTACTTGTACTGCCTCGTCAATTTGAGTATTTCTTTCCTGAAATTGTTACGAATCTTCAGACTAAAGGTATATTTTTAAGCTAACACATTTCTTTCACGAATGTTCTTTTTTTTTCCATTTTAACAGATTCAAGCAGAAAGGACAGGTTACCCAAAACAACGATCAGACAGAATGTAACATTCATTCAAGTCATTAAAACAAATTCAACGAAATTAACGTGTTTAAGAAATTTAAAACAAATGTTATTACATTTACTTACATAACAGTAAACAATTCTAGTCTTTTATGATCTGTTTCCCGTATATAAATCACATGTCACTAATCCGTGGTTCCTGTACTATCTATCCAGTGTACATTTTAAAAACATAGTAAGGTTCGTCCCCACTATCGATGTATAAAAAGAAGTGTGCTTGACACCAAGTCTATACCAGATTGGCACACAACCGTTAACTAGTTCAAGTGGAATCTCGAGTTCAGGTCCTTGTATTGTGTTCGCTCCAGTTTAAAAAAAAAAACCTTTATGGTTTGACCTCTTGTGACACAAACTGTTTATTGATTACACCTGGTATGGCAATCATCATGTGCCGTGTCTAGGTGTTGAAGCTCAATCAATTCCTACACCAACATTCTGTCTTTCACGCATTTTAGACTTATTCTGGTCATTAATGTCGCAACAACTTTATTGTTCTGTCTGAGATGTTTTTTTTTTCTGTCTGCTTTCCTGGACTTCTCTTGCCCTTGATCATTCCGATTGTCACTAATCACAGATGGACAAATTAGGGAATACACATTTGTTCAATCAGGGCAGTGAGAGATTTAACACCTTTGGCTATGTCGCACCGGTAAATGAAATACTTAATGTGAAAAAAGTTAGACAGGTATACTCTCTCTCTCTGTCTCTCTCTGTCTCTCTCTCTGTGTCTCTCTCTATCTCTCTCTAGTCTCTCTCTGTCTCTCTCTGTCTCTCTCTCTGTCTGTCTGTCTCTCTCTCTCTAGTCTCTCTCTGTCTCTTTCTGTCTCTCTCTGTCTCTCTCTGTCTGTCTGTCTCTCTCTATCTCTCTCTAGTCTCTCTCTGTCTCTCTCTCTGTCTCTCTCTCTGTCTCTCTCTGTCTGTCTGTCTCTCTAGTCTCTCTCTGTCTCTCTCTGTCTCTCTCTATCTCTCTCTGTCTCTCTCTCTCTGTCTGTCTGTCTCTCTCTAGTCTCTCTCTGTCTCTCTCTAGTCTCTCTCTGTCTCTCTCTCTCTGTCTCTCTCTGTCTGTCTGTCTCTCTCTCTATCTCTCTCTAGTCTCTCTCTGTCTCTCTCTCTGTCTCTTTCTCTGTCTGTCTGTCTCTCTCTAGTCTCTCTCTGTCTCTCTCTGTCTCTCTCTCTGTCTGTCTGTCTCTCTCTAGTCACTCTCTGTCTCTCTCTCTGTCTCTCTCTGTCTGTCTGTCTCTCTCTCTCTCTATCTCTCTCTATCTCTCTCTAGTCTCTCTCTGTCTCTCTCTCTGTCTCTCTCTCTGTCTCTCTCTCTCTCTCTCTCTCTCTACCATGCTTTGTATAGTAGTGGACTCAGTGTTCTGATTCACTTTGGACACATATGCCTTCTTGCTATCTAAATGTATTCTATTGACTTCAATTCTCAATGTGCATGTTGCTTTTGTTGCTACTAATTAAAACGAGTAACTACGTTGCTCAAATGAGGACAAATTAAAAATAGCCAATTGGAGAACCAGTATTTCATATCAGGGTCGACATTTTAATTTGTCGTGAATAACTTAACTGCGTTATAAATTTACTCGTTCCTTTCATTTGATTCTTGTTTTTTTTTTTTTTTTTTTACTGCGTCTAGCTGTGGCTTCTCTTCCATACTCCGCACTTATAAGAGCGGTTATTTTGGCGTTTATTTTCGTGGAGTGATGGTTAGCATTATTTGCTCATTTCGACCAAATACATCCGGTTCAAAAAAATGTTGTAGTGAGTGGTATTTTATTTACCTTCCGTCTTTAGTTTCTTTTTACTTCATCTTTTATTCTTTTTTATTAACCAGATTAGTAAGCATTTGTCGGTGCTACTTCGGAGAGGCGGAGTGTGATTTTGATCCGTTCTAGTTCACTGAACCTAATACCAACAGTCAGCTATGAATCGAGCACCGCTTTCAACCTATTCGTCATCAGTAAGAACATGCACTTTGACCTCTGTTTTTTTTCAATGCGATCCATTTGTTGAGAGCTATAAAGTAGTAAAGGAAAAGATGTACAGAGAGATAAATAAATAGATAGAAGAGGCTATAAATTAAGTAGGTTCGGAATGGACAGAAAGAGAAAGACTTTCACTGGCATCCCGAGTACAGAGGCCTGTCTTAATGTAAGTTTGAGAATTGACACAGTGCGTAATTTTCGTGCTAACCCTGTACTGTCAGGTGATGAGGGCGGAGACAGCGAGAAATTAGTTCAATATCAAGGGCACTTAAAATTAGGGGGACCGTGTAGTCTAGAATCTCATACACATCTGTACGCATGTGTTTCGTATACATCGTTATCGATGTGCACACCCATAGTTGTGAATATACACAGATTTATATGTTTACTTTTTCCACCTGGATTTACTTAGTGGGAATCAACTCATAGAAACGTTTCCAGTAATAGTAAAGGCTGGGATCTTTTATCCACCTATATATAATTTTAAAATCCTTCCCTTCTTCCTGCCTTATATGTGGCTTCTCACAGATGATGTTTCGTCCATTGGGATACTTTCTGAATGTAAAGCCTGCAGCTCTCACATTCCTCCATAATGTAGACTTTGATATTTCAATACTGTTATTCTTTTTCAGCGAAACTTTTAATTTTCTTATTGTAACAGTTTCATTCATACCAACATTTTGCGAATTTCACTTCTAATAAGTTCACTATCGAAATTATCCAACATTTTTGCTCTTCCTTGTGATTTTGTATATTTTGAACATTGACGGTCACGTGCTTGAATCCAGCGATTAAATGACCGTTTAGATAAATCCAAAATGTGTCTTGTCCTATTCTCAGGGTTTTCTAAAGAATTAAATAATCTTCCTCGTTTAGCCTCTTTGCAAAAATAGTCATACATTTTTATTGCGATGTTTTGTAAACTGCAGAACTTCATTTTAAGACTCATGATAAATGTTATTGTTCCACGTTACGCCGCTGAATTAACGGAAATGGAACACACAATGTCTCGTGTTTACTACAAGTGTCTAATTGTGTCAGACGACTCACGCGGAAAGCGTGCAAAATCGTAAATTTGAGCGTGTATGGATTTGTAATCGCTATTTTTAACTTAAATACTGTAAACACTAAGTTTTGACTACATCAATGGGTCGTTATAAATTTATATAAATCAAATAAGCAATAATAATAACCAAATGTTTGTTTTTAATGAAATTAATTCCCTGTTGGGTTCTAATCATTATAACTATACATGCAAATTTTGAAAAAAATTACAAATAGCGGTTTAAAAGATATTGATTTTTAAAGTTGGGCACGACTTATGAAACAAGCTATAGTTAGATTACTGTGTATATCCTTATATAGTTTTGTATTCTGGTTTGTTGTTCCTGCTGAAGTCCTTCTGGCCTAAACGTGGTTCTACGTTTGCTTTGTTTCTCACTTACGTAAAGCTGTTACCATACCACTTTTTCTTTTTTTTAATTGTGATTATTATCATCAGCTTTACATTAGTTTCGCATTTCTATGCATCTTGATGCCTTTACCGATGGTCAAGAATAAGGCGTGGGTCTTTGGACAGGGGCCACCGGGTTCGAGTAATTGTATTTGTTATCTATTAGTAACTTCAGATTAAGTGTTTAGTGTACAAGTCTCCTTAGTGTTTATCTAATCCCACGAGTTGTCACGTTATAGCAAGGATAGTTTCGATGAATCGAGTTGTCACTTTATAGCAAGGATTATTTCGATGAATCGAGTTGTCACGTTATAGCAAGGATAATTTCGATGAATCGAGTTGTCACGTTATAGCAAGGATAGTTTCGATGAATCGAGTTGTCACGTTATAGCAAGGATTGTTTCGATGAATTGAGTTGTCACGTTTTAGCAAGGATAGTTTCGATGAATCGAGTTGTCACGTTATAGCAAGGATAGTTTCGATGAATCGAGTTGTCACGGTATAGCAAGGATAGTTTCGATGAATCGAGTTGTCACTTTATAGCAAGGATTATTTCGATGAATCGAGTTGTCACGTTATAGCAAGGATTATTTCGATGAATCGAGTTGTCACGTTATATCAAAGATCAACATCATCATCAAGTACCGGGCCTGCTGGCTTAGGTGATCATGTCTCTCCACAACTTTCGATCTCGACAGTTATTTATCATTTCTGTTGTTGACCTTCTGCCAAGCCACTCCTTTAAGCTGTCTGGTCTTTTTTCTCTTTGCTTCCCTCTATCTCTTCGTCCCTCAATTTTTCCAGTTGTTACAATATATTCCAGTTGTTCTCGTCTATTACATGGCCAAAAAATTATCATTGTTTCTTCTTAATATTGGAAATTAGCTGTCTTTTTGCTTTGACCTCTTTTCAGAACATCTTCATTACACTTCTTAGCTGTCCGTGGTATTCTCAACATTCTTCTGTAAAACCACATTTCTACAGACTCCATTGATTTTCTTGTCTGTTGTCCTATTGTCCATGATGTCCATAATTTTGTTTAACCGTTCCCTACATGTGGCGCTCATCATGGCCTCGGAACATGAATGTTTTGTAGAAAGGTCAAGAATAACAAACGGCCAGATGTCCAGAGTTAATTTATGTTGATGGTATATGCCCGCGGCCTCAAGGTGCGAACTACAAAGGTATTCCATCCGCAATATCACTATTGAATAAGAAGACTAATTCTGTGTTTGAAAAATGATAACTTGGCGCTTACCTGAGCTTTGCGGCCTCCCTCTCTCGCATTTGTAGCTCCAGATCTTTAGCGTAGGCGTTCTGTCTACGGCGTTTCGCGCTGCCCCTTTCATTTTCACCTGAAACGATAAACAGTAGACAAACCTGACATGTCTGAACGATGATTAATGCTTTTCTTTCATTTATTTACTTTGTTTAATCATTTCATTACTTCATCATTTTTGTCAGGAATAGCATGACAGATCTTATTGTCCAAATTATCACTTTGCTTGCAGTAAGTGATTTACTAACCTACACACCATCATCCTTAATAGAGGTATATATTGGAATGATTGCATTGTACCATTAGATGTTTGGCATAAGGTCAAAAATATAATTGAGAAATAACTGTCGAGATCGAAAGTTGTGGATAAACATGATCACCTACGCCAGCAGGCATGGTACTTGATGATGATGAAGAAAGTACCCTTCACTGTTGACAACCAGCGCCGACCCACTAAAGACGCGTTGAGGGTCTAATCTGGCCCGCGAACAGCACTTGTATTTGAATATTATCCTCTCATTGTGGAATTTCCGAAACTTAGGCACTGACACGTATGACATTGATATCCGTCATTCAAAATAACACAGGTATACCGGTTCCGGTTGATTAGAACCAGACATTGTGCTTATTTATTGCTGTTATTCTAGATCAGGATTAGCGCTATCTGAGCTGTGTCGTTAAAAATATCCCGTTAGGAATGTGTGTGGCTTGAGTGTGTAACAGATAATAGGAACCACAGAGAGGGAGGTGGGGGGGGGGTGGGGGGGGGGGGGGTTAGTCTAGAGCTACAAGGGGAGACAATTAATAATAAATGAATACTATTATAGAGTGAAACTTCCGAGGTGGTAGATCAGTGAATCAATTCAGAGTAAGAGATGGTATGTTTACAGCACTCGCAAAAAAAACACAAATAATCAACAACAGAAAAAAAATACGAAAAACAATATATGGTCTGAAACAGGGTCGAACCCCTACTCCTTGGCACAGCGCCTTGCCAAGAATAAACCAAACGCTAGCGTACACAGCCAACAAAGCTATCTAAAAAAATTGCTATCATTACCGATGTCTTTCACGCAGGTGTACTCATGACTGTAGCAAATGGTTACGATCACAACTAGGGAATAAATTGTATATCTGTACTCTCTATTGCGACAAGTATCTCTCTGATAGGGTAGGGCTGAATACATGCGCTGCAGGCAATCAGTTACAGGACGAAACAGCACGAATAGTAGTTCCAATGGTTTATACTGGAGAGTAATAATAAAAATAAATGAAAGTTATTACACAGGGACACTTCTGAGGCGATAGATCAGCGAATCATTTCAGAGAAGGAGTATGTTTACAGCACTCGGAAAAATCACAAATAATAGAGCTATGACGTCGGTCTCAGAGCAGGAGAGACCCGGATTTATAGCCCACTAGAGGCCGTGATTTTTTTTTCAAAAATGAGAAAAATTAATCCGTTGTTTCTCTATAACGTTACACTCCCCTGATGGGTAGTGAGTATTTGGGATGGTTTTATTGGTTATGGAAGGCCCGGTATCACTGCAAACAAATTAAAATCCATAATTGCTCAACCGCCCGTGCCAGCGTAATCATCCGAATTAATATCTCATCTCCCAAACAAAGAAAGGTAACTGTAGTCCCCATCGTAGCAGACTCAGCACACGCCAAAAGACATACGGCGAAACCGCGCAGAAAGTGATCACAGCCAACTGTTCCCTATCATACGATATCATCATTCATCGTAAACAATTGGAATATCGAATTATGCTCAAAACGGATGAGACACGGCTTACTGTGTGCACAGAGCACTTAGCTCAGTAGCTCCTGCAACAAGCCGGGCTTGGAATATGAGGAAACAGCAACAAGGAACACTTTTCATGCACAGCCTTCAATTGTTTCTGCCGCCTATCCACAAAATATCGGAAGTTCACGTCCTCTTGTAAATGATGATCGTCGTATTTTTAAAAAGAAAAGAGTAGGTCATAAATGTGGCCGCTGCCCTGGCAAAATTGTTAGCAGAAATCGACCCACACCGTGGATCCCAGGCCGTGCTACTGAGTTCGTGGACACCGACCCACACCATGGATCCCAGGCCGAGCTACGGAGTTCGTGGACACCGACCCACACCGTGGATCCCAGGCCGTGCTACTGAGTTCGTGGACACCGACCCACACCGTGGATCCCAGGCCGTGCTACGGAGTTCGTGGACACCGACCCACACCGTGGATCCCAGGCCGTGCTACTGAGTTCGTGGACACCGACCCACACCGTGGATCCCAGGCCGTGCTGCGGAGTTCGTGGACACTGACTGAATCAATATATGCTTCGAAATCCCCCTCGAGATCTCCAGAAAACTCGAGGAGAATCCTCGTGGATTCCAGACCGTGCTACGGTGTTCGTACATGTAGACCAGGATTATCTTCGGCTTTTTTCGAGATTCTCGAGGGGGATTTCGAAACGTATATTGATTCCACAACACACAGTCTGTGCTCCCATTCGCTCCTATACACTTTCCCATGTAATTACGCATTTTGTAGACGTAACTGCGTATTTGAAATGTGGATTTATAGAAGAATAGGTAGAATTGGATGGGAAGAAAAGATAACAAACGATCATCATCATCATGTGCCATACCGGTTGGCGTAGGTGATCATGTCCCTCCACAATCTTCTATCTACAGTGCATTGTATCAGTTCTGTTGTTGACTCTTTTCCATGCCATGACACCAAGCTATCTAGTATTTTCTCTCTTTGTCGCCCGCGATCTCTCTTTCCTTTTATTTTGCCAGTTGTAACCAAGTATTCAAACTTTCCTCTTCTTATGATGTGCCCGAAAAATGTTGATTGCTTCTTTCTGGTGTTTTTTAAGAGCTCCCTTTTTGTGTTGGCCTCTTTGAGAACTTCCTCATTGGTCTTTTTAGCTGTCCAGAGAACTTTCAACATTCTTCTGAGAAATCCTATCTCTGTGGCCTCCAATCGTCTTTTCATTTGTTTGTCCACTGTCCATGATTCGCTTCCATTGGTCAGAATTGGTTCTATATAGCACCGATGAACTCTCTTTCTCATTTTTATTGACATAGATTTGTTGCATAAGATATTTGTAACCTTCTGAAATGCTACTTTGGCCTGAGCTATTCTGCTTTTTATTTCTGTGGTGCATCTCCCATCTGATGTTATTATTGTGCCCAAGTATTTGAAACGTTGCACTTGATACATATTTGTCTCGTTTGATGCTGCATGATAGTGGTGATTGTTTCTTCGATATAATCATTACTTCTGTTTTCTTACTATTCAGACTGAGACCTTTCTTGTTGCTTTCTTTTACTATTATGTCTATCATTTCTTGTAGTTCATTCTCTGTCTTAACAAACGATGAAGTTTAGAAAAAATAAAAAGAGAACTACTAAATACAAATCAGACAAGACAAATTAATTTTTTAGGGCACGTTAAAAGACACAATAACCTAATAAAAGCAACATTGGAAGGGAAAATACAAGGTAAAAGAGGCAGAATCAGACCAAGACTAACATGGACGAGTAACATCAAAAGATGGACAAGTCAACCTATGACAATCTGCACCATCAAAGCTAGAAACAGAGTGGAATGGAGCTCCATGGTAGCCAACCTTCGTTGTGGAGACGGCACTCAATGATGATGAACTGCGCATTCTCATGCACATATGAAAACAGTTGTCTTTTTTGTAGATTTGTTTCTTCCTTATTTGACTTTCAGCGTCGAGTAGAAAAAGAATATAATTGGCAGTCTACATCTATTATCAGCTGGCTTCTCCTGATGTTATGTCTCAGTGTGTCTCCAATATTCCATCAATCCATCGTTCTCGTGGTCAACCCTTTCGTCTAGTATTCTTATAATGTTTGTTGATGGCTCATTGTGTCATTCTTTTATTTTATCTTTAATTTATAGAATGAAAGATGCAAACCATGTCACAAATAGTAACATGTGCATAAATTATATACTCGCTACTGGAATTTGGGAGGTAGGGGTGGAGCAAGGAAAGTAACCTGCGGCGAAGTTATTAAAGAACTTGGTAACTCTTAAATTGTAGTTGTTCTTATCTTTAAGTGGACTCTATCAAGCTGTAAGCATGTCTGTTTGTCTGTCTGTCTGGCTGGCTGGCTGACTGTCTGTCTGTTTGTCTGTCTGTCTGTCTGTTTGTTTATCTGTCTGTTTGTTTGTCTGTCTGTCTGTCTGTCTGTCTGTCTGTCTGTTTGTCTGTCTGTCTGTATGTTTGTCTGTCTGTCTGTCTGTCTGTCTCTTTGTCTGTCTGTTCTTTGTCTGTCTGTCTGTCTATCTGGCTGACTGGCTTGTGAAATAAGTTAGGGTAACTACGTCACTAGAATGACAGGAAACAGCTTAAGGGACAGAGTAAGAAACACTGGCCTGAGGAAGAAACTCGAAATTGATCCAGCCATCGAATACATAAAGAAACAACAGATAAATTGGCTCGGCCACATAACAAGATAAAAAGAACTAACAATGAATCAAAGAGCCTTAAACAAACGCTACGAAAACGCCAGATTAAGAGGAAGACCGAGAAAGAGATGGATAAAGGGAATACTAGAGTCTCTAGGAGGAATAACATCAGAAGAGGCCAACAGAAGAGCAAAGAATCGCAGATTGTTTCTCCCCTCGACGCCAACGGCAGCAGAGGAAGGATAGAAGAAGAAGAAGAAGAACTACGTCACTTGAGCGCTGCGGGGCACGCAAGGGGAGTAAAGAATTATAGCACAGTACCAGTTATGTTCGTAAGAGGCGACTAAGGAGAGTTTGGGAACGGCACTAGCTTTCCTGTACTGTATATTTTAAAAATAACAAAAACTTCACAAACAAGAGCAAGCCAAAGAAAAGAAAAAAAATAAATCCGCCATGCAGGAAAGATATGGGCTCTCTGTCTAAGAGTTATATGACGCAATCAGGATAAAGTAGCAGAAAGTCAGGGTCGCCGACTACCTTTTGTTACACACTGCGAAAGCCAACAGAAAAACGACACGACAGGCTCTCTTTTGAAATCCCCAGGGGAAGAGACAAAGAGGAAGACCAACATATTCTTGGAGAAGACAGATGGAAGCAGTGATGACGATGATGGGGAATACATGGAATGATTTTAAAAGAAGGGCAAAAACATCAGAACTGCTTGGAAAGCGTTTATTGAAGACCTATGTTTCACTAGAAGCTGAAAGTGTTTGATGAAGACCTATAATATAAGGCAAAACAGTAATAAAACATAAAAAAGTACTGAAACATCATGCAAAAAAAAGTAATGAAACATAAAGCAAAAAAAGTAATGAAACATAAAACAAAGAATGTCACGAAACATAAAACAAAATAGTAATGAAACGTAAAACAAAGAAAGTAATGAAACTTAAACAAAGGAAGGAATGAAAGGTAAAACAAAAGAATCGGCCTATAATGTGTTTATGTTAATGTTTTTTTTCCCCGCCTCAAATTCAAAGACCCCTGCACCTACTAATCAATAACGCCATAAAGTTATAGATCTGACTGTGTATGTGCCATCATCGTCATCAGAAAGAGCCATGTTTGTACAACAGGCATTGGTGATCATGTCTCTTCACAACGTTTTGTCTCTCCAATCGTTGATTTGAAAGTGTTAAGACTCATCAGTACCCTGGGGAGCAACGTGCTTCCAGATCAAGGCATAAAGTTAGCTAATTTCCAATATTTAATTGGTGTTAATAAAGAGAGCTAATTTCCAACAATTAATTGGTAATAATAAAGAGAGCTAATTTCCAACAATTAATTGGTAATAATAAAGAGAGCTAATTTTCAATATTTAATTGTATTAATAAAGAGAGCTAATTTCCAATATTTAATTGGTATTAATAAAGAGAGCTAATTTCGAATATTTAATTGGTATTAATAAAGAGAGCTAATTTCCTATATGTAATTGGTATTAATAAATAGAGCTAATTTCCAACATGCAATTGGTATTAATAAACAGAGCTAATTTTCAATAATTAATTGGTTTTAATAGAAAGCTAATTTCCAATGTTTAATTGGTATTAATAAAGAGAAATGTAGAGCCAGTCTTGACGTATGGATGTGAATCATGGACAATATGACAAAAGACAAGAGAATCACTGTATGCTGTAGAAATGTGGTTTTACAGAAGAATGTTGAGAATACCATGGACAGCTAAGAAGAGTAATGAAAACGTTCTGAAAGAGGCCAAAACAAAAAGAGAACTAATTTCCAATATTACAAAGAAACAATCACCATTTTTTGGGCCATGTAATGAAAAGAGAACAACTGGAATATATTGTGGCAACTGGGAAAGTTGAAGACGAAGAGATAGAGGGAAACAAAGAGAAAAAAATACCAGACAGCTTAAGAGAATGGCTTGGCAGAAGGTGAACAACAGAAATGATAAACAACTGTCGAGATCGAAAGTTGTGGAGAGACATGATCACCTACGCCAGCAGGTTTGGTACTTGTTGATGATGATGATGAATTTCCAATGTTTGCGCTTGCATTCCGTAGTTACGTTGACGTTTGTTTTTGTTGTTGCTGTTGTTAGGATCATCATCATTGCACACCTGAAGTTTACATTTGTAAAACAAAATTAAGCGAAAGAACTTAACCGTCAACAAAGCTGAATTATTTTAAAAAGATAGAACTAGAAATACTATATAGAGGTGACGAATGAAAGCAATCAGCAAATGTGTTTATTGTTCTACGTATTCAATACAACTAATAACAGTACACAATTATACAAAGCCAGAGCTACTGAGTTAAGTGCTCTGTACACATCGTGAGCTGTGCGTTTCATTCGTTTTAATCATGTTTCGATATTCCGATTGCTTACGATGAATGATGGTATCGTATGACGGGGAACAGATGGCCGTGTTTACTTTCTGTGCTGTTTCGCCTTATGTCTTTGGCGTGTGTTAAGACTGCTGTGATGGGGATTGCAGCTACCTTTCTTTGTTTGGGAGATGAGATATAAATTCGAATGATTCCACTGGCACGGGAGGTTGAGCAATTATTGATTTTAATTCGTTTGCAGTGATACCGGGGCTTTCCATAAGCACAACCATAATTATTAAAAAAAAACAGTATAACATACAACATTTCTCACCTAAACTGAACTTTACGGTTGTCAACTTTATAAATTTACACTTACAATATAATTCGCAATGTTCAAATTATTGATACAAATGTAAAAGTGTCTTGTTTTGCACGACTTCAAACGCAACCTTATACACGTATTGTGTTTATTCATTGACTCAATGAGTATGCTCAGAAAGATCGCAAGTGACTGCACTCGACGGCAGTGTTGGAGTCTCTGTGGAGGTCTAGTCTGACGAAGGTCTGCTTCACTTTCATGCAAAGCCACGCCGGTGTAAGAGGAAATGAGCATGCTGACTGACTTCCTAGTTCGGCTGATGCTGAGTGCGGAAGGTAATGGACTGCGATGACACTGTGAATGTCCTCGGGAACGGGGATTTTTAAAAAAAACCATGTATTTAAATTAACTTAATTTAAAAAAAGAACTACTAAACATAATTAGAACAAGACAAACGAAATGTTGTGGTCATTTTAAAAAGACACAACAGTCTAATAAAAGTAATATTAGAGGGGAAAATACAAGGTAAAAGAGACAGAGGCAGACCAAGACTAACATGGACAAGTAACATCAAAAGATGGACAAGTCAGCCTATGACAATCTGCACCATCAAAGCAAGAGACAGAGTGCAATGGCGCTCTATGGTAGCCAACCTTCGATGCGGAGAAGGCACCCAATGATGATGATGATGATTAAAATTACCATGAATCCGCAGCCGTGAACATAAAAAAAAAGTAAAGTACCCCCGTCACGCCAAGTGGTGTATAGGGAATATGGTGTTAGTGACCCTATATTTTACAGACCTTCAGCACATGATTTTTGGGGTAATGTGGTCGGTATTACGCCCATGCTGCTTTACTTTCTCAGAAAAAAAATCCGGTACCCATTTAAGGCTGGGTGAGCCGGAAGCCGTCGGTTGGGATCGAACCCTACCCCTTGTCCTTTGTAGCCCAGTTCACTAACCACTGAGCTATCGCGGCTCCCTCAGCTATGAACATACTTCACGAATAATCTGTCAAGATTGGTGATGCCAGACGAGGGCGCTTCGCTGAAATCTAAAGATGACCAGTGTCGTTTGTTGCTACACGTTCAGTTATCTACTTTGGAGAGATCTGAGCACTTATAGACTTGTCCAATGTCGGCTAAACTAAACTAAACTAAACTAAACTAAACTAAACTAAACTAAACTAAACTAAACTAACTAAACTTAAACTGAACTAAACTAAACTAAACTAAACTAAACTAAACTAAACTAAACTTAAACTGAACTAAACTTAAACTAAACTAAACTAAACTAAACTAAACTAAACTAAACTAAACTAAACTAAACTAAACTAAACTTAAACTGAACTAAACTTAAACTAAACTAAACTAAACTAAACTAAACTAAACTAAACTAAACTAAACTAAACTAAACTAAACTGAACTAAACTTAAACTAAACTAAACTAAACTAAACTAAACTAAACTAAACTAAACTTAACTAAACTTAAACTGAACTAAACTAAACTAAACTAAACTAAAAACTAAATTAAACTAAACTAAACTAAACTAAACTAAACTAAACTTAAACTGAACTAAACTTAAACTAAACTAAACTAAAATAAACTAAAAACTAAATTAAACTAAACTAAACTAAAACTAAACGCTACTACTAGCAAATGAGTATACGTTATTCATTATCAGCACATCTATTATCAACACACACCGTATTAATTAAAAAAAAAAATAGGAAAAAATTGCTGAAGTTTGTCATTATGTCACCTTACCTGAAAAAATCTTATCTTTGTTTTCCCGTGAATTGGCGGCACTCTTCAAGTCTGTCATGACAACTACACAACTAACGTGACAACTACACAATTAACGTGACAACTACACAACTAACGTGACAACTACACAACTAACGTGACAATTACACAACTAACGTGACAACTACACAACTAACGTGACAACTACACAACTAACGTAACAATTACACAACTAACGTGACAACTACATAACTAACGTGACATATACACAACTAACGTAACAACTACAAAACTAACGTGACAACTACACAACTAACGTGACAACTACACAACTAAGGTAACAACTACACAACTAACGTAACAACTACACAACTAACGTGACAACTACACAACTAAGGTAACAACTACACAACTAACGTAACAACTACACAACTAACGTGACAACTACAAAACTAACGTAACAACTACAAAACTAGATTGACAAGTTGCTCAATAGAAGCTCAAAAGCGCAACTTTGGTAGTTTCTTTTTTATGTTTAATGCAGTCTCTTAATATCTCAGCCATCAAATCCATAAAGAAACAAGACCTCTGCCTAGAGAAAACACTCACTTTACTATACTCCCCACCACTTTTATTTGCTTACTAGATTTATAATATGAATCTGATAAGAGTTGCAACGTTATTTATCTGTTAAATAGGTGTCTAGCAATACGGATTGACTAAATAAATAAATCGACAAAAAATTGATCGATAATCGACAAACAGAACAAAGGCGTATACAGCAAGGAAGTGGGGAGTTTATAGTAAAAAAGTAAAGTAAAGTACCCCCCGTCACGCCAAGTGGCGTATAGGGAAATATGGTGTTAGTGACCCTATATTTTACAGACCTTCAGCACATGATTTTTGGGGTAATGTGGTCGGTATTACGCCCGTGCTGCTTTACTTTCCCAGAAAAAATCCGGTACCCATTTAAGGCTGGGTGAACCCGGAGCCGTCGGTTGGGATTGAACCATACCCCTTGTCCGTAGTAGTCCAGTTCACTAACCACTGAGCTATCGCGGCTCCCACTAATTTTTAGGGAATTAGTAAAACCCAGGTGTCCTCGCCAGGGTACGGACCCGGCTGTTGCCGTGGTAAGCCAACCGCCTATCGATTGCGCTAACCGGACACCCTGGGAGTTTATAGGTTCAAGCAATATCCCCCCATTATCTCCCACCTCCCCTTTACGAAATAATATTAATAGGACACGTCACAATCGTCGGGAGTCATCAAGATATATTGAAGTCTTTTTATGGTTATTCTTTTGTAAGTCTGGCTGTGTTTGTGGTATCGAGCTGTGATATTCAATTATTATTGTAGGTAAACAAGGATGGGTCGACTGGTATTAATCAGGTGTGTTTATCGTAGCGATCACCAGGAACTGTCTGTGCAGTGGAGTATTGTGGCGGGGGCCTAAAGAGCGGCTAATCTGGGGGAAAATAATATCTTTTTAGCTAAAAATGTCAAAATATAAGAGTACTAATAGTAGCCTCCAGGCCGCGATAGCTCGGTGGTTAATGAACTGGACTACAAAGGACAAGAGGTAGGGTTCGATCCCAACCGACGGCTACCGGTTCACCCAGCCTTTAATGGGTACCAGATTTTTTTTCTGGGAAAGTAAAGCAGCACGGGCGTAATACCGACCACATTACCCCAAAAATCATGTACCGGAGGTCTGTAAAATGTATGGTCACTAACACCATATTCCCTATACGCCACTTGGCGTGACGGGGGTACTTTACTTTTTTTTTAAATAGTTGCCTCCGTCAGTCATAGTTGACCATGGATTTTACAGCGCTCCTAGAAATGTTATTTTTTTTTTTAATTTCCGGCGTGTATTTTCTTTTTCTACGAATTTTTTTGCTCCTAGTTTGAGTTGCAGCTTTAGAGTGTGTTTCCCAAGATTGCGGTCTGCAGCTATTTCTTCCCAGGCTGCAGGGCTTATGTTCAGTCTTCATGCTACGTTTACACACGTCTATAAATCGGAGTTTTGGGCGCCCCTAATTCTTTGGCCATCTACTAGTTGTGCATAAAGTATTTCTTTTTGTATACGGCCATCTTTCATAGCGTGTATATGGCAAGGTCACTACGTTGTTTGAGCAACGTGTAAGATGTTAGGAAAGCCTGTGCGAGTGAGGACCTCCACGCCAAAAGAGTAGCCATAATGCACCAAAAATAGCAGATTATTCGGCATAATCATTTGATCGACGTCCCTAGGCGATCTGGACGCCGCTGCACCTATGTTATCTATTGAGAGATCTCAACGCTTAGAAATCTGCTTTGTTAATGATGACATTTATTTTTACAAGTGATAATCACCAGATAAAAAATAATACACAAAATACAATTCTTGGATGTACAAATAGAGCAGACGTTACAAATAGAGCAGACGTTACAAATATAGCGGACGTTACAAATATAGCGGACGTTACAAATAGAGCAGACGTTACAAATAGAGCAGACGTTACAAATAGAGCAGACGTTACCAATATAGCGGACGTTACAAATAGAGCAAATGTTACAAATATAGCAGACGTTACATGTAGAACTGACGTTATAAACTGACCTGACGTAGCAAATAGATCTGTCGTTACAAATACAGAAGACGTTACAAACATAGTCGACGTTACAAATAGAGCAGAGGTTGCAAATAGAACAGACATTACAAATAGAACAGACGCTACAAACAGAGCAGTCGTTACAAATAGAGCAGACGTTACAAATAGAACAGACATTACAAATAGAACAGACGCTACAAACAAAGCAGACGTTACAAATAGAGTAGACATTACAAACAGAATAGACGTTACAAACAGAGCAGACGTTACAAATATCAGATATAACTAAGGTAAACTAGACAGGTTCACAACCTTATAGAGAAGACCTTGTTACACGCTGGACATGTATAATCATGACTGCCTCTATAGGTATTTATTGTTCTATCTTATCATTGACTATTCTACTTCCAGTGTCCTGATATAATCTTATGTTTATCTAAGTCAATAATGAACGTCATATTGCCATTGTAAAGAACGAGGAACCTATGAGTGCGCCTGTTTTCTTTCCTCACTTTTTTTTCTATAACTTTCTATATCCAATTTTGTTTTCTGTTATTTCCTTTTTATGCATTACAGTTTTAACCTGAAACTAATAACTTGAAGTATTAACATAGAGATTAGACAAGAAAACAGAACCGAAAAACCTGTGAAATGTGGATTTATAGAAGAATATGAAGATTTGGATGGAAAGAAAAGAAAACAAACGATACAGTTTTAAAACAGCTAAAAATGAAACGAGAATTACTAAACACAATTCAAACAAGAAAAATTAGATTTTGGGGGCATATTAAAAGACGCAACAGCCTACTAAAAGTAATCTTGGAAGGGAAAATACAAGGTAAAAGAGTAAAAGGGAGACCAAGACTAGCATGAACGGGTAACATCAAAAGATGGACAAATCAGTCTATGGCAACCTGCACCATCAAAACAAGAGACAGAGCGGAATGACACTCCATTGGAGCCAATCTTCTATGTGGAGGCGGCACTCGATGATGATCTATAGATGAAGGAACATTTGCTCTTTCTCGCTGTTATTTTTTCCAACTTAGTTCACAATTAGAACCGAAGGTACTACTCTGTGATGTAGGACATAACGACTGTCTTCGCTCTTCTTTTATCCTGTTCTGCTTTTTGCCGGTAGGCGTCGCAGGATTTAAGTCAATTATGTGTTTTCTATCAAGGGCACTTTCTGTGACTTGGTCATCATCATCATCAAGTACCATGCTTGCTGGCGTAGCTGATCATGTCTCTCCACAACTTTCGATCTCGATAATTATTTGTCACTTCTGTTGTTGATCTTCTGCCAAGCCATTCTCTTAAGCTGTCTGGTATTTTTTCTCTTTGTTTCTCTTTATCTCTGCGTCTTCTATTTTCCCAGTTGTAAATATATATATATATATATATATATATATATATATATATATCGCCCTTGTTATTTGGAATTGTTATGGACTTCATAATGAAGAAATGCTTCACTGGTAATAAAGGCATCGAATGGATACAAGGAGACCATTTGGAGGACCTGGACTTTGCTGATGACATAGTTCTCATCAGCAATCAGATAAAAACGATGCAGGAAAACACAAATGAACTATCATCAATAGCCAGCAAAATTGGGCTTGAAGTCAATCATGAAAAGACTAAAGTCATGAAAGTTTAATTCCAACAAGTGACAAAATATACATGGAAAACAAACCAGTAGAAGAGATCGATCACTTCATCTATCTTGGAAGTCACATTGATCGAGAAGGGGATACGAGCAAAGAAATTAGAATCAGACTGGCTAAAGCAGCAATGTCTTTCAGAAGCCTTGAAAAGTTGTGGAAATCAAAACTCATTAGCACAAACACAAAACTTAGGCTATTCAAATCAAATGTACTATCAACCCTTACGTATGCGTGTGAAAGCTGGAAAACAACAAGAGATATAGAAACAAAGTTGAACGCATTCGAAAATAAATGTCTAAGGAAAATACTTGGTATAGAATGGAACGAATTCAAAACAAACGAGGAAATTAGAGAAATCGCCAATCAACCACTAATATCTTCAGTAATAAAGAAAAGACGATGGTCATACGTTGGACATGTGATGAGAAGAGATAATAATCGAATAGCAAAGCAAGCCCTCATATGGGAAACAACAGGTAAAAGAAAAGAGGAAGACCCAGGGAGACACTGAGAAGAACATTGATGAGAGAGGCAAGAGCAGCAGGAATCGGCTCCCTCAATGAGATAGAACTGCTTGCACAGAACAGAGACAGATGGCGAGATTTGATAAAATATCTCTAAAAGAAAACTGCTAGAACAAAAATTCATATAGGAGAAGGTGTATCTTGGTCTACGCCCTATGGGCCGGTTACGGCTCGAAAGGTCAATAGATAGATAGATATATATATATATATATATATATATATATATGCGGATGACACAGTCTTAATAGCAGAGACAGAGAATGAACTACAAGAAATGATAGACATAATAGTAATAGAAAGCAACAAGAAAGGTCTCAATCTGAATAGTAAGAAAACAGAAGTAATGGTTATATCGAAGAAACAATCATCACCATCATGCAGTATACAAATAAACGAGACAAATCTGAAACAAGTGCAACGTTTCAAATATAGCAGAGAAGGTACGGATAGGAGTATATAATAGAGGGGAATGGAGAATAGGGAAATATAGATTAAGCACTTGCGCGAGGAAGGGTGTGAAAGAAAGTACACACCGGGAGATAGAGTATAGGGAAATATAGATTGAGCACTTACTTGTACAGAAGAGAAAATGACGTAAAGTAAGGGGCATGACGTGGCAGGGGGTTACGGTAGTGAGGTGACTAGAAGAGACTAGTCACTTGGAGCCGGAACATCGTACTGAGAGGACGTGAGAAGAGAAGTGGTCAACATCAGGGAAAGGGACAGTCATACAGAGTAGATAGGTTAGGGAAGACAAGAAACTACAATGAAATAGGCCGATAGTTAGCTATAGATAGAATAGGTTAGGGTGGTGCGTTCGATGGGGAACGTACCAAATTAGGGAAACGGCCGAATGTAGCTAGTTTAGAAGATGTTAGATTAACGACAGAGATTAGCGATAGGGTAAGGCGAATGGAAAGAAAGTAATATCATGGAGAACATAGAGAGATTGTCATTAGCAGTAGTATGATATAGAAGACATGAAGTGAAGTAAATAAAAGGCTCCAAGAATTATATAAAGAAGCGTTGGCGTTAATGAATGATGGATGTTGTTTTTAAAGGCTTCATTACGAAATTCGATGTTGATTGATGAACGATGATTGTGAAAGAAGTCAGTGTGCCTCGTTACAATGCGATGAGGCTAGTGATGGAGAAGGAGCACATCTTGATATCATTATTGAATTTGTTAAAGACATCACTTCAATACAAACACTTGGGCACAATAATAACATCAGATGGGAGATGCACCACCGAAATAAAAAGCAGAATAGCTCAGGCCAAAATAGCATTTCAGAAAATGAAAAATATCTTATGCAACAAATCTATGTCAATAAAAATGAGAAAGAGAGTTCATCGGTGCTATATAGAACCAATTCTGACCTATGGAAGCGAATCATGGACAGTAGACAAACAAATGAAAAGACGATTAGAGGACATAGAGATGGGATTTCTCAGAAGAATGTTGAAAGTTCTCTGGACAGCTAAAAAGAACAATGATGAAGTTCTCAAAGAGGCCAACATAAAAAGGGAGCTCTTAAAAAAACATCAGAAAGAAGAAATCAACATTTTTCGGGCACATCATGAGAGAGGAAAGTTGGAATACTTGGTTACAACTGGCAAAATAAAAGGAAAGAGAGATCGTGGGCGACAAAGAGAGAAAATACTGGATAGCTTGGTGTCATGGCATGGAAAAGAGTCAACAACAGAACTGATACGATGCACTGTAGATAGAAGATTGTGGAGGGACATGATCACCTACGCCAACGGTATGGCACATGATGATGATGAACAATATATTCCAACTGTTCCTTCTCATAACATGACCAAAAAATGATGATTGTTTCTTCCTAATTTTGGAAATTGGCTCTCATTTTGCTTTGGCGTATTTCAAAATGTTTTCATTACTCTTCTTAGCTGTCCATGGTTTTCTCAACATTCTTCTATAAAATCACATTTCCACAGCCTCCAGTGATTTCTTGTCTGTTTTCCTATTGTCCATGATTCACATCCATACGTCAAGACTAGCTCTACATAACATTTAAGAACTCTTTTTCTTGTTTCTTTAGTCATAAATGGATTGCACAGTATCTTCCTCAATTTTTGGAAAGCTGCTTTTGCCTGAACCATTCTGCATCACACCTCTGTTGTACATCAACCATCTCACCTTTGTTATACATCTACCATCTCACCTCTGTTGTGCACCTACCATCTCACCTCTGTTGTACATCTACCATCTCACTTCTGTTGTACACCTACCATCTCACCTCTGTTGTACATCTACCATCTCACTTCTGCTGTACATCTACCATCTCACCTCTGCTGTACACCTACCATCTCACCTCTGTTGTACAACTACCATCTCACTTCTGTTGTACATCTACCATCTCACCTCTGCTGTACATCTACCATCTCACCTCTGTTGTACATCTACCATCTCACCTCTGTTGTACATCTACCATCTCACTTCTGTTGTACATCTACCATCTCACCTCTGCTGTACATATACCATCTCACCTCTGTTGTACAACTACCATCTCACTTCTGTTGTACATCTACCATCTCACCTCTGCTGTACATCTACCATCTCACCTATGTTGTACATCTACCATCTCAGGTTAACGTTGTTCCCAGGTATTTAAATTCATGTGGCTTGGTACACAGCGATATCGTATTGTTTTATCATGTAAATTCCCTCAGACAGTTTTCTACTTGGTCTACCTCTATATCTTTCTTTGTTCCATTTTGTTGTCATAAGCACCTGACGCTGGTGCTGAGGGGTTCATGCACATTAAAACTATCAACTACATGTATCTCCCTTTTGTTATCAGGCTTATCGAATCATAGCTGATCAAGGTCTTATTCCAGCTTCTGGCAGTTGATGGTCATAGAGACAACCTAAAAAGTCTTGTCTAGCCAGTAGGTCTCTATTCGGGAGGTTAACTCCGGCAGATGGATAATCTAGTCAGGTTTAGTTTGATTAGGGATGTGGGGCGGCATTATCATCGAGACTGAGTGTTGTAGCTATCCACTCTTAGTTATGAGGGGCGGCATTATCATCGAGACTGGGTGTTGTAGCTATCCACTTTTAGTTATGAGGGGCGGCATTTTCATCGAGGCTGGGTGTTGTAGCTATCCACTCTTAGTTATGAAGGGCGGCATTATCATAGAGGCTGGGTGTTGTAGCTATCCACTCTTAGTTATGAAGGGCGGCATTATCATCGAGACTGGGTGTTGTAGCTATCCACTCTTAGTTATGAAGGGCGGCATTATCATCGAGGCTGGGTGTTGTAGCTATCCACTACTAATCTACTAATAAACTATCCGCTGTAATCCTTAGCTGCGCCTCTGAGCAGACCAAGAAGGAGGTGGTTTCAAGACCTCAAAGAGAACTTGAACTAGACAACAGAAAAAGATACAAAATCTCGCTCGAGACAGAGGTTTCTTTTTCAGACAGGCTGTGGTGAGTGCAACGTTCTGTGGCAACCCTCGCAAGATACAGAGATTCTTTCAGACAGGCGGTGGTGAGTGCAACGTTCTATGACAACCCTGACAAGATACAGAGATTCTTTCAGACAGGCTGTGATCAGTGAAACTTTCATGATGATGGTGATCTTATTGGCCTTCACCTTCAAGGGTTCTCCCGTGTGCTTAATTTGTGAACGGGACAAATATTTATAACCGCTTTCGACAGTACAGCCCACTCATTTCTCCCACCTCTTCTACCTTTTAGCTCACAGTGGAGCATAGGTCTTCAACAAACACTTTCCAAGTCGTTCTGTTTTTTGCAATTCTTTTAAGATCATTCCATGTCTTCCCCATCATCTTCATCTCTGCTTCAATCTGTCTTCTCCAAGAATTCCTTGGTCTTCCTCTTTGTCTTTTCCCCTGGGGATTCCAAAAAAGGGCCTGTTGTGTAATACTCTCAGTTGGTTTCCGTAGTGTGTGTCCTATCCATCGCCATCGCCTTCGCTGTATTTCTTTATCCACTGGTATTTGACCGGTACATTTCCATAATTCCACGTTTGTGACTTTGTCCTGCCATTTCCATCCCTTTATTCTGCGCAAGCATCCATTAATGAAAGTCTGTACCTTCGTGATTGTCAATTTTGTTATTCTCCATGTTTCACAGCCATATAATAGAACCGACTTAACATTGGAGTTGAAAATTTGTATTTTTGTATTTAGCCTAATTTCTTTGGATTTCCATATGTTTCCCAGTGCAATGAAAGCTCCTCTTGCTTTTGATATCCTTATTTTGGTATCGTTTTCTGTTCCTCCCTCTTTATCTATATTACTGCCCAGATATATATAAGATTGTACGTCTAGTAGAGGTATTTCTCCTAGTTTTATTTGGTTATTGCCAACTGCATTAATTCTCATAATGTTGGTCTTATCTCTATTAATCTTTAGTCCTAGCTGTTGTGATCTCTCATCTAATATACTCATTTTATCTTGCATCTGTTGGTGGCTGTGTGATAGGAGAGCTATGTCATCAGCAAAGTCTAAATCATCAAGTTGTTTGGTCAGTGACCACTGGATCCCATTTCTGTTGTTTTGAGTTATTTTCATAATCCAATCTATGGCCAGTAGAAAGAGAAATGGAGACAGAAGGCATCCTTGCCTTACTCCTGTTCTTATTTCAAATGCTTCTGTAAGCTGCCCTTCATGCACCACACTACATTTTGTTCCTTCATACATTGTTTTTATCAGGTTAATAAACTTTATGGGGATTCCATAATGACTCAGCAACTTCCAAAGCATTCTTCTGTCTAAACTATCAAATGCCTTTTCGTAATCTATGAATCCAATATAAAGTGGGGATTTTAGTTCTAAACTTTGTTCAACTATTATACGTAGAGTAGTTATTTGATCAGCACATGATCTGTTCTTCCTAAAACCTGCTTGTTCATCTCTCAAGTGTTTCTCTATAGCCTCTTTTAGTCTCTCCAGAATGATTCTGCCTAATATTTTTCCTGGCACTGATAGTAGCATAATTCCCCTATAATTTGTGCACTCCTGTAAACTTCCTTTCTTTGGTAGTTTGATCATATAACCTTCTCTCCAGTCTTTAGGTATTTCTTCCCTCTCCCAAATTTTATCCAATAGATTATGTAACATCTTGGTAGAGGTGATAATATCTGCTTTGATGCCTTCCGAAGGAATTTCATCTGGTCCTGTGGCTTTACCATCTTTTAACAGTTTGATGGCTTTCATTATTTCTTCTTTGCTTGGTTTTCCGCAGTTAACGTGTAATTCTTCTTCTGCTGGTAGTATATCTGGAGGATTATTTGAGCCAGGTCTGTTCAAAAGTTCTTCAAAGTGCTCCTTCCATCTCTCCATTTGTTCCTTTATATTACTAAGCAGATTTCCTTTCTTATCTTTGATAAAGGCGTTGATCTGTTTGTATTTTCCACCTAATTTCTTTGTGCTGTTGTACAGTTCTTTCATATTCCCTTTATTTGCTGCTTCTTCTGCCTCTTTAGCTAATTCATCTATATATTTCCTCTTATCCTTTTTAATGCATCTTCTCACTTCTTTGTTCACCTCTGTGTAAGCTTCTTGTGTCTTGGCTTTATTACTTCTTGTTTTGCTTTTATTTATGTCTGCTTTCTTGTTCTTTCTTTCTTTAATTTTATCCAGGGTCTCTGCTGTCATCCATGCCTTATTCTGGCGTTCTCTTTTCCCCAGTGTTTCTTCGCATGTCTCTTTCCATATATTTTTTACCTGTTTCCAATGATCTTCTATATTTATTGTATTTTCTAGTTGTTGGAGGACTTGGTATTTGTTTGATATTGTGACTGCGAATTTATCTTTAATTCCTTGTTCTTTAAGAAACCCTACATTGAAATACGTTCTGCCCTTATTCGTTGTAGTATACCTTTTTAATTTAATTTTAAGTTTGGCTAACAGAAGATGATGATCAGAAGCTATATCTGCCCCTCTATATACTTTTACATCCTGTAAGGATGACTTAAACTTATTATTAATACATATGTGATCAATTTGATTTTCCGTTCTATGATCTGGTGACACCCATGTAGCTTTGTGTATTCTTTTATGTTGGAATATTGTTCCTCCTAGGCTCATTTGATTAAGGGCGCAGAAATTCACAAATATCTCTCCATTCTCGTTTATATCTCCAAGTCCATGTTTTCCCATAATCTCTTCAAAGCCTCTGTTGTCTGATCCTACCTTAGCATTTAGGTCTCCCATCAAGATTATAATGTCCTTGGCTCGTCTTGCATCCATCTGGCATTGTAGCTGTTTATAAAAATCATCTTTAACTGAGTCATCTTTATCGTTGGTTGGTGCATAGCATTGTATAATGTGTAATTTTATTTTGTTTTTGGTTGTTCTAAATGTTGCTCTCACCAGTCTTGGTCCCACTGCCTCCCATTCTATTAGTGTCTTCTGTGCATTCTTTGATAGCATTATAGCTACCCCTTCGCTATGTTGTGCTCCTGGTTCCTGGTGTCCTGATGATAAAATCATCTCCCCTGTATTCAATTTTATTCTCTCCGCTCCCAGCCATCTTGTTTCACACATTCCCAGAATATCTATCTTGTAGTTGTTCATTTCTGCTGCCACTTGTGCCGCTTTTCCCTGTTCGTTAAGGGTACGAACATTCCAGGTGCCAATTCTGGATGATTTCCTGGTAGACAAAGGGTGAGTCGGCAACCCGGACTCCTTATGGCTTTCTCCGGATTGCGTCATACGTCTCTTAGACAGAGAGCCCTTCTCTTTCCTGGTTGACGGATTTACTTTATCTTTCTTTGACTTGTTCATGTTTGTGAAGTTTTTTCGGCTTATTTTTTTATTTTTTTACAGTATGGGATAGCCAGTCCCATGCCTAACCCTCCTTTCTCGCCTCTTACATTTCTCCCACCAAAACAACAAAATATTCAACAAATCAGATTGCAGTGGATCACTTTCGACAGCAATATAATTAGCAAGGGAGCGAACTCCTTTTATTGTGGCATTCAAAACACAGGCTGACTTGCCCTTACCTTTCACCTCTCAACTCGTCAGCCAACTAATCAGATTAACACAAAAGCGTGTGTGATTACGATTACAAAACAATTTAATAGTGGACCTCTTATAAAAACAAAAGAAGCTTAAAGAATTATAATACAGTCATTAGCGTAGCATGAAATGTCATGGTGTGGAGTAAAGCAGGTACTGCGCTCTCTAGCCTGTTTTTATATTTTCTTTTTTCTTTTTTTCAAATGTATTCCCCTTAATTAGAAAGAGAGAGTTAATAATTTAAATGAGAAAGAGAGTTCATCGGTGCTATATAGAACCAATTCTGATCTATGGAAGCAAATCATGGACAGTAGAAAAACATGAAAAGATGATTAGAGGCCACAGAGATGGAATTTCTCAGAAGAATGTTGAAAGTTCCTGGACAGTTAAAACGACCAATGAGGACATTCTCAAAGAGGCCAACACAAAAAGGGAGCTCTTAAAAAACATCAGAAAGAAACAATCAACATTTTTCAGAGACATCATGAGGAGAGGAAAGTTGGAATACTTGGTTACAACTGGCAAAATAAAAGGAAAGAGAGATCGCGGACGACAAAGAGAGAAAAAAACTAAATAGCCTGGTGTCATGGCACGGAAAACAGTCAACAACAGAACTGATACCATGCACTGTAGATTGTAGATTGTGGAAGGACATGATCGCCTACGCCAACCGGTATGGCACATGCTGATGATGATGATTCCCCTTAAATGGTTTGTCCCCTGGGTAAGCGCCCATGCATTCCCACCCCACACTCACAGACCTCGTGCAATGCCACTGAATAGTGTAGCTTTTGGTTAGTTTAATTCAATGGCGACCAACTAAAGGCTGACCTAGACCCGGTTTATAGCTCAAGCCATGTCCAGATGGCCAAACTTGTATTATCGTCAACAATTACCGTATGTGATTTAGTCATATATCAAATAATGTTTGCACACTATCACGTGACACTGACAGAAAAGCAGCGCTAACTGTAAAAAAAAAAAGGGGGTCGGCATCAACAGGTTTTATTTTTTTAATTTAATCGACTGGAACTTTTGTTTTTAATTTATTGAGGTTTAATATAGTAGTTTTTGTGGTCGCTTCAAGGGTCAATAAAAATAGGCTGGCGGGCCAGATCTGGCCCACAAGCTGATAATTGACCACCACTGGTTTCATGCAAAGGATAATTGTTGCTTTTTGTAGTAAAAGTACAATAGGTAAAAAAAAAAGAATTAAAGTACCCCCATCACGCCAAGTGACGTATAGAGAATATGGTGTTAGTGGCCATAAATTTTACAGACCTTCAGCACATGATTTTTGGGGTAATATGGTCGGTATTACGCCCGTGCCACTTTACTTTCCCAGAAAAAAATCCGGTGCCCAGTAAAGGTTGGGTGAACCGGAAGCTGTCAGTTGTGATCGAACACTACCTCTTGTCTTTTGTAGTCCAGTTAACTAACCACTGAGCTATCGCGGGTCCACAATAGGTAAATGGGTTATATTTAATTTTTTTAATTAGTTTAATTATGCAAGAAGAAAGCAATGACTAGAACAAGTCACATATAATAATAGTTCATTACTTTGAAATTATTTTGTAATGAACCAGCATTTCTTTATTATTATCGTTATTATTATTACTTTGTAGTTACGGATCTTATCAAATAGATTTGAAATGGTAATAACGAAATATGTGATTATGTAACTGATAAATGTTCTACGCTATCACACACGTACTAGCACACACAATTTAGTACATAAATGTAACATTGAAATATAGAAGATAGAGAACTGAAGGGAAAAAATCTGACAATGGTTAGCCTTGAAATGTTTGCTCATTACAGACAGTAGTGGCGATCTCTACATCTGGTTTTAGATGTTGGATGAGAAAGAAAGAAATAAAGAAAGGAAAAAAAGAAAAGAAAGAAAGAAAGAAAGACGGAAAAGGTGATGAAGGAAAGAAAGAAAGAGAGAAAGGAAGGAAGGAAGAAAGGAAGGAAGGAAGGAAGGAAGGAAGGAAGGAAGGAAGGAAGGAAGGAAGGAAGGAAGGAAGGAAGGAAGGAAGGAAGGAAGGATTGTTTACTCTTTATTATATTTTGTAATATTAAAGCTTGCGCCACTCTGTGAGATAGAAGCTTGCGCCACTCTGTGAGATAGAAGCTTGCGCCACTCTGTGATAAATATTTCACTTTGCTGTCAAGCGCTGCCTATTGTCACTTACTTTATAGCCACCATTACCAACAATTTGTCTTATCTGATATAAGCTTACACAAGGCGACCCATGAGGCTCTCGTCAGTACCAGAGCGACAGCTCATAGGAGCCTCTCGTATACTTCTTCAATGGCTGCCGTCTCTACATCGAAAGTTGACTTCTAAGGAGCAGAATTATCTATGCCTCTTGCCTTAATGGTGCCCTTAGTTATAGGTATACATGTCCATCGTTTGATGTTATCAGTCCACTTTAGTCTTGGTCTGCCTTGTCTACCTTGTACCTTTCCTTTCAAGATAACTTTTAGGAGGGAGTTTTGTTTCTTCAAATGTCCAAACAATTTAGTTGTCTTTTTTCGAATTGTGTTAAAAGTTGTTCTTTTTTTTCTTCATTTAATTTTCTGCTGATCCAGAACTCCTTTGTTTGTTTTCGTTTCCTTCCACCCAATTCTTCCCATTTTTCTACTGATTCACTTTTCAAAAGCTTCAATTTTCTGTTCTTATTTAATGTCCATAATTCTGATAATAATCGAATAGCAAATCAAGCCCTCATATGGGAAACAACAGGTAAAAGAAAAAGAGGAAGACCCAGGGAGACACTGAGAAGAACATTGATGAGAGAGGCAAGAGCAGCAGGAATCGGCTCCCTCAATGAGATAGAACTGCTTGCACAGAACAGAGACAGATGGCGAGATTTAATAAAATATCTTTAAAAGAAAACTGCTAGAACAAAAAATTCATATAGGAGAAGGTGTATCTTGGTCTACGCCCTATGGGCCGGTTACGGCTCGAAAGGTCAATAGATAGATAGATAGATAGATAGATAGAATTCTGACCCATATAGCTAGGTATAACCTTTTTTGTCTTGTCAGGCGGTTAAGTGAAAGCTATTGTGTTGTATTTTTTTTAGAGGTTTTGTTTTTGTCGAACAGCTTCTATTGTGGCTGATTCTACCAATGTTTGACAAACACACACGGCCACAGAATGAACATGTCAGGCCAGCTGATTCACAGGGTTTTCCATTTTTTGTTCATGAGTCTTTTGTCTTCTATGTTTTGCCATAGTACAGCCTCAAATGATGTTGTGACATTTTTTTAAATACAGCCTCCCCATGATGTGCGAATTCTTGCCAGATGTTCCCAGTCATTTTCACAGATGGAGAAGTCATTCAGAGATGATTTACAAATATCTCTATATCGTAGTTTAGTTCTGCCGATTTATCTTTTTCCGTGCATTAGTTCACCATATAGTTCACTATTAGTTCTACTCTTATATCCAGAATCTTATCATGTTCGTTTACTTTGTTGCCCTCGTGGTCCCAAGGAGTGGTTCACAAAGTCCTAGCTTGGAGCCCGGAATTTAGATAACCTTAATAAAGATTTGATGTTATTGTTTCTATTATGTAAATCTATATATCTTTTCTTAAAAAAATTACTTTTGTGACGTCATTGGCAGTTTAAAGATCGCAGGACACAAGCGTCTAGAATTTCTACCTTATCTGCCGTCTTCGGCTCGAAAGGACTGCAGATAGACAGATAAACAGACAGACAGAAAGGACTACAGATAGACAGATAAACAGACAGACAGAAAGGACTGCAGATAGACAGATAAACAGACAGACAGAAAGGACTGCAGATAGACAGATAAACAGACAGACAGAAAGGACTGCAGATAGACAGATAAACAGACAGACAGAAAGGACTGCAGATAGACAGATAAACAGACAGACAGAAAGGACTGCAGATAGACAGATAAACAGACAGACAGAAAGGACTGCAGATAGACAGATAAACAGACAGACAGAAAGGACTGCAGATAGACAGATAAACAGACAGACAGAAAGGACTGCAGATAGACAGATAAACAGACAGACAGAAAGGACTGCAGATAGACAGATAAACAGACAGACAGAAAGGACTGCAGATAGACAGATAAACAGACAGACAGAAAGGACTGCAGATAGACAGATAAACAGACAGACAGAAAGGACTGCAGATAGACAGATAAACAGACAGACAGAAAGGACTGCAGATAGACAGATAAACAGACAGACAGAAAGGACTGCAGATAGACAGATAAACAGACAGACAGAAAGGACTGCAGATAGACAGATAAACAGACAGACAGAAAGGGCTGCAGATAGACAGATAAACAGACAGACAGAAAGGACTGCAGATAGACAGATAAACAGACAGACAGAAAGGGCTGCAGATAGACAGATAAACAGACAGACAGAAAGGACTGCAGATAGACAGATAAACAGACAGACAGAAAGGACTGCAGATAGACAGATAAACAGACAGACAGAAAGGACTGCAGATAGACAGATAAACAGACAGACAGAAAGGGCTGCAGATAGACAGATAAACAGACAGACAGAAAGGACTGCAGATAGACAGATAAACAGACAGACAGAAAGGACTGCAGATAGACAGATAAACAGACAGACAGAAAGGACTGCAGATAGACAGATAAACAGACAGACAGAAAGGACTGCAGATAGACAGATAAACAGACAGACAGAAAGGACTGCAGATAGACAGATAAACAGACAGACAGAAAGGACTGCAGATAGACAGATAAACAGACAGACAGAAAGGACTGCAGATAGACAGATAAACAGACAGACAGAAAGGACTGCAGATAGACAGATAAACAGACAGACAGAAAGGACTGCAGATAGACAGATAAACAGACAGACAGAAAGGACTGCAGATAGACAGATAAACAGACAGACAGAAAGGACTGCAGATAGACAGATAAACAGACAGACAGAAAGGACTGCAGATAGACAGATAAACAGACAGACAGAAAGGACTGCAGATAGACAGATAAACAGACAGACAGAAAGGACTGCAGATAGACAGATAAACAGACAGACAGAAAGGACTGCAGATAGACAGATAAACAGACAGACAGAAAGGACTGCAGATAGACAGATAAACAGACAGACAGAAAGGACTGCAGATAGACAGATAAACAGACAGACAGAAAGGACTGCAGATAGACAGATAAACAGACAGACAGAAAGGACTGCAGATAGACAGATAAACAGACAGACAGAAAGGACTGCAGATAGACAGATAAACAGACAGACAGAAAGGACTGCAGATAGACAGATAAACAGACAGACAGAAAGGACTGCAGATAGACAGATAAACAGACAGACAGAAAGGACTGCAGATAGACAGATAAACAGACAGACAGAAAGGACTGCAGATAGACAGATAAACAGACAGACAGAAAGGACTGCAGATAGACAGATAAACAGACAGACAGAAAGGACAATAGATAGATAGATAAACAGACAGACAGAAAGGACTACAGATATATAGATAAACAGACAGACAGAAAGGACTACAGATATATAGATAAACAGACAGACAGAAAGGACAATAGATAGATAGATAAACAGACAGACAGAAAGGACTACAGATAGATAGATAAACAGACAGACAGAAAGGACTACAGATATATAGATAAACAGACAGACAGAAAGGACTACATATATAGATAAACAGACAGACAGAAAGGACTACAGATATATAGATAAACAGACAGACACAAAGAACTACAGATATATAGATAAACAGACAGACAGAAAGGACTACAGATATATAGATAAACAGACAGACAGAAAGGACTACAGATAGATAGATAAACAGACAGACAGAAAGGACTACAGGTAGATAGATAAACAGACAGACAGAAAGGACTACAGATATATAGATAAACAGACAGACAGAAAGGACTACAGATATATAGATAAACAGACAGACAGAAAGGACTACAGATAGATAGATAACCAGACAGACATAAAGTCGAGTGGACGGACAGACAGAAAGGACTACAGATAGATAGATAGATAAACAGACAGACAGACAGACAGTCGAGTGGACGGACAGACAGACATTTTATATATATATATAGCTAGACAGAAAGACAGACAGGTGGACGGACGGACGGACAGATGGAAGGACGGACGGGCGTACAGGACAGACAGGCAGGAAGGAGGACGGACGGACAGACAGACAGACGGATGGACGGAGGGATGGATGTATGGAAATTAATCAGTGGTTTCTTTACGATGTTAACCTCCCCTGATCTCTTGGTAGTAAGATACGATCTCTAGCCTCTCAGAAAACGGCAAGAAACTGGAGATGCCATGTGCACTTGCGCACGTTAAAAACCAACCCTTGGCAGCTAAAATCGAAAATAGTAAGTCATAAATATGGCCGCTGCCCGGGCAAAATTTTGAGCAGAAACCTACCCACACCGTGAATCCCATGCCGTGCTACGGAGTTCGTGCACCTGAGCTGGGGTTCTCCTCGGATTTCCTTGAGGGAGATATCTCAGCACCTATGGGTTTATCTGGTGTGCATGGATGATGATTCTAACAACAAAGAAATCAGACAAATGTAATAGACCAAGTCTCGTTTGCTATGATGTACTTTACACATGTATTATCATTGTCAGCGACCATAATATGAGAATAGAAACTGGTGGCAACTCTAGTTCACAGTTACAATCCTACAAGTTTCCCGGAGCGCGTCCCGAACCGATCTGGCATAAAAAATAAAAGCCCCGTTTGTTGCAAGTCTATGGATAAAAAAAAAATAAGTAATTGACCCCATTATACTTATAAAAATTAATTAGGTAGCCTTGGGTTAAGGTATCCACTATTACTTGACGGTAACTGTGCTGGCTACTGAATGGCCAGAAACTAATTTAGAAAACAGGATATGAGATTGTCAACTGATTTTCAATTAAGCGTCACTTTCTCGCGTCACAGATCACACTTTCTTTACTTCAGATGTGGAGCATGGTCGCGCTTCTTGATCGATCAGCCGAGCTTTCAATAACTTGTTTGTTTTGTATTCTAGGTAACGTCATGACGAAACTTGAGATTAATACTGGACGTATTATAACTGATCCGTGGAACGAGGTTTGTGGAGGGGAACTATAACGGTCGTTGAGTGCACAGTTGTTTGGTTTAATCTCAATGTAGTATTTTAGTTACAGTCTTGAACATTTTGCATCGTTTGTTTAATGGACATATCGTGAGCCTAGTGCATTCCACATATTCTTAAAATTGATATTTTATGGAAGTGGTTTCAGTTTGTGACACCGAACACAAGAAAGATTTAAATTATTTAAGTGAACTGTTATGTATGAATGATATTTTAGTAGTTAATTTTCTTCTACCTTTCAGCTCCGTGTGGAGCATATGTCTTCAACAAACATTTTCCAAGTCGTTCTGTTTCTTGCCATTCTTTTAAGATCATTCCATGTCTTCCCCATCATCTTCATCTCTGCTTCTGTCTGTCTTCTCCAAGAATTATTTGATCTTCCTCTTTTTCTTTTCTCCTATGGATTCCAAAAAGGGTCTGTTGTGTAATACTCTCTGTTGGCTTCCACAGTTGTGTCCAATCCAGCACCATCGTCTTCGCTGTATCTCTTTACCCACTGGTATTTGACTGGTACATTTCCATAATTCTATGTTAGTGAATTCGTCCTGCCATGCCCATCCTTTTATTCTGCGTAATTTATGAAATATTAATGAAAGTCTGTATCTTCATGATTGTCAATTTTGTTGTTCTCCATGTTTCATAGCCATATAACTGCGATGAAACTGCCTTTCTTTTTCTGGATATTCGATGGGATGTTAATCGGATCATTTAATTGGCACGGGCGGTTGAGCAATTATGGATTTCCCCTCGTTTGCACTGACAACGAGGCCTTTGGATAACCATTTCATCATTTTTCTATTCACTTTCAATGGGTAATAGAAAAAGCGCGTGTATGTTATCTTACTAGAGAGTCACAAAGCAGCAAACCAACTAAAGTATCAATGACAAACAGCTGTGCTGTGATAATGACAGCAGGCGGCGTCACAATACAGACAGAACTTAATAGCATGAGTCCATCTGGTACAACTAAATTACACGATGTATAATCTTGCTTGCGTATTGATAGTGCGGAGCATAACTGGTGTAGTGGGTGGAGCGTAACTGGTGTAGTGGGTGGAGCGTAACTGGTGTAGTGGGTGGAGCGTAACTGGTGTAGTAAGTGGAGCCTAATTGGTGTAGTGGGTGGAGCGTAACTGGTGTAGTGGGTGGAGCGTAACTGGTGTAGTGGGTTGAGCGTAACTGGTGTAGTGGGTGGAGCCTAATTGGTGTAGTGGGTGGAGCGTAACTAGTGTAGTGGGTGGAGCCTAATTGGTGTAGTGGGTGGAGCGTAACTAGTGTAGTGGGTGGAGCGTAACTGGTGTAGTGGGTTGAGCGTAACTGGTGTAGTGGGTGGAGCCTAATTGGTGTAGTGGGTGGAGCGTAACTGGTGTAGTGGGTGGAGCGTAACTGGTGTAGTGGGTGGAGCGTAATTGGTGTAGTGGGTGGAGCGTAACTGGTGTAGTGGGTGGAGCGTAATTGGTGTAGTGGGTGGAGCGTAACTGACGTTGTGGTTGGAGCGTAACTGGTGTAGTTGTTGGAGCGCTGGCTAGACGATAACGTTTACGTCGGTTCAACTCCAAACGGATACGCTCCTTTAGAAGACGAAACCCAGAAGAGGAAAGAAATAACTGGTCGATCGAGTTAGGGAAAGTAATGATATCGATGAGCACATCCGTCCCCACTTTCTTATCCCACGACATGTTCTTCGTTGACATCCGCCATAACGCAGTCAAGAAACAAACACAAACGGTGTAACAGATAACAGCAACACTTCCATGCAAACATAAGCGGTGTAATAGATAACAGCAACACGTCCATGCAAACATAAACGGTGTAATAGATAACAGCAACACGTCCATGCAAACATAAACGGTGTAATAGATAACAGCAACACGTCCATGCAAACATAAACGGTGTAATAGATAACAGCAACACGTCCATGCAAACATAAACGGTGTAATAGATAACAGCAACACTTCCATGCAAACATAAGCGGTGTAATAGATAACAGCAACACGTCCATGGAAACATAAACGGTGTAATAGATAACAGCAACACGTCCATGGAAACATAAACGGTGTAATAGATAACAGCAACACTTCCATGCAAACATAAACGGTGTAATAGATAACAGCAACACTTCCATGCAAACATAAGCGGTGTAATAGATAACAGCAACACGTCCACGGAAACATAAACGGTGTAATAGATAACAGCAACACTTCCATGCAAACATAAACGGTGTAATAGATAACAGCAACACGTCCATGGAAACATAAACGGTGTAATAGATAACAGCAACACGTCCATGGAAACATAAACGGTGTAATAGATAACAGCAACACGTCCATGGAAACATAAACGGTGTAATAGATAACAGCAACACGTCCATGGAAACATAAACGGTGTAATAGATAACAGCAACACGTACATGCAAACATAAACGGTGTAACAGATAACAGCAACACTTCCATGCAAACATAAACGGTGTAATAGATAACAGCAGCACGACCATGCAAACATAAACGGTGTTATAGATAACAGCAACACTTCTATGCAAACATAAACGGTGTAATAGATAACAGCAACACGTCCATGCAAACATAAACGGTGTAATAGATAACAGCAACACGTCCATGCAAACATAAGCCGTGTAATAGATAACAGCAACACTTCCATGCAAACATAAACGGTGTAATAGATAACAGCAACACGTCCATGCAAACATAAACGGTGTAATAGATAACAGCAACACGTCCATGCAAACATAAACGGTGTAATAGATAACAGCAACACGCCCATGCAAACATAAGCGGTGTAATAGATAACAGCAACACTTCCATGCAAACATAAACGGTGTAATAGATAACATCAACACGTCCATGCAAACATAAGCGGTGTAATAGATAACAGCAACACTTCCATGCAAACATAAACGGTGTAATAGATAACAGCAACACGTCCATGCAAACATAAACGGTGTAATAGATAACAGCAACACTTCTATGCAAACATAAACGGTGTAATAGATAACAGCAACACGTCCATGCAAACATAAACGGTGTAATAGATAACAGCAACACGTCCATGCAAACATAAGCGGTGTAATAGATAACAGCAACACTTCCATGCAAACATAGACGGTGTAATAGATAACAGCAACACGTCCATGCAAACATAAACGGTGTAATAGATAACAGCAACACTTCCATGCAAACATAAACGGTGTAATAGATAACAGCAACACGTCCATGCAAACATAAACGGTGTAATAGATAACAGCAACACGTCCATGCAAACATAAGCGGTGTAATAGATAACAGCAACACGTCCATGCAAACATAAGCGGTGTAATAGATAACAGCAACACGTCCATGCAAACATAAACGGTGTAATAGATAACAGCAACACGTCCATGCAAACATAAACGGTGTAATAGATAACAGCAACACGTCCATGCAAACATAAGCGGTGTAATAGATAACAGCAACACGTCCATGCAAACATAAGCGGTGTAATAGATAACAGCAACACGTCCATGCAAACATAAACGGTGTAATAGATAACAGCAACACGTCCATGCAAACATAAACGGTGTAATAGATAACAGCAACACGTCCATGCAAACATAAGCGGTGTAATAGATAACAGCAACACGTCCATGCAAACATAAGCGGTGTAATAGATAACAGCAACACGTCCATGCAAACATAAGCGGTGTAATAGATAACAGCAACACGTCCATGCAAACATAAACGGTGTAATAGATAACAGCAACACGTCCATGCAAACATAAGCGGTGTAATAGATAACAGCAACACGTCCATGGAAACATAAGCGGTGTAATAGATAACAGCAACACGTCCATGCAAACATAAACGGTGTAATAGATAACAGCAACACTTCCATGCAAACATAAACGGTGTAATAGATAACAGCAACACGTCCATGCAAACATAAACGGTGTAATAGATAACAGCAACACGTCCATGGAAACATAAACGGTGTAATAGATAACAGCAACACGTCCATGGAAACATAAACGGTGTAATAGATAACAGCAACACGTCCATGGAAACATAAACGGTGTAATAGATAACAGCAACACGTCCATGCAAACATAAACGGTGTAATAGATAACAGCAACACGTCCATGGAAACATAAACGGTGTAATAGATAACAGCAACACGTCCATGCAAACATAAACGGTGTAATAGATAACAGCAACACGTCCATGCAAACATAAACGGTGTAATAGATAACAGCAACACGTTCATGCAAACATAAACGGTGTAATAGATAACAGCAACACGTCCATGGAAACATAAACGGTGTAATAGATAACAGCAACACGTCCATGCAAACATAAACGGTGTAATAGATAACAGCAACACGTCCATGCAAACATAAACGGTGTAATAGATAACAGCAACACGTCCATGCAAACATAAACGGTGTAATAGATAACAGCAACACTTCCATGCAAACATAAGCGGTGTAATAGATAACAGCAACACGTCCATGCAAACATAAACGGTGTAATAGATAACAGCAACACTTCCATGCAAACATAAACGGTGTAATAGATAACAGCAACACGTCCATGCAAACATAAACGGTGTAATAGATAACAGCAACACGTCCATGCAAACATAAACGGTGTAATAGATAACAGCAACACGTCCATGCAAACATAAACGGTGTAATAGATAACAGCAACACGTCCATGCAAACATAAACGGTGTAATAGATAACAGCAACACGTCCATGCAAACATAAGCGGTGTAATAGATAACAGCAACACGTCCATGCAAACATAAACGGTGTAATAGATAACAGCAACACGTCCATGCAAACATAAACGGTGTAATAGATAACAGCAACACGTCCATGCAAACATAAACGGTGTAATAGATAACAGCAACACGTCCATGCAAACATAAACGGTGTAATAGATAACAGCAACACTTCCATGCAAACATAAACGGTGTAATAGATAACAGCAACACGTCCATGCAAACATAAACGGTGTAATAGATAACAGCAACACGTCCATGCAAACATAAACGGTGTAATAGATAACAGCAACACGTCCATGCAAACATAAACGGTGTAATAGATAACAGCAACACGTCCATGCAAACATAAACGGTGTAATAGATAACAGCAACACGTCCATGCAAACATAAACGGTGTAATAGATAACAGCAACACGTCCATGCAAACATAAACGGTGTAATAGATAACAGCAACACGTCCATGCAAACATAAACGGTGTAATAGATAACAGCAACACGTCCATGCAAACATAAACGGTGTA
Source organism: Megaustenia siamemsis (assembly GCA_032433765.1). Classification (NCBI taxonomy): domain Eukaryota; kingdom Metazoa; phylum Mollusca; class Gastropoda; order Stylommatophora; family Ariophantidae; genus Megaustenia; species Megaustenia siamemsis. Next base: position 14,898,410 of record JAVIAB010000160.1, on the reverse strand, counting down.
ATAGATAACAGCAACACGTCCATGCAAACATAAACGGTGTAATAGATAACAGCAACACGTCCATGCAAACATAAGCGGTGTAATAGATAACAGCAACACGTCCATGCAAACATAAGCGGTGTAATAGATAACAGCAACACGTCCATGCAAACATAAACGGTGTAATAGATAACAGCAACACGTCCATGCAAACATAAACGGTGTAATAGATAACAGCAACACGTCCATGCAAACATAAACGGTGTAATAGATAACAGCAACACGTCCATGCAAACATAAACGGTGTAATAGATAACAGCAACACGTCCATGCAAACATAAACGGTGTAATAGATAACAGCAACACGTCCATGCAAACATAAACGGTGTAATAGATAACAGCAACACGTCCATGCAAACATAAACGGTGTAATAGATAACAGCAACACGTCCATGGAAACATAAACGGTGTAATAGATAACAGCAACACGTCCATGCAAACATAAGCGGTGTAATAGATAACAGCAACACGTCCATGCAAACATAAGCGGTGTAATAGATAACAGCAACACGTCCATGCAAACATAAGCGGTGTAATAGATAACAGCAACACGTCCATGCAAACATAAGCGGTGTAATAGATAACAGCAACACGTCCATGCAAACATAAGCGGTGTAATAGATAACAGCAACACGTCCATGCAAACATAAGCGGTGTAATAGATAACAGCAACACGTCCATGCAAACATAAGCGGTGTAATAGATAACAGCAACACGTCCATGCAAACATAAGCGGTGTAATAGATAACAGCAACACGTCCATGCAAACATAAGCGGTGTAATAGATAACAGCAACACGTCCATGCAAACATAAACGGTGTAATAGATAACAGCAACACGTCCATGCAAACATAAACGGTGTAATAGATAACAGCAACACGTCCATGCAAACATAAACGGTGTAATAGATAACAGCAACACGTCCATGCAAACATAAACGGTGTAATAGATAACAGCAACACGTCCATGCAAACATAAACGGTGTAATAGATAACAGCAACACGTCCATGCAAACATAAACGGTGTAATAGATAACAGCAACACGTCCATGCAAACATAAACGGTGTAATAGATAACAGCAACACGTCCATGCAAACATATGCTGGGGAAGGGCAATGTCTTCTTTTCAAGTACAACAATACAGTCCTAACCTAGTCTTCGGTAAAGTATAGGAAGTTCTGTTCGAATGGCTTCTTTCCTTCCTCATTTGTCTTTCATCGTCGAGGTAGGATATAGTTTGCGGTCTTTTGCTCTTCTGTTGGCTTCTCCTTCAGTTTTGTTTCCTAATATTTCTAATATTCCACCAATCCATCTTTTTTGTGATCGGCCCTTTAGTCTAGTATTCTCGTAGCGTTTATTGATGATTCGTGTATATATATATTTTAATCTTCCTGTCTTATCATGTGACCCAACCATTTTATCTGTATGTTCTTTATGTATGCTATGATGGAAATTACTCCTATTTTTTTCTCTCAGTTCTTCTTGATCTAGTCTCTCATGCTGTTTCCTGTCATTCGTCTAAAGCATTTCAGTTCGATAGTGTTAATTTTTCTTTCTTATTATGCGTGAGTCTGAGGTCTATGTCTGATATTGGTAGCATAGCGTTATGAACAGTTTCGTCATCATTTATATCTTCGTCAAGTAATATTCCTGTCAAATGAATGTTCTTCTTATTTTCTTCCTCATCTGCCTTTCAGCGTCGAGGGGAGATATAATTTGTGGTCTTTTGCTCTTCTGTTCGCATCTGCTGATGTTATGTTTCCTAGTGCTTCTAATATTCCATCGATCCATCTTTTTCGTGGTCGATCATTGGGTCTGGTGTTCTCACAACATTTGTTGAAAGCTCGTTGTGTTGTGTTTTGATCTTTCTGCCTTGTCGCGTGGCTAAACCATTTTATCTGTTGTTTCCTTATATATTCTATGGCGAGGGCAATTCCTAGCTTTTTTCTCAGTTCTTAATTTCTGATCTTATCCCTCAGACTGTTTCATCTCATTCGTCTAACACATTTCATCTCAGTAGACGTTATTTTTTCTTATTGTTCTTGCAACTAGGGTCCAGGTCTGGCATTGGTAGCACAACGTTGGGATGAAGATTGTATTGTAGAGTCCAGGTCTGGCATTGATAGCACAACGTTGGGATGAAGATTGTATTGAAGTAAATGATCGAACTAGTTCAAACACGAAACTGCTGGCGGCTCGATCGTTTTGGTGAATTTTGCAGTGGCGAGGGGACAAATTAGTTTTCGGTTCTAGCTGTGATAATTGTGTTGTGTTACAAAGAAGATTTGTGACTAATTGTAGGCAGTTAAACCTAATCTGGATTCCTGCTGTGGCCAACATACGGCAGCGCCACAAGAGGTGAACAGAGACTGTTTTTAAAATGAAGAAGAAAGAACCAGTGTTGCAACTTCGTGAATAGGAAACATTGTGTTAGAACTCATACTTATTTAAGTTAGCAACAATATTTTGAGTCATGTGTTCAGAACTACGCCAGTGCAGTTCTCCTTTCCCATGAAATTAGTTCATTTAAGGCAGGGTGAACCACAAAATCGTTGCTCGAGGATCGAACTCGACCCCTTGTTCTTAGCAACCCAGTTTACTAACCACTTCTCTACGGTGGCAATCGTTGTGAATATTAACCTCAAAATGTTTGTGGGATTGAACAATCACTCATACAATCTTGTTGGTATGCACGATATTGATGTTGCGACATGTAACAATCACTCATTCAATCGTGTTGATGTACACGATATAGATGTTCTGAGGTACACACTGAAATGTTATTTTCCCGTGTTGAAAAGGTGTACCTATTCTTTCCTCCCATTTTTTGGAGCGTCCTTTAGCAACATGTGCCATTTCACTGAAAGTGACTGGGTGAAACAATTGAGCTCAAAACATGAATCAGTGCGCGCAATTACTGGGCTCACAGAGGAATAAGTGAGCACGATTGCTGGGCTCACAGAGGAATAAGGGAGCACGATTGCTGGGCTCACAGAGGAATAAGTGAGCACGATTGTTGGGCTCACAGAGGAATAAGTGAGCACGATTGTTGGGCTCACAGAGGAATAAGTGAGCACGATTGTTGGGCTCACAGAGGAATAAGTGAGCACGATTGCTGGGCTCACAGAGAAATAAGTGAGCACGATTGCTGGGCTCACAGAGAAATAAGTGAGCACGATTGCTGGGCTCACAGAGGAATAAATGAGCACGATTGCTGGGCTCACAGAGGAATAAGTGAGCACGATTGCTGGGCTCACAGAAGGAATCAGTGAGCACGATTGCTGGGCTCACAGAGGAATAAGTGAGCACGATTGCTGGGCTCACAGAGAAATAAGTGAGCACGATTGCTGGGCTCACAGAGAAACAAGTGAGCACGATTGCTGGGCTCACAGAGAAATAAGTGAGCACGATTGCTGGGCTCACAGAGAAACAAGTGAGCACGATTGCTGGGCTCACAGAGAAATAAGTGAGCACGATTGCTGGGCTCACAGAGAAATAAGTGAGCACGATTACTGGGCTCACAGAGAAATAAGTGAGCACGATTGCTGGGCTCACAGAGAAACAAGTGAGCACGATTGCTGGGCTCACAGAAGGAATCAGTGGAAGCGTTTCAGAGATGGGACGGGGAAAAAAACGTAAGACTGGAACCAAGACAGTAGAAGGAAGTCCTGTAGTTTACATCTTGATCGGTCCTTCTATTTCAATCTTTCATTTTAGCAGCCCACTACCAAATGAAATGAATGATTGTCAGATCTGTCAGCAGCAATGACCGTCACCCGATCAATGTCTGCAGAGGTTTCAAACATGGACTCTATTTTATCAGAAATAATGAGACTGTCTTCTGGTCAAAAAATAAAGTACCCCCGTCACGCCAAGTGGCGTATAGGGAATATGGTGTTAGTAACCATAAATTTAACATACCTTCAGCACATGATTTTTTGGGGTAATGTGGTCGGTATTACGCCCATGCCGCTTTAGTTTCCCAGAAAAAAATCCGGTACCCATTAAATGCTGGGTGAACACGGAAGCCGTCGGTTGGGATCGAACCCTACCTCTTGTCCTTTGTAGTCCAGTTCACTAACCACTGAGCTATCGCGGCTCCCGTCTACTGGTCAAAGCTGCTGATAAGACGACTAGTGTACAAACCGAATGACGTTTCTACAGAGAGGAGAGCTGGGTGACGTCATAGTGAGCAAAGTTGTGATCTTGATTTGACCTTTTCGTGAAAGAAACACGCAAGGAACAACCTAAGTTAGTTGATTGATATTTCAACAATCGGTATATTGTTGTTGTTATTGTAGACGTATTGTACGAGTTGATGCGGGCAGTGTGACCTTTTACTCATTAATGTGGCGGGTCGTAATGGCTTTCGTGACCTACCCGGCTCATACTGCAAAAGTTGGAGTTCGTCTATTCCAGACGATGTTGTTTACTAGTCTAGCACTGAGGCACTGCAATATTAAGTCTTCTATATCCGTGACAGCCACCACTACAGGGAACACGGCGATCCTAGCTTCTGTTAGCCAGTCTGGTTTGACACAGACTGTTACCAGGGGAGACCACGAGGAGGTAGAACTGCAAGGTCTTGGTCAGCTGGTGGTTCGCCGACCCTGCTACAGTGACAGCAGCCGCTTATGCCTCATCTCCCTCCCACCAAATAATAGATTTCAATACTCTTATTGTAAAATGTGCATGGACGATTTCAAATAAATGCGAGTAAACTTGCACAAATTGTTTGTTACTTTAGCTACCACAGTAATTCCCTAAAACACAATATAGGCACTTAGATGGTAAGGCGTTCAATATGGCGGCTTATGAAAGAACTCATAGAATAGGGGGCCTCGGTAGATGAGTTGTGAAAAACCACCTGACTGGATTACCAACGTTCGGACAACCCGTGTTCGATTCTCGCTGGAAGCTGTGAGAGTTGTACTCGTGGTTGGGGAAAAATACACCCGCGGTCGACCCAGCCTCTGGCAGAAATGTGTGAGAGTTGAACTCGTGTTTGGGGAAAAATACACCCGCGGTCGACCCAGCCTCTGGCAGAAATGTGTACTAGGGTAATACCCTGTGAATGTCAGGAATGGCGTCAAGCATCGTGAGTTTCGATACTTGAATCGACACTGTCCAGAAGTCCCCGAACACTTGGATAAACGGCAGAGCGCATAAGGGTGAAAAGGATTTTTTTTACTTTTTGTTGGCTTGATGTTAGTATATTTTTCATAGCATTAAATTTTTTTATTTTTTGCAATTCCTATTCTTTCGTTCAGGTCAGGTAATTTTACCTGCTACTGTATGCAGTAAGCAGTACAACCTGTGGCTGTCCTGCTGCCTTGCAGGTAAGCTCGGGAGAGTAAAAGGCTAAGGGAGGGTACCCCGAAGTAAAACAACCCCACTGTCTTGTGGATGAGACGTTTTAGTCAAAGGCTACCGGAGCCAACCGTAAACAAACCGACGGAAGGCAACAGAAAACCACCGTCGTAACTTCTTTGTACAATCATGAATCGCCACAACAATAGAAATAATGACAACAACGTTAAGGGGGATTCCAATGGAAAACCCTCGTTCGGTAGGGGACATCATGTGCTACAGGTGATACCCGATAGTCACCAAGCTACTATAAGCAAAGTAAAGATGCTAAGAAGAGTAATGAAGATATTCTGAGAGGTCAAAGCAAAAAGAGAGCTTTGGTACTTGATGATGATGATGATTCTTTCGTTCATTTCAGTTGTACATCTCCCATCATTGATTACAGTATGTCCAAGGTAGTTGTAGCGCTGAGCTGTCTCCAGTTCTATTCCTTCCACTTTGACATTCACTTGTAGGTTTCGGATGTTGTTAATGCATCAGTAGCCGTTTATAAAAAGACATATATAGACACAGATACCATATCTCATTAAGTAATGTTTGAGTCACAACGAATTCTTTCAACTCTTTTTACTTCACATCAAACCGGTTCAAGATATTTTGTACCGTTGACGTACAAGGATCGCTTACCATAGATTGTATAGACGCTGTTTTTTTTGTGTTTGAAATTATGAACGTCTAATCAAACTGTTGTTGTTTATGTACACACGCAGCAGTAGGCCGTGTCGTATACCAGGTCATATCTAGAACAGTAAACTTAATTCCATTTTTAGCATTTTTTTTTCTCTTTGAGTTCTTTCAGACATATTTAGGGGCTAATAATACCCGTATGTTACCGGGGCCTCATTATGGGGGAGGTAAAGAATAGTGACACTGTGACCTTCCAGGCATGTCGTAAGAGGCGACTAAGGAGGTTAATCGATGGCTTGACAAGCTGTCATTGTAAAAAGTATTGTTATGGAAACAGCGCCATAGATTTTAGAGCAGTGATCTCTGCAATATGTGCCATTTTGGCATGCAAGGTTTCTGTTTCTGAGATTGTGGTTCTGCTCTATGTGCCGTCTTCGGCTCGAAAGGACAATAGATAGATAGATAGATGGATAAATTTTATGAATTATAGCTTCGTGTGATTTTCGGAGAAGCAAACTAGTTAGAACATGCTTTTATTTGGAATCAACAATTGATTTATTATTTTATGCATTAAACTGTCAACTTTGCTGTCAGTGTTTCTTCTCTGTCTCTTGTGTTTGTCAATCTTTTTATTGTCAGAAAGTAGAAAGTGTGGCTTCTCATGAAATTGTTTGTTTACAGATTTGTGGATAGAATAAGAGGGTTTTGTGTTGTGTTTCTTGGTGGGGGTTTAAAGTGTAGGGACGGGTAGGGTTTGATGGGTCGGGGGGAAATGCAAGTCTATCTGTTTATATGTGAGAGTTATACCTGCGGTTTTAGGTTGGAAAATCATTGTTGGCCATATAATCTAAAGTGTGGGTGTGTGAGCGGAGGAGTGAGTGGGTGAGTGAGTGGGTGAGTGAGTGAGTGGGGTGAGTGAGTGAGTGAGTGGGTGGGTGAGTGGGTGGGTGATTGAGTGGGTGAGTGAGTGAGTGAGTGAGTGAGTGGGTGGGTGAGTGGGTGGGTGATTGAGTGAGTGAGTGAGTGAGTGAGAGTGGGGTGAGTGAGTGAGTGAATGGGTGGGTGGGTGGGTGGGTGATTGATTGAGTGAGTGAGTGAGTGAGTGAGTGAGTGGGTGGGTGAGTGAGTGGGTGAGTGAGTGGGTGAGTGAGTGAGTGGGTGAGTGGGTGAGTGGGTGAGTGAGTGGGTGGGTGGGTGAGTGAGTGAGTGAGTGGGTGGGTGGGTGAGTGAGTGGGTGAGTGAGTGAGTGTGTGAGTGTGTGAGTGAGTGGGTGGGTGAGTGAGTGGGTGAGTGAGTGAGTGAGTGAGTGAGTGAGTGAGTGAGTGAGTGGGTGAGTGAGTGAGAATGTGTTTGGGTTAGGGTGTGAGTGAGTTGGTAGGTGAGTCAGAGAATGAGTGAATGAGCTGAGGGATGGGTGAATGAGTGAATTGTTGAATGAGTGGGTGGGTGAGTAAATAAATGGGTGGGCTTGGGTGATAATGAATGAGTGAGTGAGTTTGGGTGTAAATGAGTGAGTGGTTATACTATAGAGGTCAGTCAATAAGATATAGTGAAAGTGTATAATAATACTTATATTTGTGAATACGTTGATGAATTTCAAAGAACTGACTGATGGAACTTGTGATGATTTGTACGTGAAATATAAATGACTAAATAATTGTATGATCTACTGTCCTTTGTGCTGATTGATATAAGTAGCGAATATACTTGTATCTTGTAATTCTAAATGAGAAAAAATATTCACAATACTATTTTTTTAAAGAAAATATACATCACAAAAGTATACATACTCATACCATCATCATCATCATCCACAAGTACCATGTCTGCTGGCGTAGGTGATCATGTTTCTACACAACTTTTGATCTTGACAGTTATTTATCATTTCTGTTGTTAATCTTCTGCCAAGCCATTCTCTTAAGCTGTTTGGTATATTTTCTCTTTGCTTACCTCTATCTCTTCGTCCCTCGATTTTCCCAGTTACCTCAGTATATTCCTGCTGTTCCCTTCTCATTTCATGGCCAAAAAATGATGAATATTTCTTCCTAATATTGGAAATTAGCACTCTTTTTGTTTAGGGCTCTTTCAGAAAGTTATCATTTGTCTTCTCAACTGTCTATGATATTCTCACCATTCTTCTGTAAAATCACATTTCTACAGCCAGCCACCATTGATTTTCTTGACTGTTGTTCTATTGTCCATGATTCGCATCCATATGTTAAGACTGGCTCAACACGGCATACTTAAGAATTTTTAACATACTCATAGAGTGTTATAAGAATACCGGAAAATTATTTACACAAATCTGACTGTAGTTAAATGAGAATACATTTTCCACAAACTATATACTTGTAATTTTTATGATAATAAACTCAGCTCTGTCTATAGTTTTTTTTTTTTTTTTTTTTTAATAAAGGCTTCACAAAAGTATGCTTGTAATTTCTGCAATTTGAAAATAAACACTTCACAAACGTTACCTTCAATGTAGTAAGAATAAACATTTATGAAATTAAGTAAAGACAAATGATATAACCACGACACTTGTTAGGTATCAGTGAAAAGAGGAAAGAAAAGAAGAGGAAACAGAAGAAGTATAGTTTCATACAAGGTTTAATTCATTAAACGTATAGATAGAGTTAGGATTCTATTTAAACACAATTCGCGCAGATTTTTTTTTTTTACTTAAGAAGTAAAAAGTGGTAGGAACAAAACCCTGCCAAGAGTATATAGAACAACAAATTAAATGGTTTGGCCACCTGGTCAGAATGAATCCTTATCAATCACCATCAAGGGTTCTTGAGCTGCTCGAACTGTCTGAATTAGTGATTTTTCTTTGTTGTTACATGTCTCTGTCACTGCATCTATCCATCTTCTTCTGGGTCTCCCTCTTGGTCTTTTCCTATGCATCCTAGAGAAGAACGCCCTTGATGGTGATTGATAAGGATTCATTCTGACCAGGTGGCCAAACCATTTAATTTGTTGTTCTATATATTCTTGGCAGGGTTTTGTTCCTACCACTTTTTTATTCTGTTTAATTATATAGGTATATCTTTACGCCATTTTCCCATTACTATAGTCTGCAGGGGAGGGATTTATAGGATAGAAAATTAAAGGCCGCTTGTCCAGTGCAGTTGTTGCGAGGTGTTAGGATCTGAGTTTTTATGTCACCACCGATAGAACAATCGTTTCACCCTAACTGAAAATTGAACCCACGTTCTTGTGAGAATAATAAAATATCAGTTCTGGATACAATCAGAGTCTACAATACTAAAGCTAAATTATGTATGTTGTCTGTAAGAAATAATTAACATAAAGATTGATGTGTGAATGGCAGAAGATGTCAGCAACTGATAAAGTAGTCACATGAACAAGTCACTCACCAATGAAAAGAGTCCCCATGTTTAACTCAATTTCTACAGGTTTTGCCAAGCTTTCCTTGTCACGTGACACTTGGAGAGGATGCTGGGATTAAGCCGCGTGCTACTGATAAAGGACGAGAGAATTTTATTTTAACTGACGTACAGTATGTATGTATGTTTGTATGACTGTGTGTATGTCACTGTGTGTATGTGTGTTGTGACTGTGCATGTATATGTGTGTGTGTGTGACGGCGTGTATGTTTGTGTGTGTGACTGTGTATGTGTGTGTGAGACTGTGTGTATGTGTGTTTGTGACCGTGTGTATGTGACTGTGTGTGTGAATGTGAGAGAGAGAAAGAGAGAAAGAAAGAAATGCTTCATGTAACAAACAAGCTTTCACGTGCACTCTTCATATTCTCCACTACTACCACAAATTTGCTCTGCCCACTTCCATTCTCTGGAAGCCGAGATAGCTCAGTGGTTAGTGAACTGTACTAAAAAGGACAATAGGTTGGGTTCTATCCTGATCGACAGCTTCCAGGTTCACCCAGCCTTAACTGGGTCCCAGATTTTTTAATGAAAAAGTGAAGCGACATGTGCGTAATATCCCATATTGTTGACCATATTACCCCAAAAATCGTGTGCCGAAGGTCTATACAAATTATGATCACTTACATCCTATTCCCTATCCGCCACGTGGTGTGACGGGGATTCTTTCTTTACTTACCTACTTCCATTCCCTGAATGTCTGATTCCAAACTCCTTTTTTTTCAAGAGCCTGTTTTGCTCTCTAGGCATTCACTCCATGACAACTTTTTTTTTCATATTTGTCTACCCCTTAGTTCAGTGTCCTTTAACGCCCCCTGAAACAAAATGATTGCCCCGGCAGCCCGTTACATCTTGTGATATGCCTGTACCAACTTGTTTAATTTAACGCAAAAAAATCGATTCGTTTGGGTCCAGTGTATTTGATAGTTGCTGTTATTTACTGACGACGCTGCGACACACGCAAAGACAAGAAGACCTCCAGAGCATGGTACATCGCGTTTCGGAAGCCTGTAGAGTCTTTGGTCTAACAATAAGTTTGCAGAAAACTAATATACTCGGTCAGGACGTCGAAACAACACTTGCAGCCTATATCAACAACTACAAACTCGATGTCGTGCTGCAGTTTTGCTACCTGGGGCTCATCATCAGTTACAAACTAGCTTTAAATATAGAAATTGGAACCCGCATTGGTAAAACACTTACCACCTTTGCCCATCGTTCTAGACGTGATTTTGCAAAACAAAAAACTGACAATTAAACCAAAGGCCGCAGTTTACAAAGCCTGCATCATTAGTATCCTCCTGTATGGCAGCGAATATTGGACAACTTATACAAAGCAAGAGAGAAGGATAAATGCATTCCATATGCGATGTCTGCGCCGAATTCTTGAAATCACCTGCAAAGATTAAAGTGAGAAACGTGGAGGTCTTGACTCGCACAGACCTCCCGAACATCTACACGCTGCTCAAACAACGTAGGTTACGCTGTCTTGGCCACGTACAGCGTATGAAAGATGGCCACGTACAGCGTATGAAAGATGGCCACGTACAGCGTATGGAAGATTGCCGCGTACAGCGTATGAAAGATGGCCACGTACAGAGCATGAAAGATGACCCCGTACAGTGTATGAAAGATGGCCACCTACAGCGTATGGAAGATGGCCACGTACAGCGTATGGAAGATGGCCACGTACAGCGTATGAAAGATGGCCACGTACAGTGTATGAAAGATGGCCACGTACAGCGTATGAAAGATGGCCACGTACAGTGTATGAAAGATGGCCACGTACAGCGCATGAAAGATGGCCCCGTACAGCGTATGAAAGATGGCCGCGTGCAGCGTATGAAAGATGTCCGCGTACAGCGTATGAAAGATGACCACATACCAAAATATATACTCTACGGACAACTTCCAGATGGCAAAAGATCTAAGGGCGCCCAAAACGTTGATTTGTAGACGTGTGTAAATGTGACATAAAGACCGAACACAAACCCTGCAGCCTGGGAACCGAACACAAACCCTGCAGCCTGGGAAGAAAGAGCTGCAGATCACGATCTTTGGAAAAACACTCTAAAGCTGCAGCTCAAACAAGAAGCAGATTCACAGAAAAAGAAAATACACGGGCAAAGAAAAGAGTTAAATAACATTTCTAGGGGCGCAGAAAAAGTCATAGTCAACTATGAATGACGGAGTCTACTATATTCTATGTTGTTTGTGGTTTGACTATCCTTTTCGCTTTGGTTGGTCTTCGTCAGGCTCCCCCCACGTGTGTCTACCGAGGCCCCTTCGGTGAGAGGAGGAAAGAATAGAGCCACTGTTGCCTACTACACATATTGTAAGAGAGGACTAAGGAGGCTTCGAATCGTCTCCTGTGCAGTCGAGTAGGACGTTGAACGGAGCGACCTTGTTAACGAAATTTACCGATGCATTATGGGAAATTGAGTTAATGTGACAAGTGGTGGAATGGATATGGTGAGTTTCTGACTGCAGTGAACCCACACCCATGGATAGAATAGAAGAAAATTGTCGGGCAATGGTGAGATTTTGTGTTTAAACACCTCATTTTCATTTCTTGTGTTTTTCTTCTTTCTAAGCACTTTGAGTTCTTGTTTTTCAAGCAAATAAAAATATAAATATTCCCAGTGTATATTTATTTCTTTATACCTGAAGATAATTACCACAATCAAAATGTCTATTACGTAACAAAGTTGACGGGAACATTGTAAATTAAAGCTGATTGTTGGTTTAATCAAGTTAGACTATTTCTAAGTGGGGGCTAGCGTAGCCTAGTTGGGAAAACCACCCGGCTAGGCGACCGACGTTCGGACAACCCGTGTTCGATTCTCGCTGGAAGCAGTGTAAATTGTACTCGTGGTTGGAAAAAAAAATACCCCCGAGGTCGACCCAGCCGCTGGCAGAAATGGGTACCAGGGTATTACTCTGGGAAGATGAGGAATGCCGCCTCGCATCGTAAGTTTCGATACTTGAAAATACACTATCCAGAAGTCTCCAAACACTTCTGTATAGGCGGCCGAGCACATATGGGTGATAACTCACGTGCTAAGACGCCGATTCAAGTCTCGTACTTTACCTTTACCTTTTTATTCTAAGTTCACAGAAGACATAAGAGTTGAACATGAAATGAAGTGACAACATCGCTGAGACAGTACATTACTTGTAGATGACAGAGTTACTTCATGCAATGATTCTCGTCATCATCATGTGCCATACCGGTTGGTGTAGGCGATCATGTCCTTCCATAATCTTCTATCCACCGTGTATCGTATCAATTCTGTTGTTGACCGTTTTCCGAGCCATAACACCAAGCTATCCAGTATTTTTTCTCTTTGTCGTCCACGATCTCTCTTTCCATTTATTTTGCCAGTTGTAACCAAGTATTCCAACTTTTCTCTTCTCATGAAGTGCCTGAAAAATATTGATTGTTTCTTTCTGATGTTTTTTTAGAAGCTCCCTTTTAGTGTTGGCCTCTTTGAGAATTTCCTCATTGGTTTTTTTTAGATTATCGGGGAACTTTCAACATTCTTCTGAGAAATTCCATCTCAGTGGCCTCTAATCTTCTTTTCATTTGTTTGTCCACTGTCCATGATTCGCTTCCATGGGTCAGAATTGGTTCTATATTACACCGATGAACTCTCTTTCTCACTTCCATTGACATAGATTTGTTGCATAAGATATTTTTCATTTTCTGAAATGCCATTTTGGCCTGAGCTTTTCTGCTTTTTATTTCTGTGGTGCCTCTCCCACCTGATGTTATTGTGCCCAAGTATTTGACGCATTGCACTTGTTTCAGATTTGCCCTGTTTATTTCTATGCTGCATGCTGGTGATGATTGTTTCTTTGATACGACCATTACTTCTGGTTTGCAATGATTCTGGCGGAGAGATAAAGATCACTATCTTCGTGTCTAGGGTAAAATGTGTGGTTAAGTTAAACACTGCTCTTTTATGAAGCAGCAAAACTAGACAGTAGCAAACGCTCTTTCTATGAAATATAAGCAAACACTGCTCCTATAGAACAATTATTTGATGGTTCATATATTAAACTAATACAACACATATAACAAGCATAGCGCAAATAATCATTAGACCTGATTTATAAAGTTTACAGAAATAAGTGACAATTGTAACACACACTGTTTTTTATTAAGAAAACGTTCTATCTTGATAATTGCATAAAATCCTTGAAGAAAGAAAAAAACATTGAAAAAAAAATTAGTTCATTGGAAAGAAAAGCTGATGATTACACTTTACTTTGTGAGTGATGAAGATGAGAATATTGCCAATATCAAAGTATTAAAAGTATTGCGACAACTGGATAAAATATATTTGTTGAATATTTCAACACAATTTCGATAAATACCTCTAGCGAAACTAAATATTGATCCAGTGATTACACTTTCAGATGACAGCAAGACGTTTAAAGGACAATTTATGTATATTTGTTAAACTTTGAGTCTCTTACTGTTTGTAGTTCTGGTACATATCTCTGGCGCTTAGAGCCCGTATCTTTGCTGCTAAACACACTCCTGTAGATAAACAGGACTGAATGCCACTAATAGGTGGGCGTTGTCTGGTGCAAGCTATGGAGGGTGTGACGCGACAGATTTGATAGAGAAGAGCTGTCAGTTCCAGCGATCGGTAATAAATAGACAGACCCGCTACACAATGTTATCTAGTGAAACCGTTATTGAAGATAGAGAGTGTTGGGCAACGATGGAAACATGATTTGTCTAAAGTAGAGAGACAACATAAACAAACGACAGAACAACACAGAAATGCATTAAATGTCGTCATGTTTTCTTTATTTGTTTGTTAGTAAAAAAAATATCAATTTCGCTGCTGAATTATCTCAATGTTGTTGATTTTAATATAAGCGGCTTGTACAGTTTTATTCTTTTGTTGATTTAGTGCACTTCATCGTTTTGCTGGGGAGACTGTCGATTTTGTATCCATTCACGCTATTTTTGTTTAACGACAGAGAGTAACAAAAGTCAATATTACATTAGGGAATAACTCGTCGGATTTTGTTGAGTGGGCTGGATCAGTGACACGCAATCTCTGCCAGGTCGGCGTTTCTCTGCAAATTGATGTTTAGCTTGTTTAATTTATCACAGAAGCTGTATCTTTCTCTCCATTTCCGATAAGACAAGGCACTACATTTGAAAAATCTTGAGATTGGGAATATGTGGAGGAAAAAAATGAAAAGAGCTTGCTACACACAGGAATCGAACCCGGTACTTTTGAGCCCTAGGGCAACAGTAACCAGCGTACTTCAACGACAAACATTTTTTTTTCTGAATAATTCTAACACTTTGTCAAATCTGAGTTCCATTGAATAATTCTAACACTTTGTCAAATCTGAGTTCCATTGAATAATTCTAACACTTTGTCAAATCTGAGTTCCACTGAATAATTCTAACACTTTGTCAAATCTGAGTTCCACTGAATAATTCTAACACTTTGTCAAATCTGAGTTCCACTGAATAATTCTAACACTTTGTCAAATCTGAGTTCCACTGAATAATTCTAATACTTTGTCAAATCTGAGTTCCACTGAATAATTCTAACACTTTGTCAAATCTGAGTTCCACTGAATAATTCTAACACTTTGTCAAATCTGAGTTCCACTGAATAATTCTAACACTTTGTCAAATCTGAGTTCCATTGAATAATTCTAACACTTTGTCAAATCTGAGTTCCACTGAATAATTCTAACACTTTGTCAAATCTGAGTTCCATTGAATAATTCTAACACTTTGTCAAATCTGAGTTCCATTGAATAATTCTAACACTTTGTCAAATCTGAGTTCCACTGAATAATTCTAACACTTTGTCAAATCTGAGTTCCACTGAATAATTCTAACACTTTGTCAAATCTGAGTTCCACTGAATAATTCTAACACTTTGTCAAATCTGAGTTCCACTGAATAATTCTAACACTTTGTCAAATCTGAGTTCCATTGAATAATTCTAACACTTTGTCAAATCTGAGTTCCACTGAATAATTCTAACACTTTGTCAAATCTGAGTTCCATTGAATAATTCTAACACTTTGTCAAATCTGAGTTCCACTGAATAATTCTAACACTTTGTCAAATCTGAGTTCCACTGAATAATTCTAACACTTTGTCAAATCTGAGTTCCATTGAATAATTCTAACACTTTGTCAAATCTGAGTTCCACTGAATAATTCTAACACTGTCAAATCTGAGTTCCACTGAATAATTCTAACACTTTGTCAAATCTGAGTTCCACTGAATAATTTTAACACTTTGTCAAATCTGAGTTCCACTGAATAATTCTAACACTTTGTCAAATCTGAGTTCCATTGAATAATTCTAACACTTTGTCAAATCTGAGTTCCACTGAATAATTCTAACACTTTGTCAAATCTGAGTTCCATTGAATAATTCTAACACTTTGTCAAATCTGAGTTCCACTGAATAATTCTAACACTTTGTCAAATCTGAGTTCCACTGAATAATTCTAACACTTTGTCAAATCTGAGTTCCATTGAATAATTCTAACACTTTGTCAAATCTGAGTTCCACTGAATAATTCTAACACTTTGTCAAATCTGAGTTCCACTGAATAATTCTAACACTTTGTCAAATCTGAGTTCCACTGAATAATTCTAACACTTTGTCAAATCTGAGTTCCACTGAATAATTCTAACACTTTGTCAAATCTGAGTTCCATTGAATAATTCTAACACTTTGTCAAATCTGAGTTCCACTGAATAATTCTAACACTTTGTCAAATCTGAGTTCCATTGAATAATTCTAACACTTTGTCAAATCTGAGTTCCACTGAATAATTCTAACACTTTGTCAAATCTGAGTTCCACTGAATAATTCTAACACTTTGTCAAATCTGAGTTCCATTGAATAATTCTAATACTTTGTCAAATCTGAGTTCCATTGAATAATTCTAACACTTTGTCAAATCTGAGTTCCACTGAATAATTCTAACACTTTGTCAAATCTGAGTTCCATTGAATAATTCTAACACTTTGTCAAATCTGAGTTCCATTGAATAATTCTAACACTTTGTCAAATCTGAGTTCCACTGAATAATTCTAACACTTTGTCAAATCTGAGTTCCACTGAATAATTCTAACACTTTGTCAAATCTGAGTTCCATTGAATAATTCTAACACTTTGTCAAATCTGAGTTCCACTGAATAATTCTAACACTTTGTCAAATCTGAGTTCCACTGAATAATTCTAACACTTTGTCAAATCTGAGTTCATTGAATAATTCTAACACTTTGTCAAATCTAAGTTCCATTGAATAATTCTAACACTTTGTCAAATCTGAGTTCCACTGAATAATTCTAACACTTTGTCAAATCTGAGTTCCATTGAATAATTCTTTGTCAAATCTGAGTTCCATTGAATAATTCTAACACTTTGTCAAATCTGAGTTCCATTGAATAATTCTAACACTTTGTCAAATCTGAGTTCCATTGAATAATTCTAACACTTTGTCAAATCTGAGTTCCATTGAATAATTCTAACACTTTGTCAAATCTGAGTTCCATTGAATAATTCTAACACTTTGTCAAATCTGAGTTCCATTGAATAATGTTGCGATTTATATCTTGTAAACACATTCGTATGTTAAAATCAGAAATGTTGCTTACTTGTATGTTGCTAAAATAGGTTTATTCTTGAAATGCGATTTATAGTATGTGTGTTGTTATTCACAATTTTATTTTTGAAAAATTTCTCACAATTCAGCTCTTAGAATATTGTATATAGTTGTTCTCTTAGAATGTCGCTCATGGTTGTTCTCTTAGAATGTCGCCCATGGTTGTTCTCTTGGAATATTGTTTATAGTTGTTCTCTTAGAATGTCGCCCATGGTTGTTCTCTTAGAATGTCGCCCATGGTTGTTCTCTTGGAATGTCGCTCATGGTTGTTCTCTTACAATATTGTTTATTGTTGTTCTCTTAGAATGTCGCCCATGGTTGTTCTCTTGGAATATTGTTTATAGTTGTTCTCTTGGAATGTCGCTCATGGTTGTTCTCTTTGAATGTCGCTCATGGTTGTTCTCTTACAATATTGTTTATTGTTGTTCTCTTGGAATGTCGCTCATGGTTGTTCTCTTACAATATTGTTTATTGTTGTTCTCTTAGAATGTCGCTCATGGTTGTTCTCTTGGAATATTGTTTACAGTTGTTCTTTTGGAATGTCGCTCATGGTTGTTCTCTTTGAATGTCGCTCATGGTTGTTCTCTTAGAATATTGTTTACAGTTGTTCTCTTCGAATATTGTTTATGGATGTTCTATTAGAATATTGTTTATTGTTGTTCTCTTAGAATGTCGCTCATTGTTGTTCTCTTAGAATATTGTTTACAGTTATTCTCTTCGAATATTGTTTATGGTTGTTCTCTTAGAATATTGTTTACAGTTGTTCTCTTCGAATATTGTTTATGGTTGTTCTCTTAGAATATTGTTTACAGTTGTTCTCTTCGAATATTGTTTATGGTTGTTCTCTTAGAATATTGTTTATGGTTGTTCTATTAGAATATTGTTTATTGTTGTTCTCTTAGAATATTGTTTATGGTTGTTCTATTAGAATATTGTTTATTGTTGTTCTCTTAGAATATTGTTTATGGTTGTTCTCTTAGAATATTGTTTATGGTTGTTCTATTAGAATATTGTTTATGGTTGTTCTCTTAGAATATTGTTTATGGTTGTTCTATTAGAATATTGTTTATTGTTGTTCTCTTAGAATATTGTTTATTGTTGTTCTCTTAGAATATTTTTTATGGTTATTCTCTTAGAATAATTTTTATGGTTGTTCTCTTAGAATGCCGCTCATGGTTGTTCTCTTAGAATGTCGCTCATGATTGTTCTCTTAGAATATTGTTCCTACTTTTTCTCTTAGAATATTGTTTACGGTTTTTCTCTTAGAATATTGGTTCTAGTTGTTCTCTTAGAATATTGGTTCTAGTTGTTCTCTTAGAATATTGGTTCTAGTTTTTCTCTTAGAATATTGGTTCTAGTTGTTCTCTTAGAATATTGGTTCTAGTTGTTCTCTTAGAATATTGGTTCTAGTTGTTCTCTTAGAATATTTTTCCGATTTAGCAGAAATCTGGCTCTGATTTTGTTCCATTAATTTTTTTTCAGCTCACAAAATGTAGATTATACATAGGTTCTAACATTATGGCTTATTAAAAATTATTCATGGTTTAGTTTATTGAAGAATACTCAAAACTATGCCGTGGTCGTAGGGAAATATTGTCACTAACACCAGAGTTACAGTTTAACTTCAAAATTATTGTTGAGAAGTTAGCTCTTGTAAATGGCTGTTTGATTTCGCTAATTCTTTGCTCTGTTAACATGTTGTTCTTTGTGACCACACAACTTGAGTTCAGTTCTTAAACTAAGCATATAAACTATTCTTGTATAACGGAACTACCTGCATGCATAGGGCAGCACCAGTTTGATATTTAGATAAATGTAGTCTTACCTTTATATTTGCAAAAATAAAATACTCAGCCTCAATAGCAAAACGACAGAAGTAATGGCAGCAACAACGATAAAAGATATCATCCCAATGCTTAATAAAGACAAGTGCAACAATATTAAAACAGCTGAATGAATGTAAATACACGCGAATAATGTTAATCTCAAATGGTAGATGTAGCTTAGAGGTGACATGCTGTATAGCTCAGGAAACCATAACTTTCGAAAAAAATGAGGAAGATACGGCGCAATCCATTTTTTGAAAATGAAAACAAGAAAGAGTTTTTAAATGTTATATAGAGCCAGTCTTAACCTATGGATGTGAAGCATGGACAATAGGACAACAGACAAGAAAATCACTGGAGGCTGTAGAAATGTGGTTTTACAGAAGAATCTTGAGAATACCATGGACATCTAAGAAGAGCATTGAAAACGTGAAAGAGACCAAAGCAAAAAGAGAGCTAAGATCCAATATTAGGAAGAAGCAATTATGATTTTTTCGACATTATAATGAGAAGGGAACAGCTGGAATATAGTGTAACACCTGGGAAAATTGAGGGACGAAGAGATAGAGGGAAGCAAAGAGAAAATATACCAGACAGCTGAAGAGAATGGCTTGGCAGAAGGTCAACAACAGAATTGATAAACAAGTGTTCGAGATCGAAAATTGTGGAGATACATGATCAGCTACGCCAGCAGATATGGTACTTCATGATGATGATGATGATGAAGATGATGATTTTGAGTCTTACCTTTAATCCTGAAACATAAATCCCACATAGATCCACCTTTCTCCTAATATTAGCGTTAGTTGCCAGCTAAAATTAAACTGTCGCAAACCTTTCTCTTCAATTCTCGGCAGTGACTAAGTGTCTCCACCGCTTTAGTACATATCTATAGGTTGGGCATGTCTTTTGTCTGCTGTCAGCTTCCATTCAAGACGCAATCCTCAAATCAATGGACCCTACGATAGCAACAGACGAGCCCTCTTGTTCAAATGGATCGGGTCTTTGATAATGTAAACACCGGAATAAAGCGATGAATCAAATCTGTGACACGGTGAAGTGAAATGTTCGGTGGTCGGTGTATAATAAATAAATCTTTAATCTTTTCTACAACAGAAGACGCATTTCTTATACTGAAATGGATATGTCCTTCTTTTAATATGGCCGCTAGTTTTCAATACCGTAGATTGTTTAGTCGATCTTTCAGGCGCTATACTATAAATATTTAATGTAAGTCATATTTGTATTGGGCGGTGTAAAAAGAAATCGATAGATCGATTAAAATAACATCAATGTGATTTCTGTAAAGAGGATTACACATTAAAGCCAGCTTGAAAATTAAGTACAGAAAAATTACTGAGTAATGACATCAATAATGAAAGTATAATTCGCACTTGAACATGAAAGAAGGCCGACATAATTTGGTTGTAGCGTGTTTGGAGAGGAAGCTTTTAAAGTAAAAGTGACATAATCACAATTTGAGGGATAAAGTAGATAACAGAAAGGAAACATTGCTAGGCTAGCAAGATAGGAATATTGACAGAAAAGGAAAGATCAAAGACAATTGTTGAGTTATTATTATTTGTTTCAGATTTGTTGACTCTGAGGAATTGATTTCTTGCAGTGTATCGCAGTTCATAATGAAGCTGATCTTTTAATCTTTTAATTGCTGTGTCTGAAAAGTGTTCCTTGTTGCAGTTTCCTCATATTCCAAGACCGGCTTGTTGCAGGAGCTACTGAGTTAAGTGCTCTGTGCACACTGTGAGCTGTGCGTTTCATCTGTTTTAATTGTGTTTCAATATTCCGATTGTTTACGATGAATAATGATATCGTATGACAGGAAAAGACGGTTGTGTTCACTTTCTGTGCGGTTTCGCCCAATATCTTTTAGCGTGTGCTGAGATTGCTATGATGAGGACCACAGCTACCTTTCTTTGTTTGGGACATGAGTTAGTAATTCGGATGATTCCACTGGCACGGGCGGTTGAGCGATTATGGATTTTAATTCATTTCCAGTGATACCGGGGCCTTCCATAACCATAACCCTAACCATAACCATAACTAATGAAGCTGAATATTTAGCAGTTTCAACCCGACACCAGTTTCGTCATCTACTGAGCGAATGTGAGCACCTATGTTTTTGCCAGGTGTGCAATAATGTCAGTTCTACCAACAAGGAACGGTGATGTTATATCTATGAGAAGTTTCAATAATTACAATTTTTCTAATGGGTAAATAAAGTAAAGGTTCCCGCCACGCCTTGCTTGGAATTTGGGGAATATGTTGTTAGTGACCATATTGTTAATACAATCTTCATCCCAACTTTGTGCTACCAATGCCAGTCCTGAATCTAAGATGCAAGAACAAGAAAAATAACCACTATCGAAACAAAATGTGTTAGACGAATGACAGGAAACAGCCTAAGAGATAAGATTAGAAAAGAAGAATTTAGAAAAAAGCTAAGAATAATTCCCACCACAGAGTACATAAAAAACAACAGATAAAATGGTTTCACTACTTAATAAGGCAGAAAATCGAAGCACAACACAACGAACCTTCAATAAACACTGCGAGAAAACTAGACTCAAGAGCCGAACACAAGAAAGATGGATTGATGGAATATTATAAATAAAGGGGAAATATAACAGCAGGAGAGTCCAACAGAAGAGCAAAAGACCTCAAATGATATCTCCCCGCGACGCTGAAAGGTAAATGTAGAAGAGAAGAAGAAGAAATAGATCATATTTTTATTATCACTTTTTGGGTGATCTGGTCGGTATCAGGCCAGGCCGCCTTTACTTCCCCGAAAAATTGATGATACCTAATTTTAGAGGCTGGGCGAACCCCGGAACCTTGTCGTCCGAAAAAAAAAATATTCACCGCTTCTGGAGATCGACCCGGAGCAGGGCCATTTTAATCAGCAAGCGAGTACACTAACCACTCAGTCACAAAGGTTCCCTTCTCATGGGTACTGTGTTAAATCCATTCACGCAAAACTAGTCCGATATTCCAACCATGTAACTTCTTTCTTTCTCGTTACACCAGTCTGATATTCCCACCCCATGACTTCTTTCTTTCTTGTTACACCACACTAGTATTCCAAACTTGTGAATTCTTTCTTTCTTTCTCGTTACACCAGTCTGATATTCCAACCATGAGCCTTCTTTTTTTATCGTTACACCAGTCTGATATTCCAACCATGAGCCTTCTTTCTTTATCGTTACACCAGTCTGATATTCCAACCATGAGCCTTCTTTCTTTATCGTTACACCAGTCTGATATTCCAACCATGAGCCTTCTTTCTTTGTGGTTACACCAATCTGATATTCCAACCATGAGCCTTTTTTCTTTCTCGTTACACCAGTCTGATATTCCAACCATGAGCCTACTTTCTTTATCGTTACACCTGTCTGATATACCAACCCCATGACTTCTTTCTTTCTCGTTACACCAGTCTAATATTCTAACCCTATGATTTATTTATGTCTCGTTACAGCAGTCTGATATTCCAACCCCGTGACTACTTTCTTTCGCGTTACTCCAGTATGATATTCCAACCCCATGACTTTTGTCTTTGTCGTTACACCATTCTGATATTCCAACAATGTAACTACTTTCTTTCTCGTTAAACCAGTCTGATATTCCAACCCAATGACTTCTTTCTTTCTCGTTACACCAGTCTGATATTCCAACCCAATGACTTCTTTCTTTCTCGTTACACCATTATGATATTTCAACCCTATGATTTCTTTCTTTCTATTTACACCAGTATGATATTCCAACCCATGACTTCTTTCTTTCTCGAAACACCAGTATGATATTCCAACCCCATGACTTCTTTCTTTCTCGAAACACCAGTATGATATTCCAACCCCGTGATTTCTTTCTTTCTGGTTACACCAGTTTCATATTCCAACGTTATTTCGTTCTCGCTATGTCCTATTGTGGAGTTTTGTGCTGCAGCTTTAAATTTATAATGCCCGTCTCACAATAACGAGTTGTCAGTTTCCAAGTGGGCGAACTCAAGGTAGATGAAAGAGGGCGCCTAGTCCTATATGACACGGACAATAGAAATGACGCCTTATGATAGCTGAGTAAAACTATCTTTGGCAGCTCAAATTAAAACAATAGAATGATGTCCGATGTGCGGTTGATAACTGCAAGATTTAAAGTAAAACTTGTTCTATAATTTTCACAACAAATTACCAACTTTTATTAAATTATTCCGTGAGAGGCCCAGTGACACTGACTTCAGCCACAATAAAAGGGCATATAACATTTAAAAGTGTGTACAAAAACACTCAAACACACACACACACACACACACACACACATATATATATATATATATATATATATATATATATATATATATATATTGGTTATTGGTTATGGAAGGCCTCGGTATCACAGCAAACGAATTAAAATCCATAATTGCTCAACCGCCCGTGCCAGTGGAATCATCCGAATTACTAACTCATCTCCCAAACAAAGAAAGGTAACTGTAGTCCCCATCGTAGCAGTCTCAGCACACGTCAAAAGACATAAGGCGAAACCGCGCAGAAAGTGAACACAGCCAACTGTTCCCCGTCATACGATATCATCATTCATCGTAAACAAGCGGGATATCAAAGAAGGATCAAAACGGATGAGACACACAGCTCACGGTGTGCACAGAGCACTTAACTCAGTAGCTCCTGCAACAATCCGGACTTGGAATATGAGGAAACTGCAAGAAGGAACACTTTTCAGACATAGCCTTCAATGGTTCCTGCCGCCTTTCCACCATATACCATGGGAGTTCACGTCCTCTCGAAAATGATGATCGTCATAGCACTTGATGATGTTAGGCCGTTATTGATGACTCCAGTTCCAAACATATAGACACACAGTGGTGGTAAGTTATCATTTCCAATCCAACAGAAGCCACATGACCTGTAGTTAGTAAAACCACAGAGAGAATATGATTTTGTGACCTTCACTGATTCACTCTTAGATGTGAATGTGTAGTTTACACAAGAGGAGAAGTTTTCAACTACAGTGATCCCATTTAAGACAATTCTGTGATAGCAAGGCAAGTCTCCTTTATAGCAGCAGAACTTGATGTTCTCCGCTCCCTTCTTGTAGCTACCTCCACACGATTCTGATGTCTCATTAACTTGGATATCATTCAAGAACAATGTCAGATTAACATTCCATAGATATGGCTCTGCTGATGAAATGCTTGGTGCAACAGTTGTATCAATCATACTGGAGGCTCCTGGTCTGTGGTCATTAATATCACAGACGGCACATGATGTTGTTATATTCAGTATTTCTTTCTGGGGTGTAAATATGTGGCACACACATGGAGAGTGGTTTGTGGTCACAGTAATCCCATTAAAGGCAATTCTAGGGTAGCATGGCATAGCTGTTTCAGAACAGCACAATCCTATGATGTTTTCTTTGTTCGCTATAAAGCTGCTGCTGCTACACAATCCTGACCAATTATAGGTGTGGACATTATTCACTTGCAATGACAAAACTGCTTTGTTTACATCATAAACCTCTGGAAGCGAATCATTTATGGGACTAATAGTACACTTTATTCTTCCATCGGGGATATCTTCATTGAGTCCCCCCAAAAAAAGGTCTTTGGTTAAAAAGCACATATGCTTTTGAGTTAAACACACAATGAGCCCACTTCATAGATTCAAAATGATTCTTGTCAATGCCATCCGTTTGCACAAGTTAGGTCCTTAGCTACCAACGTCCCAAACGTCTGAAACGAAGCCATCGAATTAACGACTTTATCTACAGCGAAGGTTAAAGAACTGTGAACAAACATTTATGTTCAAACCCTTGAAAACATTTTCAAAAATCTGCCAACTCGCAGCAGTATCATATATCGTGTTGTTCCATGTAAACATTGCTTAGTCCATAGCTCGAATATAAATAAGCTGCCATTTTGGTGCGTCCCATGACGTCATCTCCCATATATACATACATACCAACATACATACATACATACATACATACATATAGTCTCCTTCTTCTTTCCTTCCTCGTCTGCCTTTCATCGTCGAGGGGAGATGTAATTTGCGGCCTTTTGCTCTTCTGTTCGCCTCTGTTGCTGTCATGTTTCCTAGTGCTTCTAATACTCCATCGACCCATCTTTTTCGTGTATATGGTCCTAAGCAGGATCGATCCCATACTCAGCCGAGTTGGCAGTGTTCCCTAGCGTTTGGCTTTTCGTGGCAAGGCGCTGTGCCAAGGACTACGGGTTCGATCCTGCTCAGGATCACATATTGTTCTTTGTTTTGTTTTTTTCTGTTGATTATTTGTTATTTTTTCCGAGTGCTGTAAACATGTCTCTTCCTCTGAATTGATTCGGCCAGGCCCTAGCAGCTCTCGGAGGAACAGAACTTCAACATCTACTGTCCTTGAATAAAGATAGTAAAATAAACAACATGAAAATACGCATTGAAAAAACGAGTTATTTCAATAGAAAGACAGAAGTAGACACTAAACATAGCTATAGAACATCAAGTTATAAAACAAGTAACAAGCTTTAAATATCTGGAAACAACATTCCTTGAAGATTTATCTATCTATATTACCATATGGATAAATATATATATATATATATATATATATATTTATATATGATATAAGTAAACAGTAAAGAGCCCCCGTCACGCCAAGTGGCGTATAGGGAATATGGTGTCAGTGACCATAAATTTTACAGACCTTCAGCACATGATTTTTGGGGTAATGTGGTCGGTATTACGCCCGTGCCGCTTCACTTTCCCAGAAAAAAAATCCGGTACCCATATAAGGCTGGGTGAAGCCGGAGCCGTCGGTTGGGATCGAACCCTACCCCTTGTCCTTTGTAGTCCAGTTCACTAACCACTGAGCTATCGCAGCTCCCATATATGATATCGGCAGACAAAATATTGGGACAACTATCCCATGGACTTCAACACAAAGCAGTACCTATTGCCACCAAGAAACATCTTAAACAGAGTATACTCATTCCAACGTTGCGCTACCAATGCCAAACATGGTCAAATGCATCTAAGCTTAAAAGAAAGCTTGTCACCACAGAAATGAGATATGTGAGAAGGGTGCTTGGAGTAACCAGAAAATACAGAATCATAAATAATATTGTAGGTGAAATATTAGATATTGAACCAATCATAACCTACATACAGAAACAACAAATAAACTAGTCTGCCCATCTAGAAAGATTGCCATGTGACTCCTTACCATACAAAGCATATATTAAAGAGGAGAATGGAGAAGAGCAAGAGCCAAACCCAGAGTATGATGGGCAGACAATATTAAGGAAGCGCTACAACATTAATTGACAATGAGTAAGGTCGTCAAAAAGACAAGTAGCACAACAGTATCTTTCTCAACACCCGAACGGGTACAAGAAGAAGTGAAGAAGACGACTATTCACTATAGCTTGTATGACTGCTTATATTATCATCATTGTTACTATTATTTAGGCAACAAAAGTGAAAAGTTGTAGGTATTTGTCTGTCACGATTAGTGCAACATTATATTTATTAAAGGGAAGCAACTGAAACAGTGTTATGGCTTCGTCCCTATACTTTAAGTAAATACAAGTTTTCTCCCGTGTCTTGCTAGCTTTAAAGACAAAATGGTGTTAATAGTGACCCTTTTTTTTCCACCATATATGCCACATTTTTGGGTGAAGTGAATGGTATCTTGTCAGCCAAAGTTACTTCCAAGCAAAATACCTGGTACCAATTTTTAGTGCTTGGGTGAACCCCTGAGTCCCTTCGATCGGGGAAAAAAAAATCTTCTGGAAATCGAACCGGCACTCTGGCGATCAGTTCGTGAGCACACTAACCACTCTACCACCTAAACTCCCTCAATATTTGTGCTTTATGTCAAATTTAAAATTTCCGCTAAATTCTTAAACCACTACATTATGTTTACATGAAAATGTACGCAGATTTCTTGCAAGTGATTAGAAAATTGTTATTAAAGTATTTAAAGATTAATTGTATTTTAAAACGGAAAAGAAACGATCATATGCGCCAATTGTACACTCCTACAGAGTTTGGTGACGGCCTCACACAGAGGAAACATATAAATGTGAGCACAGGATCAAGTACATGATGATGCTGCTACGACTGTGAAGAAATGAAAGAAAGTGAAATGGTTTAACCACCTATTTCAATCATCTGTTCTTATTTTCAAGGTCTCCTCCTTCATCTTCTTCTTCCTCCTCTTTCCTTCCTCCTTGGCCATTCAGCGTAGGGAGGAGATGTAATTTTCAGTCTTTTGTTCTTCTGTTCGCCTCTAATGCTGTCTCATAGTGTTTCCAATATTCGATCCATCTTTTTCGTGTTCGGCGTTTGGGTCTTGTGTTCTCTCAAAGCTTAATGAAGGCTCATTGTGTTGTGTTTTGATCTTTCTGTCTTGTCACGTGGCCAAACCATTTTATATGTTGTTTCTTTATATATTATATGGCGGGGGTTATTCCTAGCTTTTTTCTCAGTTCTTCATTTCTGATCTTATCTCTCAGACTGTTTCCTGTCATTCGTCTAACACATTTCACCTCCGTGAGGGTTATTTTTTTATTGTACTTGCATCTAGGGTCACTGGCATTGGTAGCACAAAGCACAAAAATAGCTAGCAGAAAAGACAACAGAAGACAAATAATATTTGTACATAGCTTTCAGGACAGGAAAAAGCAATCGGCAAAGTAAACAGAACAACTGAGGGAGATACTAACAACATACGGAGTAAGCCAACATCTAACTAACCTAATTAAAAGTCTCGACATCAACAGCAGCTGCACAGTCGGAACAGCAGCGGCCTACAGAGATAACTTCGAAGTAAGATGAGGAGTTAGACATGTCTGCGTACTATCCCTTCAGTAATTAGACATGTCTGCGTACTATCCCCTCAGTAGTTAGACATGTCTGCGTACTATCCCCTCAGTAGTTAGACATGTCTGCGTACTATCCCCTCAGTAGTTAGACATGTCTGCGTACTATCCCCTCAGTAGTTAGACATGTCTGCGTACTATCCCTTCAGTAGTTAGACATGTTTGCGTACTATCCCCTCAGTAGTTAGACATGTCTGCGTACTATCCCCTCAGTAGTTAGACATGTCTGCGTACTATCCCCTCAGTAGTTAGACATGTCTGCGTACTATCCCCTCAGTAGTTAGACATGTCTGCGTACTATCCCCTCAGTAGTTAGACATGTCTGCGTACTATCCCCTCAGTAGTTAGACATGTCTGCGTACTATCCCCTCAGTAGTTAGACATGTCTGCGTACTATCCCCTCAGTAGTTAGACAAGTCTGCGTACTATCCCCTCAGTAGTTAGACATGTCTGCGTACTATCCCTTCAGTAGTTAGACATGTCTGCGTACTATCCCCTCAGTAGTTAGACATGTCTGCGTACTATCCCCTCAGTAGTTAGACATGTCTGCGTACTATCCCCTCAGTAGTTAGACATGTCTGCGTACTATCCCCTCAGTAGTTAGACATGTCTGCGTACTATCCCCTCAGTAGTTAGACATGTCTACGTACTATCCCCTCTATTGTCGGATCTCACTACCGAAGAGATCATGGGAAAGTAGCGCCATAAAGAAACCACCGATTAATTTGTCCTATCTTTGAAAAAAAAACAACACCGCTTCCGGTGGGCTTTGAGCCCAGTCGTTTCATATCCCGATGCCGGCATCGTACCTCTAGACTACCAAACCACCCATATATATATATATATATATATATATATATATATATTCTACATTTATCAGTCTTGTCTGCCTTGCTGTCTCCAATGCGATTAGAGTGTTCAGGTATATGTTATATACACATAAATAATTCAAGTGTGATTATACTCTTCAACAATGTTTCTATGGTTTTTTTTGTATCTTTCTGTAATTGATTCGAAACTATCTTCAGTATAATAGACTGAGGAAAGCCATTGGCCAATATGTACAACACTACAGGTAAAACTATATCGGTCTCTAAAAACAGTAACATTTATACAAGAAACAACACTGCAGACATGGTACTTCAAACGAAACAAAATTTATCATATTGTTCATATCATTCTCTTGATATCCGGAATAATAATTCCATCGTTTGTTATCAATGAGAAAAGTAATAATAATAATAGCTCTAACGATTTTACCGAAACGGGAAGTAAAGAAATGGGCAAAGAAAGAATGGCAGTGGAAAGAAACTAAGAAAAAGAATGAGTAATCATGAAAATGTTTAGCAATTCAAGCCATATTGGGAAATGTTTGGCAATTCAAGCCATATTGGGAAATGTTTGGCAATTCAAGCCATATTGGGAAATGTTTGGCAATTCAAGCCATATTGGGAAATGTTTGGCAATTCAAGCCATATTGGGAAATGTTTGGCAATTCAAGCCATATTGGGAAATGTTTGGCAATTCAAGCCATATTGGGAAATGTTTGGCAATTCAAGCCATATTGGGATATTACATAGGAAGCTAAATCTGACTGAGGTCGGTCACTGTTCTTGACGATTCATGTGAGTGTGGGGGGGGGGGGGGGGGGGGGCTTGAAGTGAGGTAACGGTTTTAATTTTATTTTTTAAGAGAACAACTTTCTTAGTGGTTGGGTGGTCTAGTGGTAGGACGTCAGCCTCTGGGTGGTCTAGTGGTAGGACGTCAGCCTCTGGGTGGTCTAGTGGTAGGACGTCAGCCTCTGGGTGGTCTAGTGGTAGGACGTCAGCCTCTGGGTGGTCTAGTGGTAGGACGTCAGCCTCTGGGTGGTCTAGTGGTAGGACGTCAGCCTCTGGGTGGTCTAGTGGTAGGACGTCAGCCTCTTGACAAGAAGGTCCCTGGTTCGGATCTCACCACAAGAGATGGAAAATAAAAATAAAATAAAAAATAACGAATCCGTGAATAACCCTCCCCTGGGTAGTGAGAACCGATGATTAGCCCTCTCTGGGTAGTGAGAACCGATGATTAGCCCTCTCGAAAAATCGCAAAAAGCATGAGGTCCCGTGTGCATCCTGCGCACGTTAAAGAACTCTTGGCACTTGGAGATTGAAAAAGGGTAGGCCAAAAAAATGGCCGCTGTCCGAGCAAAATTAGTTTGAAAAATCTACCTAAAACGATAAAACTCTCGACGATAAAAATATGAGAATACTTCTGAAGTCGGAGAATATCTACCTGTATGGCGGGGGTCGCTTAAGCACACGGTTGTCTGTGCGAAAAGTAGTGATATAAGAAGTGATATTCACGCAAAATTCAGTCCCTCGGGACTTCCCTAGAGATATATAAAAATGGCGAACGCAACAACAAACAACAATCACAATTTTCTTTTAATTGTTATGATTATTCTCTATCTATCTATCTATTGACCTTTCGAGCCGTAACCGGCCCATAGGGCGTAGACCAAGATACATAATCTTAATGATGATTAATCTCAAAGGTATATAATTAAGATTAGAGGATATCTGAAGTAAACAATATTATTAAATTATATTAACGCTTGTCTTTTTACATTATCACAACCAAATACCTGTTTCTTAATCTATTTAAATTTTACATAATGTTGACAATGTGTAACACAAACAGTGTAACACAATAATAACATGAGATGGGAGATGCACCACAGAAATAAAACGCAGAATAGCTCAGGCCAAAATAGCATTTCATTAAATGAAAAATATCTTGTGCAACAAATCTATGTAAAAAAAAATGAGAAAGAGAGTTCGTCGGTGCTATATAGAACCAATTCTGACCTATGGAAGTGAATCATGGACAGTAGACAAACAAATGAAAAGACGATTAGAGGCCATAGAGATATGATTTCTCAGAAGAATGTTGAAAGATCCCTGGACAGCTAAAAAGACCAATGAGAAACTTCACAAAGAAGCCAACACAAAAAGGGAGCATGTTTAAAAAAAAACATCAGAAAGAAGAAATCAACATTTTTCGGGCACATCATGAGAAGAGGAAAGTTGGAATACTTGGTTACAACTGGCAAAATAAAAGGAAAGAGAGATGGCGGACGACAAAGAGATAAAATACTGGATAACTTGGTGTCATGGCATGGAAAATAGTCAACAACAGAACTCATACGATGCACTGTAGATAGAAGATTGTGGAGGGACATAATCACCTACGCCAACCGGTATGGCACATGATGATATAATGTTGAGAAATGTGTATAAATGAGTGGGTGACGTTTTACTTGTGACGTTTTACGTGTATGTCATGAGCTATTTAAAGCTGAGAGAATATAAATACAATTAAATTGCACAAAAGATTAAAAGATTGAAAGTTCTTAACATAATTTAATTCAATACATACATAAATATATACATACATACATACATACATACATACATACATACATACATACATACATACATACATACATACATATATACATATATACATACATCCATACACACATACATCGATATATATATATATATATATATATATATATCATCATCAAGTACCGGGAATACTGGCGTAGGTGATCATGTCTCTCCACAAATTTCGATCTCGGCAGCTATTTATCATTTCTGTTGTTGACCTTCTGCCAAGCCATTCTCTTAAGCTGTCTGTTATTTGTTTCTCTTTGCTTCCCTCTATCTCTTCGTCCCTCAATTTTTCCAGTTGTTACAATATATTCAAGTTGTTCTCTTCTCATTACATGGCCAAAAAATGATGATTGTTTCTTCATAATATTGGAAATTAGCTCTCTTTTTGCTTTGACCTATTTCAGAACATTTTCATTACTCTTCTTAGCTGTCTATGGTATTCTCAACATTCTTCTGTAAAACCACATTTCTACAGACTCCAGTGATTTTCTTGTCTGTTGTCCTACTGTCCATGATTCACATCCACACTTTAAGACTGGCTATACATAACATTTAAGAACTCTTTTCTTGTTCCTATTGTCGAAAATGAATTGCATAGTATCTTCCTCATTTTCTGGAAAGCTGCTTTTGCCTGAGCCATTCTACATCTCACCTCTTTTGTACATCTTCCATCTGAGGTTAACAAAGTTCCCAAATATTTAAATTCATTTACCTGTTTTAATATTGTTCCACTTGTCTTTATTTTGCACTAAGGGGATGTCTTTTTCTTTGTTGTTACCATTACCTCTGTCTTTTTGCTATTAAAGCTGATTGCTTTATTTTTGCTTTCCTTCACTATAATGTCCAACATTTCTTGTAACTCATTTTCACTCTTAGCGATTAAGACTGTATCATCAGCATACCTTAGATTATTTATATTATGACCTCCGATTGTTATTCCAGGCATGCCCCTTATGGATCTTAAAATAATCTCGCTATAAATATTAAACAAATCTGGTGACAGCACACAACCTTGTCAACACCCTGTTTTATTTCTTGAAACATTCCCAATTGGTTTCCAGTTCTTATGGCCGCTGTTTGTTGCCAGTACATGTTCTTTATTATTCTTAGATCTTTGCTGTCTGTGTTTATGCTTTCTAAAATTTTGATTATTTCTTGGTGCTTTACTTTGTCAAATGCTTTGGTATAATCTATGACACATAGGTATAGATCTGTTTTCACCTCTTTGGCTTTTTCTACTAAAGATCTTATGATATAAATGGCATTGCTATTTCCTTTACCTCCAACAAAACCACACTGTTCATCGCTAATTTCTGGACTGATTTTGTTTCGCACTCTTCGCATGATGATTCTCAGTAATATCTTAGTCATATGACTCATAAGGCTTATTGTGCGATGACCATCGCATTCAGTCGCACCAGATTTCATTGATAGGGCTATGAATATTGATTTGAGCATGTTGTCTGGTATATATCCGCTGTTGTAGATGTCATTCAATATTTTTGTTATTATTCCTATTCCAAAATCAACCATGGCTTCAATCTCTTCTTTAGTTATATTATCTGGTCCAGGAGCTTTGCCTGCTTTCATATTGCGCAAGGCGTCTTCCACTTCTTCTCTGAGTATTTATGGTCCTTCTCCATTATCCTTAATATTTACTTCCGTTCGTTCATCATTATAAAGATCTTTAATGTATTCTG
This sequence comes from Megaustenia siamemsis, assembly GCA_032433765.1. Taxonomy (NCBI): domain Eukaryota; kingdom Metazoa; phylum Mollusca; class Gastropoda; order Stylommatophora; family Ariophantidae; genus Megaustenia; species Megaustenia siamemsis. The sequence continues at coordinate 14,865,423 of JAVIAB010000160.1, read as the reverse complement.
CCCATCGTTCCCCTATGTTTTCTTGATCAATCAACAGTTCTCCTTCCCTTGATCTTAAACATCCAGTTTTTGATTGCGTTTTTCTTCCTGTTAATTCTTCAATTTGTTTGTATATGGCTTTCATCATCATCATCGAGTGCCGTCTCCGCAACGAAGGTTGGATACCATGGAGCGCCATTCTGCTCTGATGAATATGGCTTTAGCATCTCCTTTTTGTTGTATTTCAATCTCTCTCTCTGTCTTTGCATCTCTCTTTTAGCCATGCTTCTTTTGCTTCATTGCATTTTATTGCAATTTCTTTATTTAATCTCTTATACTCATCTTTATTTTCTTTATTTCTTCTTCTTGTATCCATTAGCTGCAAAATGTCATCTGTCATCCATTTCTTTCTTGAATTTGTTCTCACTGGTGGTATGAACTCTTTTGATGTTTGTTGCATTTATTCTTTTAGCATTTCCCACTGTTCATCAATGCTTTGTATCTTCTCTATTGCATTGTACCGGTTCTGAATTGGGATTTTATATTTGTCTTGCAGCTTCTTGTTTGATTTGAGTAAATCTAAATTTAACTTGATTTTAACTGAGGCTTGTTTTGTTGTTTTTAATTTTACTCTAAGCTTTCCCACAACTGGTACATGATCACTATTGCAATCTGCCCCTGGTCTAGTTTTCACACACACCAGACTGTTTCTAAATCGATTGCTTATCATTATGTAATCAATTTAATTACTTGCATTGACACCTGGGCTTTTCCATGTTCACAGACGTCTTGGATGTTGCTTAAACCAGGTGTTTCCTGTCATCATGTTGTGTGTTCTTGCCTAGTCAACAAGTTTCTTACCTCTTTCATTCCTCTCGCCTAAGCCATAATGACCAACTACTTCCTCAACTCTTTCCTTTCCTGCATTTGCGTTAAAATCCCCTAGAACTATGGTGTTTTCATGTGGTTTGCATTCACGAAGTACCTCATTTAACGCGTCGTAAAATTTATTAATTGTTTCCTCTAGACTGTCTGCTGTTGGTGCATAAACAAGTGTAAGATTTATGGCTATTGGATTTCCATTCAATTTAACTAAAAGGACTCTGTCAGATATTGGGTAAAAGCCTTTCACTGTTCTTGCTCTTTCTGCATCCAAGATGATACCTACTCCTCTTTGGTGTTCAGCACCTCCAGAATAGATTATTTTATGTTTATCACAATACATCTTCCCTGATCGGGTGTATCTCATTTCACAAAATCCCAGTAATTGTAAACCCATTCTTTTCATTTCTTGTATGATATTTTCTAGTTTACCCTTCTGCATGAGTGTTCTCACATTCCAAGTACCTATCTTTAGAGTTTGTTTTATCTTTATTTTGCTTACAGTAGCTTTATGACAACAACAAGCAACCAAATATATCTACACACCATAGTATAGTAACAACAACAAGCAACCAAATATCTAGTCACACCATAGTATAGTGACAACAACAAGCAACCAAATATCTCTACACACCATAGTATAGTAACAACAACAAGCAACCAAATATCTCTACACACCATAGTATAGTAACAACAACAAGCAACCAAATATCTCTACACACCATAGTATAGTAACAACAACAAGCAACCAAATATCTAGTCACACCATAGTATAGTGACAACAACAAGCAACCAAATATCTAGTCACACCATAGTATAGTGACAACAACAAGCAACCAAATATCTAGACACACCATAGTATAGTGACAACAACAAGCAACCAAATATCTAGACACACCATAGTATAGTGGCAACAACAAGCAACCAACGACACACCATAGTATAGTGACAACAACAAGCAACCAAATATCTAGACACACCATAGTATAGTGGCAACAACAAGCAACCAAATATCTCTACACACCATAGTATAGTGACAACAACAAGCAACCAAATATCTAGACAAACCATAGTATAGTGGCAACAACAAGCAACCAAATATCTCTACACACCATAGTATAGTGACAACAACAAGCAACCAAATATCTAGACACACCATAGTATAGTGACAACAGCAAGCAACCAAATATCTAGTCACACCATAGTATAGTGACAACAACAAGCAACCAAATATCTAGTCACACCATAGTATAGTGACAACAACAAGCAACCAAATATCTCTACACACCATAGTATGGTGACAACAACAAGCAACCAAATATCTAGTCACACCATAGTATAGTGACAATAATAAGCAACCAAATATCTAGACACACCATAGTATAGTGGCAACAACAAGCAACCAAATATCTAGACACACCATAGTATAGTGACAACAACAAGCAACCAAATATCTAGACACACAATAGTATAGTGACAACAACAAGCAACCAAATATCTAGACACACCATAGTATAGTGACAACAGCAAGCAACCAAATATCTAGACACACCATAGTATAGTGACAACAACAAGCAACCAAATATCTAGACACACCATAGTATAGTGACAACAGCAAGCAACCAAATATCTAGTCACACCATAGTATAGTGACAACAACAAGCAACCAAATATCTAGTCACACCATAGTATAGTGACAACAACAAGCAACCAAATATCTCTACACACCATAGTATGGTGACAACAACAAGCAACCAAATATCTAGTCACACCATAGTATAGTGACAATAATAAGCAACCAAATATCTAGACACACCATAGTATAGTGGCAACAACAAGCAACCAAATATCTAGACACACCATAGTATAGTGACAACAACAAGCAACCAAATATCTAGACACACAATAGTATAGTGACAACAACAAGCAACCAAATATCTAGACACACCATAGTATAGTAACAACAACAAGCAACCAAATATCTAGTCACACCATAGTATAGTGACAACAAAAAGCAACCAAATATCTAGACACACCATAGTATAATGGCAACAACAAGCAACCAAATATCTCTTCACACCATAGTATAGTGACAACAACAAGCAACCAAATGTCTCTACACACCATAATATAGTGACAACAACAAGCAACGAAATATCTAGTTACACCATAGTATAGTGACAACAACAAGCAACCAAATATCTAGACACACCTTAGTATAGTGACAATAACAAGCAATCAAATATCTAGACACACCTTAGTATAGTGACAATAACAAGCAATCAAATATCTAGTCACACCATAGTATAGTGACAACAACAAGCAACCAAATATCTAGACACACCATAGTATAGGGACAAAAACAAGCAACCAAATATCTAGACACACCGTAGTATAGTGACAACAACAAGCAACCAAATATCTAGTCACACCATAGTATAGTGACAACAACAAGCAACCAAATATCTAGACACACCATAGTATAGTGACAACAACAAGCAACCAAATATCTAGACACACCATAGTATAGTGACAACAACAAGCAGCCAAATATCTAGACACACCATAGTATAGTGGCAACAACAAGCAACCAAATATCTAGACACACCATAGTATAGTGGCAACAACAAGCAACCAAATATCTAGACACACCATAGTATAGTGGCAACAACAAGCAACCAAATATCTAGACACACCATAGTATAGTCACAACAACAAGCAACCAAATATCTAGACACACCATAGTATAGTGGCAACAACAAGCAACCAAATATCTAGTCACACCATAGTATAGTGACAACAACAAGCAACCAAATATCTAGACACACCATAGCATAGTGACAACAACAAGCAACCAAATATCTAGTCACACAATAGTATAGTGACAACAACAAGCAACCAAATATCTAGACACACCATAGTATAGTGACAACAACAAGCAACCAAATATCTAGACACACCATAGTATAGTGACAACAACAAGCAACCAAATATCTAGACACACCATAGTTTAGTGACAACAACAAGCAACCAAATATCTAGACACACCATAGTGTAGTGACAACAACAAGCAACCAAATATCTATACACACCATAGTATAGTGACAACAACAAGCAACCAAATATCTAGACACACCATAGTATAGTGACAACAACAAGCAACCAAATATCTAGACACACCATAGTTTAGTGACAACAACAAGCAACCAAATATCTCTACACACCATAGTATAGTAACAACAACAAGCAACCAAATATCTAGACACACCATAGTATAGTAACAACAACAAGCAACCAAATATCTCTTCACACCATAGTATAGTGACAACAACAAGCAACCAAATATCTAGACACACCATAGTATAGTGACAACAACAAGCAACCAAATATCTAGACACACCATAGTATAGTGGCAACAACAAGCAACCAAATATCTAGACACACCATAGTATAGTGGCAACAACAAGCAACCAAATATCTAGTCACACCATAGTATAGTGACAACAACAAGCAACCAAATATCTAGTCAAACCATAGTATAGTGACAACAACAAGCAACCAAATATCTAGACACACCATAGTTTAGTGACAACAACAAGCAACCAAATATCTAGTCACACCATAGTTTAGTGACAACAACCTCCTCTCTTCGTGACGCTTAAAAGCATCAGCAGCTTGATAAAAGTAGAAGAAAGCCTCGTATTCCATAAAGATTGAAAGTAAAGCTAGTACTACTATCGTTGCTGGTTGGGTGTAGATGTATATATTCCCTCACCTTTTACAGGGAGATATAACATTGTGTTCTCTCCTTTCCAGTCACTTCTTGTAATAATAATAATTTTTTTTTGTCAATTGGATCACATGTTTAGAATCGCGTTGTTCGCATGGAAAGGAAGCATGTTAAGAGTTGTCAATATTTAATCTGCTTACTTTTGTTATCTGTCTATGTTTAATGGCTAGATGAACAACGACGCCTTGGTACATTTTCATTCCCTTATCTTGCGGTGTGATAGACAATCTAAATTGTTAAATTAATGAATGTTTAAGTTCACAGACGATCTTTCTTCTCCTTGTACAAGCTATTCAGACATCACAAATGAGATTTTTGGGGCATGTTGAAAGACACAACAGCCTGCTAAAAGTAGTCTTGGAAGGGAAAATACAAGGTAACAGCGGCAGAATCTCTCATAGAATGTTACATTCACCAAAGTCCGTCTGAAAGAATCTCTCTGTCTAGTCAGATCTCACACAGAACGTTACATTTACCAAAGTCCGTCTGAAAGAATCTCTCTGTTTAGTCAGATCTCACACAGAACGTTAAATTCACCAAAGTCCGTCTGAAAGAATCTCTCTGTCTAGTCAGATCTCACACAGAACGTTGCATAAACAAAAGTCCGTCTGAAAGAATATGTCTCTACCCAGATTTCTAACAGAACGTTGCATTCATCAAAGCCCGACTGAAAGAATTTCTATTTTTAGCCAGATCTCTAACAGAACGTTGCATTCATCAAAGCCCGACTGAAGGAATTTCTATTTTTAGACAGATCTCTAACAGAACGTTGCATTCATCAAAGCCCGACTGAAAGAATTTCTATTTTTAGCCAGATCTCTAACAGAACGTTGCATTCATCAAAGCCCGACTGAAGGAATTTATGTTTTTTAGTCAGATCTCTAACAGAACGTTGCATTCATCAAAGCCCGACTGAAGGAATTTCTATTTTTAGCCAGATCTCTAACAGAACGTTGCATTCATCATAGCCCGACTGAAGGAATTTCTATTTTTAGCCAGATCTCTAACAGAACGTTGCATTCATCAAAGCCCGACTGAAGGAATTTATGTTTTTTAGTCAGATCTCTAACAGAACGTTGCATTCATCAAAGCCCGACTGAAAGAATTTCTATTTTTAGCCAGATCTCTAACAGAACGTTGCATTCATCAAAGCCCGACTGAAGGAATTTCTATTTTTAGCCAGATCTCTAACAGAACGTTGCATTCATCAAAGCCCGACTGAAGGAATTTCTATTTTTAGCCAGATCTCTAACAGAACGTTGCATTCATCAAAGCCCGACTGAAGGAATTTCTATTTTTAGTCAGATCTCTAACAGAACGTTGCATTCATCAAAGCCCGACTGAAAGAATTTCTATTTTTAGCCAGATCTCTAACAGAACGTTGCATTCATCAAAGCCCGACTGAAGGAATTTCTATTTTTAGCCAGATCTCTAACAGAACGTTGCATTCATCAAAGCCCGACTGAAGGAATTTATGTTTTTTTAGCCAGATCTCTAACAGAACGTTGCATTCATCAAAGCCCGACTGAAGGAATTTCTATTTTTAGACAGATCTCTAACAGAACGTTGCATTCATCAAAGCCCGACTGAAAGAATTTCTATTTTTAGACAGATCTCTAACAGAACGTTGCATTCATCAAAGCCCGACTGAAAGAATTTCTATTTTTAGACAGATCTCTAACAGAACGTTGCATTCATCAAAGCCCGACTGAAAGAATTTCTATTTTTAGACAGATCTCTAACAGAACGTTGCATTTATCAAAGCCTGACTGAAAGAATCTCTCAGATCTCCCACTTCTGTTGTCATGTTCTTCTTTTTCTGCAATCATGGCTCATTCAGACTAAGATTCCGAACTCCCTTATAAAGGCAGTTGTCTGTTTCAGTGATTTGGTTGCCCCGTATAGTTTCTCTTCCAGGGAGGTGGGTGTGGGCCACATTGTCCTTCTCAGGTCTGTGTACTGGGGGCAATCATGTAGAACATGTTTTGTTGTCATGTTATCCAGGATACAGTGACATTGGCTGCTACTTCATATTTTGAGTTTAGTGAACATGTGGTTTCTCATTCTGTTGTGGCCAGTGCGTAGGCGAAGTTTGATGACTTGATTCCTCCTTGATAGTTGGTGGTATCAGCCTCCCTAGCTATACTTTGGGTGTTCTTGTTTCCACTTTTCATTATATTGGCCTTTGATGTTGGATTTGGCTTCATCGTAGCTGACCATATGGGTCTCTTGTAGTAATCTCTCTCCCTCCTGAGCTAGTTTGTATGCGCATTCGTTTCCCTGCATATTACAGTGTGATGCTATCCACTGGAAGACCACTCTCTAGAAGTTATTGCACAATTGGTCTAGGAGTGTTCTCAAGTCATCTGCCTCGCTTTTCCTGTGTTTATTTTATAGAGCTGTTAGGACTGAGAGTGCGTCGGTCAGTATCACCAATTTCTTGTACACATTATATTTGTGATGAATAACCAGTTTAGCAACATCTTTGAGGACTTCGGTTTCTGCTTTATAGTTGTAGCTATTATACCCAGTATCCCAGCACCTATTGATCTGGTAATCTCTTCCTTGTTATTCGGCCACAAGAACACACCTCCTCCTCCAGTTCTGGTAGCGTGAGGTATAACGTACACACCTACAAAGTTTGGTGACGGCCTCACACAGAGGAAACATATAAATGTGAGCACATGATCAAGCACATGATGATGCTGCTACGACTGTGAAGAAACGAAAGAAAGTGAAATGGTTTAACCACCTATTTCAATCATCTGTTCTTATTTTTAAGGCGTCACTTCTTCTTCTTCTCCCCTTTCCTTCCTCATTAGCCATTCAGCGTCGAGGGGAGATGTAATTTGCGGCCTTTTGCTCTTCTGTTCGCTTCTAATGCAGTCATGTTTTCTAGTGCTTCTAATATTTCAACAATCCATCTTTTTCGTGGTCGACCATTAGGTGTGGTATTCTCACAACGTTTTTGAAGGCTCGTTGTGTTGTGTTTTGATCTTTCTGCCTTGACACGTGGCCTTTTATCTTTTGTTTCTTTATATATTTAACGACGGGGGCTATTACTAGCTTTTTTCTCAGTTCTTAATTTATGATCTTAACGCTTAGACTGTTTTATGTCATTCGTCTAACACATTTCATCTCAGTAGAGGTTATTGTTTCTAATTGTTCATGCATCTAAGGTCCAGGTTTGGCATTGTAACACAACGTTGGGATGAAGATTGTATTGTATATTGCTCGTTTTGCCTCTAGAGTTATTTCCTTGTTGGACAATAGTGGTGATAACTGTCCGATGATTTGACAAGTTTTGTTGCATCTTGATTCTATCTCTTCTGTTTGTGAATTATCGTTTGTCACTAAAGTTCAAGGTCTCACTGGTGCCTCCAAACCATATTCTGCCAAAAATCATTATGTAAAGAGCGTTGAAAAGAAGAAGTGGACAGAAAATATATGGAAAGATAACACCAAAGAATGAACAGGTCTCGGCTTTCGAGAGTTCCAAACATTGACTGAAAATAGAGATAAATAGAGAAGGTTGCCTATGTATGTCAGTGATCCCCTCACGTTCTCCGGGATTATGGGATGAATTATAATAAATTGTGCAATATTACATTAATCGTTTTCAAACCTGTGAAAAGTCCAGATTTGCACTTATCGCTTACATGCAAAGCAATCACATTTTTTTACAAGAACATATATATTTAAAAAACCCAATTGGACAGTGAGAGTTCAAGTAAATCGTGATATGTCGAGTCCAGAAAACTGCTTCTGGAATTTCCATGACAATTGTAGCCTTACTCCTACGCCTAAGCGTGACCTACATTAATCATTACTTGACCTACATACTCCATGTCTACACCAAAAAAAAAACCAAAAAAATAAATGTAAAATATATATTTAAAAAACCAGTGCCATTATCTCCCCTGTGTGCATTATAAGAATTATAATTTTAAGTTGCTTGTGAATCTTTATATTACAGAAATAAACAGAAATTGGTAATATATATATCATCATCATCATCAAGTGCCGGACCTACTGGCGTAGGTGATCATGTCTCTCCACAACTTTCGATCTCGGCAGCTATTTATCATTTCTGTTGTTGACCTTCTGCCAAACTATTCTCTTAAGCTGTCTGTTATTTTTTCTCTTTGCTTCCCTCTATCTCTTCGTCTCTTAATTATCCCAGTTGTTACAATATATTCCAGTTGTTCTCTTCTCATTACATGGCCATAAAATGATTATTTTTCTTCCTAATATTGAAAATTAGCTCTCTTTTTGCTTTGACCTCTCTCAGAACATCTTCATTACTCTTCTTAGCTGTCCATGGTACTCTCAACATTCTTCTATAAAACCACATTTCTACAGACTCCAGTGATTTATATATATATTATTTATACAAATATGTTTCGTGCATTAAGGGATCTGTACACACGATGAATGTCATGTTAGAGGTCATTTTTAAGTTAGTCGGAAATTAAGTCGAAAAGTTGGATAGACAGACGCGTAACCAAACTGACCAATAGCAGCACGCTTATATGTACACATCATGATATTAGAGACAGACGATAGTAGTGAATATCCAGCATAATAGGCCCCTTTTCTATTTCCAGCGGCATAATATTCCTTATATAAATAGTCTACCGGCAGATTTTTTCTATATGAGAGTCTACCCCATCTGCCCCTCGCTACCGCCGGAGTTGACCATGACCTCTCGTGTCGAGGTGTTCACCTCTCGTGTCGGTGACCCGGAAGTGACCTATTTATGCCTGGTGTGTTGAGGAAAGTGTGTTCATCTCCTGTGTGTAGGATCTTATATTTTTTATCTCTCAGGTTGAATGTTTTCTCACTTCATCAGGGCAGGTGCGTGCTTGTATATACTGTGCTGTAATGATTTAAAAAAAAACGGAGGAAAGCCGGTGTTATCTCTTCCTTGTTCCTCGGTGTTAATGGTTCGCTCTCTCTCTCTCTCTCTCTCTCTCTCTCTCTCTCTCCTCATTATGATCGTTCTTTAACTTTTCATAACTGTCTTTCTTCTGTATTAGTGAGATTAAACATCTCTCTCTCTCTTTCTCTCTCTCTCTCTCTCTCTCTTTCCCTTCTATTTCCTCATAGACCACTCTCCTTCTCTACCACCCTCACACCTCTCTTTTCCACCCTCCTTCATAATTTTAACTTCCCTCATAGACCTCCATATATTATAACGCTTACTCAGGCTCTCCATTTAAACATATCAGATCTCTCCCTCCTCGCCTATACTTTTCTAACCTCTCTCTCTCACTCACACCTCTCTCGCTCTCTCATATTCCCTCATAGACTTCCCTCCATTGTAACACTTACTCATTCTAGACATTTACGACTATCGGCTCTCCATCCCCCTCCCAGACTTCTCCCTCTCTCTCTCTCTCATATTCCCTCATAGACTTCCCTCCATTGTAACACTTACTCATTCTCTCCATTTACTCCTATCATCTCTCCAACAATCTCCAAAACTTCTCTCCCTCTCTCTATCTCTTTCTCTCCTCTCGCCGTCTCTCTCTCTCTCTCTCTCTCTCTCTCTGACAAGTGAATTAATCAAGACAAATAAAATAAACAAATATGAGACTTTCTATGTAATTTGCACAATAAAGCCTTTATTAATACAGCCGCGAGAACAGATATTTTATAAATGTACAGTAAAAGTTTAACTTCTCTGTCTCTACCTCTCTCTCTCTCTCTCTCTCTCTCTCTCTCACACTCTCTCTTATCCACTACTACTCTTCTCTCCTACCATGTCACCTTCCCACCTCGCTTTCCCTTTTTTTCAACACAAGCTCGAACGTGACAACTAATTAAATGATCGGGAAGTCATGTCGGTGAAATAAATAAAAACTAGTCGCAGGAATGCTCTCCACCATCCACTTAGTATCGGTCTGTTGAGCATGGCGGTGTCTACGGGATCGTGTTCCTTTAGAGAATCAACGAAGCTTGTGAAGTCTCCAAGATTATTGATCAAACGGGGGAACTCGAGAACAGCCGAGTTATTGAGGGAAGAGTGGAAGAAGCGTAAATCACCTCTATCTCTCTATGTCTGAGAATAAGGTGGTGACCACAATTATTTTGAATCGGGTTTTCTGACTATCAAACACATCACTTAGAAGAGCAGACCAGTCTGTGATGAAGGGGCAATCAGGTGAGTGGAAGAATGTATATGTGGAAACTGTCTTGTATTGAGATCGCCTTTCGTGGAAGACACTACTGCAATAGCCAATTTTTTAGTTGGCTGCGTGGCAGTGTACCAAGCGTTCGGCTTCTCGTGGCAAGGCGCGGTGCCACTGAGTACGGGTTCGATCCCACTTCGGACCATATATTGTTCTTCGTTTTTTTCTATTGTTGTTTGTCTGTCAATTTTTCCGAGTGCTAACACATACTTCTTTGTTCTATTATTCCGTGTTTATAACTGACCAGTTTTGTTGATACACAGCCCGCACATCATCCAGCAGTGGTGTTAAAGGGTCATCGTTCTTGTGCTTTTTACTCTCAGGAAATTGTTCTTCGTCTCTTTCGTTTGGTTGCGGGTGAAGGGGCAAGCGGTGGCGATGAAGTTGGTGTTGTAGCAGGTACCGAGTCTAAAGTTGGTGTTGTAGCAGGTACCGAGTCTGAAGTTGGTGTTGTAGCAGGTACCGAGTCTGAAGTTGGTGTTGTAGCAGGTACCGAGTCTGAAGTTGGTGTTGTAGCAGGTACCGAGTCTAAAGTTGTTGTTGTAGCAGGTACCGAGTCTGAAGTTGGTGTTGTAGCAGGTACCGAATCTGAAGTTGGTGTTGTAGCAGGTACCGAGTCTGAAGTTGGTGTTGTAGCAGGTACCGAGTCTGAAGTTGGTGTTGTAGCAGGTACCGAGTCTGAAGTTGGTGTTGTAGCAGGCACCGAGTCTGAAGTTGGTGTTGTAGCAGGTACCGAGTCTGAAGTTGTTGTTGTTGTAGCAGGTACCGAGTCTGAAGTTGTTGTAGCAGGTACCGAGTCTGAAGTTGGTGTTGTAGCAGGTACCGAGTCTGAAGTTGGTGTTGTAGCAGGTACCGAGTCTGAAGTTGTTGTTGTTGTAGCAGGTATCGAGGGTGAAACTAGCGATGTAGACGGTGCCACTGGTGAAGCTGGTGTTGTTGTAGAATGTTTTAGTCTCCTATGTCTGGCTAAAGAACTTCGACTCGTATACGGACTTTGACAAATGGTACAAGCATGGCGTATAAGGCGATGCGCTGCTCGAGTGTGTTGCAACATATCTTTACGCCATTTAAACTTCTTTCGACACAATGGACACTGATGTTCTCCAGAAAATACCTCATTATGAGAAACGATCTGTGGAAAATCAAAGAACCCCGTGTCAACAATACTTAACATACCTAGTTTAAATACATTAATAACATTGAATAACAAGACGTAAATTATCTACTTTAAGCACCCATTTATTATGAAAAAGCGAACGAATTCAACACTACTTATCATACCTACGTTAAACACATCAATACAATTGAACAACCTTTTATCGATAAGCCTTAACATACTTTAAGAGAAAACAAAATATTCAAACTTACATCGTAAATTATAGGCTCAATCATCTACACTGAATATAACCTATTATCGATAAGCGTTAACATACTTTAAGAGAAAACAATCCAACTTACTGTGTAAAATATACTCTCCGCTAGACTGAAGTGTAGTATGACCTTCCTTGAATCAACCAAACTTATAACACGAAATGCAGTCTAGTTTAAATATATCCTGGTAACAAATGAATAAATTAGCCAATCAGCGAGTGACTATGTCAATATCGACTGATATCTGGATTAACCAATCAGAGAAGAGTATTAACATTGGAGGCGGAGCAAAGAAATGACTGACAGCTGGATTAACCAATCAGAGAAGCGCGTTAGCCGAAGCGTAGTTAGTGGCTGTCGGGTCAGTTGTGGGGGAAAAAATGCGAGGTGGTGGGTTACTTGAACTCGTTTTGACCACTGAGCCAATTCCAGAAGAGTTCTATGACCTCATCTCGACCTCTGAAGGCTTTAATACCAGTGTTTCCCACTTCAACGAATGACAGACATCATTAAAGGTGATTACTACAGCTCTTAGACTTTGGAGTTCCATATATTTATCACTTGATCGAATGACAGACAACAGTAAAGGTAAACATTATAGGTAAGAAAACTTAGTTCCAAACCCCAAAATTTCGGCTCATACTTACAAACTTGGACGCAAAACACTAAAAAAGCTAGGCCCAAAGTCAAAATAGTTAAACACGAAAGGCCAAAAAGGCATATTCAACGTCCAAAAGACAAAAAATATAACGCCAAAACACAAAAAAATGTAGATTTAAAGTTCAAAAAAGTTGGACCAAAAGACAAAATAATTTAACAACAAAATACGAAAAAGCGTCTATGGGACTAACTTTTTTAGTGATTTGCATCCAAGTTTTTGGTCAACAATGGTCAACTCCGGGCGGTAGACCGGCGGTAGCGAAGGGCAGCTGGGAATAGACTCTCATACGAGAAAACAATCTGCCGGTAGACTATTTATATAAGGAATATTATGCCGCTGGCGATTGAAAAGGGGCCAATTATGCTGGAAATTTACTACTGACGATTGCTGTCGATGTGAAGACGGTTCTGTTTTATGTCTGTTGTTGTTGTCGTTATCGTCATAAACAATTCTGCTGTCACAAGAAAAATCAAGAAAAAGATGAACAGAAATCACAACAACACGTTATCATTTCGTTATGTTTGTCTAACCAACTTAACTCGCTTGCAACGTGCTAAAACCCCAACAATCATGTCGATGCTCAGATGTCGAAGACTCAAATGGCTGGGGCATGTCCAGCGAATGGTAGAAAAGCGCATTCCCAGGCAAATACTATATGGTGAACTAATACATGGAAAAAGTCAAATCGGCAGACCTAAACTACGATATAGAGATATCTGTAAATCCTCTCTGAATGACTACTCCTTAAGTGAATATGACTGGGAACATCTGGCAAGTGATCGCACATCATGGAGAGCATGTATAAGGGACAGTATAACATCATTTGAGACTGTGCTAAGGCAAAACTTAGAAGAGAAAAGACTCATAAAAAAAGGATGGAAAACCCTGTGGGCCTGACTTGTTCATTCTGTGACTACGTGTGTTTGTCAAACATTGGTAGAATTAGCCACGAGAGAAGCCATTCGACGAAAACAAAACCTCTAAAAAGATACACAATAGCTTCCACTAGACCGTCTGACAAGACGAAAAGGGCCATTTATATTTTTAGTTTATATATTTATATTTATATATATTTGATTATATATAGTCCCCGAGTGGTCGGGGGCGTGTTTTCGTTTAGTGGAATGTGATCTACACGTCCCCGACCACTTGAAGGCCCATTTCAGTGAGATGACTCCAATTTTAAAAAATATTGACGTCACGCGTGACGATATTGGGGCGTTTATGGGTGAATAGGCCCTTAAACATAACTTGTTGTCAACCTCTCGTCGCACACTAATCGGTATTTATATCGGGGAAAAAATTGTGTTGGCAACACCACTGTTAAAATGATATTTAGATCATGGGCTAGATGTAACAAAATTTATCTAGTGATAGAATATCAACCGTCTAGTTGTTTTAAAAAGTTTGGAGAAATGGTTTCTGACGCTAGGAAGGCTGGTGATCCAGACGAAAATCAATCTATAGCAAGCGATACGATGAAGCTCTTAGGAAACTCACCCTACGGGAAGACTCTAACCAATAAGGCCAATCATAGCGCTGTCTCGTATGTTCAGGGAGATGAGATATTGAAAATGATAAATAATTCCCGGTTTAAAAAGATGACTGAAATAGGGGAGGATCTTTTTGAAATTGAGATGGAGAAAAAGAAAATTGTTTGGGACTAGCCCCTGCAAATCGGTTTCTTCGTCTATCAATATGCAAAACTTCGTATGTTAGATTTTTATTTCGAGTTCTTAGATAAGTTTGTAGATAGGTCCAACTTTCAGTTATGTGAAACAGATACTGATAGTTTATACTTGGCTTTAAGTGCTGCTAAGTTAGAGGACATAGTTAAGTCAGGTCTGCGGAATGAGTTTAATAGCGTATATAAAGACTGGTTTCCCGCCGAGTTTTGCGATGATCATATTAGCCAGACAGACTGCATAAACTGTAAGGGTGTTAAAGCATACACCAAACGAACGCCCGGTCTTTTTAAATACGAAGTTGGGTACGAAGGGACGGCACTTGTTAGTTTATGTAGTAAGACGTACCATTGTAGTGGCGATTATGATAAAATCAGTTGTAAAGGGTTAAACAAACAGCACAACAAACTAGACAAAGCTATGTTTTTAGAGGTTCTCGACACCCAAAAGGCCAAGGGGGGAACAATTTAGGTTTGGAAGTCCTAAATAATTCCATATTTCTGTCTCAGAGGGAGGACTCCCGTATAATCACGGTACCATTATGGCGGATTGAAAGTTTAACGCTGGTGTGATTTATTGAGACTGTTGTAATATTCTGTGACGGGTATCTTGTTACCGAGACCTTCTTGATGGATGACAACCTTGGTAACACTGTCATCAGCTGAGTGACCCGTCACCAATTGCGACCTGCAGCCCGTCCCTTCTGTTAATGTTACACGGGTGGGGGCTCTGACCGGTGACCCGTCACCAATTGCGACCTGCAGCCCGTCCCTTCTGTTAACGTTACACGGGTGGGGGCTCTGACCGGTGACCCGTCACCAATTGCGACCTGCAGCCCGTCCCTTCTGTTAACGTTACACGGGTGGGGGCTCTGACCGGTGACCCGTCACCAATTGCGACCTGCAGCCCGTCCTTTCTGTTAACGTTACACGGGTGGGGGCTCTGACCGGTGACCCGTCACCAATTGCGACCTGCAGCCCGTCCCTTCTGTTAACGTTACACGGGTGGGGGCTCTGACCGGTGACCCGTCACCAATTGCGACCTGCAGCCCGTCCCTTCTGTTAACGTTACACGGGTGGGGGCTCTGACCGGTGACCCGTCACCAATTGCGACCTGCAGCCCGTCCCTTCTGTTAACGTTACACGGGTGGGGGCTCTGACCGGTGACCCGTCACCAATTGCGACCTGCAGCCCGTCCCTTCTGTTAACGTTACACGGGTGGGGGCTCTGACCGGGATCGCTGGAATGTTGTTTACTTCTCTGGTATCTTGTAGTGCAATAATTGGATGAATGGTGACTCACACACACCCGAGATTGTGGCCCTTATCTCGGGACACCTTGATACTCGGTCATGCACGATACGCTTGTTTGGGAATTGACACGTCTACAACTGTGTCCTGTGGTTAAGTATAGTACTTCGTTGAGTTGTGACCACGACATTTGTTTCTTTTTCCCACGTCTCACTCCGCCTGGCGTGATCAGCTGACTGTTAGAACACACAACATTAAACCAATTTGAGGCGAACAAGTCTTTATTCACTGCCCCAACACCTGGGCGACTTATTCCAACATATGTACAACAATTTACCTGAACAACTGTCACTATCCATGGTCGATCCCTCTGCCCAGTAGCAATATTACTGGCCACTGGGCCCTAGGCTCTCACACATTTAACTATGCGAACGTAATATTTGGGAACTGTTCCCTACTGAACAATTCCCCACTCTTATCTCTACTCTATCTACTCGTGTCGTTGTCTCTACTTCTCTGGAACCTTACTGGCTACCTTGGGCTTTCGTCAGCCCTATCTGCACGTAGGCGTTTTACGTCTCTCTCTTCAGAGCTAGATATCCTCTTTGTCTAAACTTTAAACTGAAACACTGCTTTACTAATTTGGGCCACTGTCAGCCCCTATGGGCTAATCACACAACGTGGCAACCCCCTATCTATCCTAGGTGTGTGACATCTCTCTTTTCAGAGCTGACTCTCCTCTCTATTCTTTGTGTCCCGTCTTCAATTGCTCCTCGTATCCTCCAATCAAAAACTACTTCCTCCATGTTTCTCCAATCAAATTACTCGACGTGTCTATTTTCTTGTCTCCTAGACCCTCTCCCTTATCTAATGATTTTGCCGTTCACATATTTTCCTAATTTCTTCAAGGACTCCCCACTTCCGGCTATCTGATCACTTGTCCCACAATTCAGGCTTTTCCTACTCACCCTCATCTCTCGTGGTCTCTCCCTATTCACGGCTGCAACTCCACAGGTACTGGATGCATGCCCATATACGGGTAGAATTTTGGGGAAGAAAGAGATCATGAGGAAAAGAAGAGAGAATAGAAAGGAAGTGAACGATGTGGGAAAAAAAAGAAGTAAAATATAGAAAAAGACAGGGAAAATTAGTAAGCGAAAGAGAAAGACACAAATGGGAAAGATGAAATATAACACATAAGTAATGAATATCATAAGACATGTGAAAGAGTGTGGGAGAGGGAGAATAGAAGTTTATAAGCTGAAATTGAAATAGAAGCGTAACAAATTAACGGCAGAAGGAAAACAAACCAACAGAAAAAAAAGAAATAAAAGAAGAAAAAAAGAAAAAGAAAGGAAGAAAGAAAGAAAGAAAGAAGAAAGAAAGAAAGAAAGAAGAGATATTAGAACTATAGAATATAAACAAAAAGACAAAAAAGTATACATTTCTACATCCATATATTCACAAACATTTTAGAGATTTCAATTAAAAATCATTACTCTATAAACTGTGACAACAATTACTGCATAAATATTAAAACCCTTCACCACACAGACAGTAACAATTACCACTTAGTAAACAGTGATACTCATCACTCTATTAACAGTAACACCCATCACTCTATAAACAGTAGCATCCATAATTCAATAAAAAGTAACATCATCATTCTATAAACAGTAACGCCACCATTCTATAAACAGTAACGCCACCATTCTATAAACAGTAACGCCATCATTATATAAACAGTAACGCCATCATTATATAAACAGTAACGCCATCATTATATAAACAGTAACGCCATCATTATATAAACAGTAACGCTACCATTCTATAAACAGTAACGCCATCATTATATAAACAGTAACGCTACCATTCTATAAACAGTAACGCCACCATTCTATAAACAGTAACGCCATCATTATATAAACAGTAACGCCATATTTCTATAAATAGTAACGTCATCATTCTATAAATAGTAACATCAATCATTCTATAAATAGTAACGTCATCATTCTATAAATAGTAATAAAACTTCACAAACATGAACAAGTCAAAGAAAGATAAAGTAAATCCGTCAACCAGGAAAGAGAAGGGCTCTCTGTCTAAGAGACGTATGACGCAATCCGGAGAAAGCCATAAGGAGTCCGGGTTGCCGACTCACCCTTTGTCTACCAGGAAATCATCCAGAATTGGCACCTGGAATGTTCGTACCCTTAACGAACAGGGAAAAGCGGCACAAGTGGCAGCAGAAATGACCAACTACAAGATAGATATTCTGGGAATGTGTGAAACAAGATGGCTGGGAGCGGAGAGAATAAAATTGAATACAGGGGAGATGATTTTATCATCAGGACAACAGGAACCAGGAGCACAACATAGCGAAGGGGTAGCTATAATGCTATCAAAGAATGCACAGAAGACACTAATAGAATGGGAGGCAGTGGGACCAAGACTGGTGAGAGCAACATTTAGAACAACAAAAACAAAATAAAATTACACATTATACAATGCTATGCACCAACCAACGATAAAGATGACTCAGTTAAAGATGATTTTTATAAACAGCTACAATGCCAGATGGATGCAAGACGAGCCAAGGATATTATAATCTTGATGGGAGACCTAAATGCTAAGGTAGGATCAGACAACAGAGGCTTTGAAGAGATTATGGGAAAACATGGACTTGGAGATATAAACGAGAATGGAGAGATATTGTGAATTTCTGCGCCCTTAATCAAATGAGCCTAGGAGGAACAATATTCCAACATAAAAGAATACACAAAGCTACATGGGTGTCACCAGATCATAGAACGGAAAATCAAATTGATCACATATGTATTAATAATAAGTTTAAGTCATCCTTACAGGATGTAAAAGTATATAGAGGGGCAGATATAGCTTCTGATCATCATCTTCTGTTAGCCAAACTTAAAATTAAATTAAAAAGGTATACTACAACGAATAAGGGCAGAAAGTATTTCAATGTAGGGTTTCTTAAAGAACAAGGAATTAAAGATAAATTCGCAGTCACAATATCAAACAAATACCAAGTCCTCCAACAACTAGAAAATACAATAAATATAGAAGATCAGTGGAAACAGGTAAAAAATATATGGAAAGAGACATGCGAAGAAACACTGGGGGAAAGAGAACGCCAGAATAAGGCATGGATGACAGCAGAGACCCTGGATAAAATTAAAGAAAGAAAGAACAAGAAAGCAGACATAAATAAAAGCAAAACAAGAAGTAATAAAGCCAAGACACAGGAAGCTTACACAGAGGTGAACAAAGAAGTGAGAAGATGCATTAAAAGGGATAAGAGGAAATATATAGATGAATTAGCTAAAGAGGCAGAAGAAGCAGCAAATAAAGGGAATATGAAAGAACTGTACAACAGCACAAAGAAATTAGGTGGAAAATACAAACAGATCAACGCCTTTATCAAAGATAAGAAAGGAAATCTGCTTAGTAATATAAAGGAACAAATGGAGAGATGGAAGGAGCACTTTGAAGAACTTTTGAACAGACCTGGCTCAAATAATCCTCCAGATATACTACCAGCAGAAGAAGAATTACACGTTAACTGCGGAAAACCAAGCAAAGAAGAAATAATGAAAGCCATCAAACTATTAAAAGATGGTAAAGCCACAGGACCAGATGAAATTCCTTCGGAAGCCATCAAAGCAGATATTATCACCTCTACCAAGATGTTACATAATCTATTGGATAAAATTTGGGAGAGGGAAGAAATACCTAAAGACTGGAGAGAAGGTTATATGATCAAACTACCAAAGAAAGGAAGTTTACAGGAGTGCACAAATTATAGGGGAATTATGCTACTATCAGTGCCAGGAAAAATATTAGGCAGAATCATTCTGGAGAGACTAAAAGAGGCTATAGAGAAACACTTGAGAGATGAACAAGCAGGTTTTAGGAAGAACAGATCATGTGCTGATCAAATAACTACTCTACGTATAATAGTTGAACAAAGTTTAGAACTAAAATCCCCACTTTATATTGGATTCATAGATTACGAAAAGGCATTTGATAGTTTAGACAGAAGAATGCTTTGGAAGTTGCTGAGTCATTATGGAATCCCCATAAAGTTTATTAACCTGATAAAAACAATGTATGAAGGAACAAAATGTAGTGTGGTGCATGAAGGACAGCTTACAGAAGCATTTGAAATAAGAACAGGAGTAAGGCAAGGATGCCTTCTGTCTCCATTTCTCTTTCTACTGGCCATAGATTGGATTATGAAAATAACTCAAAACAACAGAAATGGGATCCAGTGGTCACTGACCAAACAACTTGATGATTTAGACTTTGCTGATGACATAGCTCTCCTATCACACAGCCACCAACAGATGCAAGATAAAATGAGTATATTAGATGAGAGATCACAACAGCTAGGACTAAAGATTAATAAAGATAAGACCAACATTATGAGAATTAATGCAGTTGGCAATAACCAAATAAAACTAGGAGAAATACCTCTACTAGACGTACAATCTTATATATATCTGGGCAGTAATATAGATAAAGAGGGAGGAACAGAAAACGATACCAAAATAAGGATATCAAAAGCAAGAGGAGCTTTCATTGCACTGGGAAACATATGGAAATCCAAAGAAATTAGGCTAAATACAAAAATACAAATTTTCAACTCCAATGTTAAGTCGGTTCTATTATATGGCTGTGAAACATGGAGAATAACAAAATTGACAATCACGAAGGTACAGACTTTCATTAATGGATGCTTGCGCAGAATAAAGGGATGGAAATGGCAGGACAAAGTCACAAACGTGGAATTATGGAAATGTACCGGTCAAATACCAGTGGATAAAGAAATACAGCGAAGACGATGGCGATGGATAGGACACACACTACGGAAACCAACTGAGAGTATTACACAACAGGCCCTTTTTTGGAATCCCCAGGGGAAAAGACAAAGAGGAAGACCAAGGAATTCTTGGAGAAGACAGATTGAAGCAGAGATGAAGATGATGGGGAAGACATGGAATGATCTTAAAAGAATTGCAAAAAACAGAACGACTTGGAAAGTGTTTGTTGAAGACCTATGCTCCACTGGGAGCTAAAAGGTAGAAGAAGAAGAAGAAAGAGAAAGACACAAATGGGAAAGATGAAATATAACACATAAGTAATGAATATCATAAGACATGTGAAAGAGTGTGGGAGTGGGAGAATAGAAGTTTATAAGCTGAAATTGAAATAGAAGCGTAACAAATTAACGGCAGAAGGAAAACAAACCAACAGAAAAAAGAAATAAAAGAAGAAAAAAAAAAAGAAAGAAAGGAAGAAAGAAAGAAAGAAAGAAAGAAAGAAAGAAAGAAAGAAAGAAGAGATATTAGAACTATAGAATATAAACAAAAAGACAAAAAAGTATACATTTCTACATCCATATATTCACAAACATTTTAGAGATTTCAATTAAAAATCATTACTCTATAAACTGTGACAACAATTACTGCATAAATATTAAAACCCTTCACCACACAGACAGTAACAATTACCACTTAGTAAACAGTGATACTCATCACTCTATTAACAGTAACACCCATCACTCTATAAACAGTAGCATCCATAATTCAATAAAAAGTAACATCATCATTCTATAAACAGTAACGCCACCATTCTATAAACAGTAACGCCACCATTCTATAAACAGTAACGCCATCATTATATAAACAGTAACGCCATCATTATATAAACAGTAACGCCATCATTATATAAACAGTAACGCCATCATTATATAAACAGTAACGCTACCATTCTATAAACAGTAACGCCATCATTATATAAACAGTAACGCTACCATTCTATAAACAGTAACGCCACCATTCTATAAACAGTAACGCCATCATTATATAAACAGTAACGCCATATTTCTATAAATAGTAACGTCATCATTCTATAAATAGTAACATCAATCATTCTATAAATAGTAACGTCATCATTCTATAAATAGTAACATCAATCATTCTATAAACAGTAACGCCATCATTCTATAAAGAGTAACGCCATCATTCTATAAATAGTAACGCCATCATTCTATAATAGTAACGCCATCATTATATAAATTGTAACGTCATCATTCTATAAATAGTAACGTCATCATTCTATAAACACTAACACCATCATTGTATAAACAGCAACAACATCATTCTATATACAATAACGCAATTATTCTATAAATAGTAACGTCAATCATTCTATAAAAAGTAACGCCATCATTCTATAAATAGTAACGACAATCATTCTATAAATAGTAACGCCATTCTAAAAACAGCAACTACCATCATTATATAAATAGTAACGCCAATCATTCTAAAAACAGCAACAACCATCATTATATAAATAGTAACGCCATCATTCTGTAAATAGTAACGCCAATCATTCTAAAAACAGCAACAACCATCATTATATAAATAGTAACGCCATCATTCTATAAACAGCAACACCATTCATTCTATAAACAGCAACAACCATCATTATATAAATAGTAACGCCATCATTCTATAAACAGCAACAACCATCATTAAATAAATAGTAACGCCATCATTCTATAAACAGCAACACCATTCATTCTATAAACAGCAACAACCATCATTCTATAAATAGTAACGCCATCGTTATATAAACAGCAACACCCATCATTTTATAAACAGCAACACCCATCATTCTATAAATAGTATCACCATCATTCTCTAAACAGCAACACCCATCACTCTATAACCTGTAATACCCATCACTTTATAAACAGCAAGACTCAGGATCCAATAGGCAGTAAAAATCAATTGAACCATAACATTCAACACTCCATAAACAACAACACTCAATATTTGTAAACAATAGTAAATATCACTCTATAATCAGAACCATTCTGCAAATTCAGAACCATTCGAAAATAGTAACATCCACACTCCACAAACAGTAAAGCTCAAAATTCTGTAAACAGCAACACCCGTCAATCCATAAATAGTAACAATCATCACTCGATAAACAGCAACACCCGTGGCTCCACAAACAGAACCACCATCGCCACACAACCTGTAACACACTGGTGAACTTAAGAGACGGAAAGAGACCAAAGAGCAGACAACTGTTGAGATATAAAGGATGTTTGTAGGGCATCCTTATTTGAATTCTCTATCAGTGAAAAAAACTGGGAGAACCTGTCTGAAGATCGTAGCACATGGAGAACAAACATAACAACGGCACAGTAACATTCGGAGCGCTGATATTAAATTCAGAAGGCAAAAGGTGCAGCGGAATGGAGACAAGGTCAGGCACAACGAAGATATCTGATTCATCTGCGGGTGAATCTGTCTATCTAATTTTGGCAGATTCGACTACAAGAGAAGTTGTTTATTAAAACAACATAGGGTATAAGACACTAATATTTGACCAAACTACTGACCTATATCTTGATTGCTTATTACGAACCGTCTGTCAAGACGACAAAGACCATTTATATGTCTATACTTGCTTGCTTGCGTTAGCCCAATGACTAAAGAAGTACACTTCTTCATCATCCACCCTTAAAAGGACGTTAAGTGGGCGTGTCTGTGGTGTGGTTTGCAGTATAACTGTGATATTAGCGCCTTTCGGTCCAAAACATCCGGCTTGATCACGACTTTTTGAAGTACTGGGTTGTCTTCCCTCTTCGATTCCTACTCGCTTGGCCAGACTAGACAGGTTAGTCTCTTACTTGAGGCACCAGGGAGAGGTGGAGTAGGGGCTGGATGGTTCTGATTCACCGATCCTGTCGCAAGCCATCAGCTGTGGATCGTTAACAACTTCCAGCTCTACTGCTGTGAGGTGCGCCTTCGCCTCCATCTACATGAAAATCCTTTATTGTGTTAACTCATAATTTAAAGACCACGATTTTAATTAAACAGATCTAGTGCTAACGACAGCCTGACGTGCAAGGTTCAAGAGACGTAAACCAGCTGGAGAGATGTCATCTATGTGCTTATGTCTTTACGTCTTTACAACATCGCATATCAAGACTGAGAGATCTACACAAGTATTCGAGGGGAGATTAGGGAATGAAAACAACGATCAGGTGACGTCGCTCTGAAGCGGTCACTTTGCAAGTCAAATTGCAACACAACAGCATCCTCCTCGACAGGTCAAAAGTCAACCCGTACATTGATATTTTGTCGCAAATATTTCATGGTTCATTAGTACTGTCCAAACTCACTTTCACAAAGAACAAAGCCTGCGTGATACTCATCAGCAACGATAGACGAGCAACAGGAAGAATAACAACAATGGATGTATTCCGGAACTATTCACAGCTACATACAAGCTAAAGGAAGCTTATTTCAGACAGCGTCAACTGAGTTGTAGTTACATCGGTCATGTGGTCAGAATGGATGAAAGGAGACTTCCACGCCAGACCCTGATGTAGACACGGGTGGCAAATAAAAAAGAAAAATCAAGGAAGACCAAATAAACTTTAAGAAGAACGATTAGTAGAAAAAGCTGAAGAACAAAACAAGGTCTAGCAATGAGTCGTCTAACATGGAAAGTTATGATTTCTGCCTTTTGTGTCATCTCTGACCTGGAGGAACTAAGAAAATTGAATTAGAGATTACAAGTACAAACAAACCAAGGACAGATTATTTCATATCGTGCACATGATTTCCTCCTCTGGTACATCAACTTCTTAAACTAGTCACGTAAACACTGATAATGAAAGTACGTATTTGTGCCAAATCTTTACATTTACTTAATTAGCACTTTTTAGTAGGCTAATGTTCATGACCTTGAGAATTACGTGACAGAAAGAGATTTCTTCGTCCTATATAAACCGTGGACACTCCGACAGAGACGTAAAGTGTCCAGTCTTCTAGTGTTCTCAGTTCAAGCCTGTGAGCGTCACAAAGATCGACATCATGAAGATCGCTTGCATGTTCCTCGCCGCTTTCGTGCTTGTGGTGTTTGCCCAAAGTAAATTTCATTAATTTGTTGTTTCGTTCGTTCGTTTTTGAACACCCGATGACTAAAGGATCACACTTCATCGTCATCCGCCCTTATAAGGACGTGTGTCTGTGCTGTGTTTTTGTGTTTGCAGTATATCTACGATATTTGCGCCTTTCGGCCCAATACATCCGACTTCAGCACGGCATTTTTCAGTACCAGGCTGTCATCCCTCTTCAATCCCTTACGCACTTGACCAGACTAAACAGATTAGTCTGTTACTTGAGGCACCACGGAGAGGTGGGGCAGGAGATCTCGATATTTCTGGTTCACCAATCCTGATGCAAGTCGTTAGCTGCGGGTCCGCTGACAACTTCCAACTCTGCTGCTGTCAGGCGCCTTTGCCTCCAGTTTGTTGTTTAATGACGATACTTTGTGATTTCGACTAAAATAACTTCTCTTATAAGGCACAATATATTGAGTTATTTAGTTATTTGCAGGTCATCATCATTGCACTCCGAACATGTCCATAGGTGCTCAGATCCCCTCCTCAGCAATTCCCTCAGTGTCCAGCGACTGACGACTCCAGTTCTCTGTTGGTGATAAGTCTTCTTACACGGCCACTAAGTTTCTCATTTCTGGCTGTGCCCATCTTAACTCCCATCTCCATCATCCGAAGAAGTGACGTTGATCTGTGTTTGTCGAAGTCCTGTGCTCTTCCAACATCTCGAAGGGCATTGATGATGTCCGCCTGATCCACCGGTTGTCCGTCCTCAACGACAGCGCAGCTAGCCAACCTGTCCGCTCTCTCATTTCCCCGTACTCCCGCATGTCCAGGGACATAGACAAAGGTGACCTTACGTATTTTGGATTTCTGCAACGACTCTACCCATTGCATGCGTACAAAGCCCGCCTCCACTTTTTTATCATGCTCATCGAATCACTCAGTATACATGCGTGGGTGTAGTCTTGTGACTCTAACCATTTGAATGCCTTGGTCATTGCCATCACGTCCATTGTCATGCTACTCGTGGTCATGGCGTATGCACCACTGTCTTCCTTGGCTATTCTGCCTGCCGAGCGTGCTGTAAATGCCCATGCACTTCTTTCGTGTCGTCTTAAGACCCTAACAATCATGTCGATGCTCAGAAGTCGAAGGCTAAGATGGCTGGGGCATGTCCAACGGATGGAAGAAAAACGCATTCCTAGGCAAATACTATATGGTGAGCTAAAACACGGAAAAAGACAAATCGGCAGACCTAAACTACGATATAGAGATATCTGCAAATCATCTCTGAAAGACTTCTCCATCTGTGAAAATGACTGGCAACATCTGGCAAGTGATCGCACATCTTGGAGAGCATGTATAAGGAACGGTATAACAACATTTGAGACTGTGCTAAGACAGGACTTAGAGGAGAAGAGACTCATGACAAAGGATGGTAAACCCTGTCGATCAGCGAGCCTGACCTGTTCATTATGTGACCGCGTGTGTTTGTCAAACATTGGTAGAATTAGCCACGAGAGAAGCTGTTCGGCAAAAACAATACCTCAAAAAAATACGCAATAGCCTCCACTAGACCGTCTGACAAGACGAAAAGGGCCATATACAGATCCGTCTACATCTTTCTCATCGGTATTATCGCAGATGAGACCGTTGACCTCAGCATTAACCACGACCGGGTTCTATTCCCTACTTTTCCTGTCGAGTGTGACAATACATGAGAAAGTTCCCTTGAATGACGTAGGCACGGTATCCACTCCTCACCAACGCTGATATTGGTAAGCCCACAGACCTGTTTGATGACATCTTCTGCCCGGCCCACCCATGATTTGCCTCTTTTTAGCCTGGTACCTTTCTCTGTGTTGAGCACGTGGTGCAATGGATGCTCTGTACCTGTACTAATCTTCAGGTATGCTCGTGCTCTCCAGATCTTGATTCTGTCATTCATGGTTGGAAAGTCAAGAAGATACCTCATTGCTACACAGGGAGTGTCCCTCGTACACCCCAGGATAATGCGCATGGCTTCATTTTGTATTTTCTCCAGCCTATCAATTTGAGGCGTACTGACAGTAAGAATGGCCAGGGCATACTCGATTGGTGCGAGGACTAATCCCTGGAACAGAATAATAAGTAGCCTCTGCTCGATGTTGGCAGCTGCCATGATCTTCAAGGCGGCTAATCCTTTGCGGGATTTTGTTATCGCATGGTCGACGTGGTCCCGAAAACACAGGCTGCGATCAAACTTAACTCCGAGGTATGTCATCAACTTGTCCCTGGTCACCTCATCAACTCCCATTCATACTTTCGGTGTGGTCGTATTAACGATATGATTGTTAAGGGAGAACCATGAAACTGATGCTTTATTAGGATTAACCAAGGCACCTGAAACCCCACACCAGAAGAAATGCGATCGAGTTCGTCTTGCATTGTGGAGGCGATTCCCGTCTGTCTCTTCCCTGTCGATATACCAGAATATCATCAGCAAAAGTCATAGTTCTTCCCCTCCCATCCAGCTGTTGGGCCGTGATCGTTATTGTGTACACGTTAAATAGAACTGGTGACAATGGTGAGCCTTGTGGCAGCCCAGGACAAATGGATGTTGGCTCGGAAGACCAACTTCCACATCTGAGTATCACCTTCCTCTGAAACAGTGCCGCGGCGATCCATCTAATGAGGAAGAGGTTCACCGCCAGTTTGAGAAGCATATGCATGAGATATATTCAAATGGTACCCTGTTGTAGGCACAATATATTTGTGTATTTATTGTTAAAGATCTTACTAATGACGTAATGATTAGTCTTTGACCCTTTGATTTAACGGACAAAGATCTTCACTCAACCTCTAGGCGGACATGCTTCCGACAATCAAGCTATAGAAATAGGTACTTGAACAGAAGAATTAGGACATGTAAAAGGAGATATACAGAACACTGACTTGATCACGCACGAGTGCTATGATGTGTAACTGTGTGATAGTAAATTAAACTCCTGATACATAGTTGGCCTAACACTTGACAACGATTATTTTAATTATATTTATGCATCACATCATAGCAGGTTTGAGTAACATGCCAACTGTAACTTAAAATATAGTATATAGATATCAGTGGCTGGAGAACCGCTTAAAACTTTTAGAAATGTCAAAATTACAAAGTAGAGAGTTAAGTAGCAAACTGTGGGACCACAGACGAAGTAAGCTTCACAATTCACTGTTAGATATTTAACAAATTGACATCTTTAGTATATACAAATTAGCCAATCCATCGGAGACAGAGGAGATCAACGAGCTTCTATTTGCAGACGATCAGTCACCAATACATGAAGAAATAGAAGACTTACAAGAACACATAATAGACTCATTGAGCAGCAGTAGTGGGGTGTGATAAACACTCCAAGGTATGGTGACAGCTTTACAAGGAAGGAGCCAGTAGTGGGGTGTGATAAACACTCCAAGGTATGGTGACAGCTTTACAAGGAAGGAGCCAGTAGTGGGGTGTGATAAACACTCCAAGGTATGGTGACAGCTTTACAAGGAAGGAGCCAGTAGTGGGGTGTGATAAACACTCCAAGGTATGGTGACAGCTTTACAAGGAAGGAGCCAGTAGTGGGGTGTGATAAACACTCCAAGGTATGGTGACAGCTTTACAAGGAAGGAGCCAGTAGTGGGGTGTGATAAACACTCCAAGGTATGGTGACAGCTTTACAAGGAAGGAACTTTTCCATTGCAATTATTTTCCTTTTCCCTAATAGACTCAATAGCACAGGCACAAAAAACAACATGAAAATCAACAGCATTAATTAAAACAATAGTCATAAATATCGTAAAAAGAAACAGAACATCAACATAACAATAGACGGCAGACAATTAAAACAAGTAGAGTAATCAAAATACCTAGGAAGTCTAGTGACAAATGACAAATCACAAACAGCAGAAATAGACTCAAGATGCAACAAAGCTTGTCAAATCATTGGACAGTTATTACGATTATTGTCCAACAAGAAAATAACGCAAGAGGCAAAACGGTCACTATACAATACAATCTTTATTCCAACGTTGTGCTACAAATACCAATCCTGGACATTAGATACAAGAACAATAATAACAATAAATACAACCGAGATGAAATGTGTTAGACAAACGACACGAAACAGCCTGACAGACAAGATCAGAAATGAAAAAAAGAGAGAAAGAAACTAGGAAAACACACCACCACCCCTTCCCACTTTCGATAAATGGTTAGGCTGTGCAATGATGCAGAAATATTAAAACACAAGCCTTTAATAAACATTGCGAGAACATCAGACCTAAGGGCCTACAACAACTACTACTATTACTACTACTAATATTATTATTACTACTATTACTACTACAATTACTTCTACAACCACTACTACTACTGCAACTAGTACTACTATTACTATTACTACTAATATTATTACAATTACTATTACTATATCTACTACTGCTATTACTACTACTACTACTACTACTACAAACTACTACTTCTACTACTAAACTACTACTACTACTAATACTACTACTACTACAACTACTACTACTAAAACTACTACTACTATTACTACGTCTACTATGCTACTACCAACTATAGACATTTGAATTTTTTAAGAGTCCAGAATAGTCGTCGGTTAATCATCATCTAGTTGCATTTTCCTTCCGTAGACAACTTGGTCCAGCGTGAGGTCCACGCCATTTATTCAACAAAACGCGAACATCACCGTCGATGCCTGTGTCCAGAAATGTGTGCCGTCTTTGTTCTCCTTGACCCCCACGATGAGACCATCAATGAACAACGATTGTGCTCGCTATTGCAGATGGTGAGTAGTATTTTTACCGGGGTCTATTATTTTCCATAAACTGAGAACCACTAAACGGAGTTGAGAGGTTTCACGAACTGAGTGGTTGTGAAGCATTTTTTGAAGGTTGCATCATTCCGTGAGGAGTAAAGATACTTAGCTTAGTTTATGTTTAGTAGGCAAAAGAAACGCTACAAGAACATTCATTGAGTAGACAGGTCGTCGCATAAACGCTACAAGAACATTCAGTTGAGTAGCAGGTCGTCAAAGAAACGCTACAAGAACATCAGTGGAGTAGAAAAGGTCTTCAAAAGGAAACGCTACAAGAACATCAGTTGAGTAGAAAGGTTTCGTCAAAGAAACGCTACAAGAACATCATTGAGTAGAAAGGTCGTCAAAGAAACGCTACAAGAACATCAGTTGAGTAGAAAGGTCGTCAAAGAAAC